>CM019151.1:143835205-144270205 GCA_009733165.1 Naja naja | reverse complement strand
CAATTCCCAAGTATTTTTTTTACTTTTTTCATTTTCTATAATATCACCTTTGTGCCCTTATTGGTTGCATGACTAGAAAGATATAATGATCTGTCCTCATTGGTTATATGGATTGTCAAAGGCAAGTATTATCACACTTACTGACCTTTTGCTTTACTGTTCTTTTGCGTACATCATTCTGATACTTTTCTCAAGCCCACTTTGTTCTTTTTCCACTTCTACATTCACTGGTGATATTTTCCCCATTCCAATATGATACCTATTGGCAATTCATGTTACATCTATGCAAGCTTTCCTGCTTCTGGTTTTCCTGGCTCAGCAACATGTGAAAGCCTCATGCTGCATCAGGTTGATATTCTGTGTGGTTTTTGGCATCCCTTTCTATTCCTAAACATTGGCTTTGAGTTTTGTTCTTTGTATTGCCAGTTTTAGGTTTGTAATATTTTAGTTTGTAATATTTATAGACAGCAGATATAAGTTTCATTCACACATGTAAGATTATGATATGTATATACAGTAGATCGCCAAAAAATCTCCAATGCAGCATTTGGTGAAATAAATTAGAGCTTTGGCTAAATGTAAAGATTTCTTTATTGTATATGAGAGAAGGGCAAGTGGAATGAAGCAGTAAAAAATATTTAAATGTGCCTGTTTTCTGCCTGTTACAGAATAACCCTATTTACCTATATGGTGTTTAGATATAATAATATTATGCTCACTCCTTTTTCTAAGTGGAAAGATGTTACAGGAATTCAGTGCTAATCTAGATTTGGTTCTCTTTGGAAAGAAGCCATTAATGGCTTTTTAATGATTTGGAAAATTCTAGTGTAATTGCAAGAATTCAGTCTTACTACAGTCTGAAGCAGCTTAAACACTCTAACAAATATTTTAATACCATTGGTCCTCCCTCAGAACTTCTAGGCAGGGAGCCAACACCTAAATTGCTCCAATACATCTGTATTTTATATGTCAATATTTTTTGCAGTTTCATTCTGCACAGAGTCTTTGTTCCTCATATTTGATGTTATCCTTAAAAGAAAGGCTGGCGTCAACTCCATAATATATATGTTCTTGCATTAAGAAACAATTGGCTAAATATTTCATTCCTATGGCAAAACTTTATTTGAATTTGTCCAAGAAAAAAATACAAAGGATTGCAGTATTCAACAGCCATATTCTACGTGTACCACCCAACTTCTTTCCTATTTCTTTTTTTTAGAAGTGCTTTTTCTCTTTTCAGGCCATTAGATCTAGTTACAGTACTCTAGATATGGTAGAATCATGGACATCATAAAGTTAGTAGATAGAGGGTAATTCCACACTGCAGTTTAAACTGCTTTGCTCCCATGTTGTCTTGGGTGCTTCTTAAGCCAAATTCCCACCCAGATTGCAGTGGGTTGGCAAACAGGCTGGGTTAGTACTCGGTCTGGACTATGTCCACTACAACTGATCATTCTTCTGCTTCTTCCTCTTCCCATCTGTTCAGGGAAAGCAAGTCTCATTGGACAGCTAGCACACCAATGCCTTTCTTTCACTTTTAGGGTTTGTTACTTTCTCAGAAGTCATGCCTTTCCTATGCTTTCATCCCTTCACACATGATCACTCTCTGACACAAAGTAATACATAATTATTTTACATGTAGTATATTGGTTTATATGTTGTTTTGCCTACAATATATTTTGTGCATTTATATTTCACCCCAACCCCACCTTGAAAAGAACTGTAAATCCCTGTCAGGTCTGTGGAGCATATGGCATCAGCAGGGGGACCTTTATCAACAGTGTTTTAAATGAAAAGAGAAGCAGCCTCAGGAGTCTTGACAATGCAGATTTATTAAATGTACATTTCTGTTCTTTAATATCTAAGTCACACAACTTCTATAGAAAGGCATTCAAGATTCATAAGAATGGTATAGCAAAAGACAGCTGTCATTTATAACTGAAGTTCTTAATTATAGCTAGCAAAAAATCAGCTTCCATGGGTGGTGCCATAATGATCAGAGTGTTGACAGTAGCATCTTCAATATTATAAAGTAAAACACCTTTTAAACAACTTGGTTAATCTCTCAGAAGTTCACAGAACTGCCATTAAGATGGAGATGTTGAGCTGTCATTATTTTGTCATCCTTGAACTGTTTTCATTGTATTTTGCTCAGTTATCTGCAAAGATTGGAGGAAAAAAATGATTGAGAATTATAAAATGTAACTTTAAAAAACTATGAATTTACATTAAGCATACTTTAAGTATGCTTAATGTAAAAATGTTATGGTTATAATCTAAAAAATACAAAGATCTGCAAGGAAACACCAGAGCAAAAGGTTGTCTGGTTATTTGGTTGGTTGGTTGGATGGTTGGTTGGTTGGTTGGTTGGTTGGTTGGTTGGTTGGCTGGCTTGCTGATTTAAATGCCACATGGACAATGTAGCCCTGGGTGGCTAAGAAACAAAGCAATCAAGATTTTTTAAAATAGTCAACAATAGGCAATAGAATCAATAATAGGCATCGTGGATCCCATTTATATCTCCTCCCAATGGGAACTGATTCATCCTAGCCCCAATGCAAGGGAAAATAGCAATAGCACTTAGACTTATATACCACTTTATAGTGCTTTACAGCCTTCTCTAAGCAGTTTACAGAGTCAGAATATTGCCCCCAACAATCTGGGTCCTCATTTTACCCACCTCGGAAGGATGGAAGGCTGAGTCAACCTTGAGCCTGGTGGGATTTGAACAGCCGATAGTCAGCAGAAGTGGCCTGCAGTACAGCACTCTAACCACGGCGCCAAGTCTCATATTTAGATATATATTTTAGATCTTTCATACAACAGGGGGAGATAATTCCACTTTCACATATTGAATCAATTGTCACGTACCCTGTTTCTGTGTCAGTGCCATTCATTGGGGTACAATGATATTCCCTAATACATAAAATTATTCATTATGAAAATGTTTATTTCCTTCTCTTCAATCCTATACTAAAGAAGAAATAACTAAGGAGGGCACAATACTATTAAAAGGATCACTAATTTGACAATAAAATATATTATTCCAAAAGCTATCAAGCTGTTTATCTGGATGGACATTCTTCAAAGAACCAAAATATTACTTGAGAACCAATCTAACATTGTGTGTAATGTATTGTATACATATAATATTTAATTTAATTCATTTGATGTTTCAAAGTATGAGGCTGTGTACTGCATGCTTTAAACAGCAATACTGGAAATAAAAACTGCTACTATTGTATAGTTTAATAGTATAAATATGTTTTCAAACATTTTAAATAATTGTGGGAGGGGATGATTTTCAACAGTAACATGCATAGGGAATTATTGGAATCTCTTCTAAGAGAATGAAGGACAAATGGGTAAGAATGTATTATTAATCAAAACATTTTGAAGGAAACAGTTTTGCAATTTTTTCAAAAAAAAAGATGTCAAAATGTGAGAGTAAGAAAAGCTGCTTGTATCTTACTAATTTTCAGTGCTATGGTGTCTTCAGGAAAAGGATATCTATATTTTAGGAAGCATTGACATTCAAACAGAAATACAGGTCTTCAAAATAGGAAACTCCCTTTAAAATAAGGAGACATCTGGCTCACCTAATTGTGTGCTCTGTGATATGTAAATCAATCCAAAGATGACCCCCTGATTCCAGGCACAGTTAAATTTACTGTCTCAGAAGCATTTCATTTAGGTTTAATAAAAGTTATGATGTGTTGATTAAATATCAGTTGATGGCTAAAAGAGTCCAGTAAAGTTTATAGGGTTGCAAGTTGTAAATTTTGTTGCTGCCTAATTATTTGGTATGACTTTAGCATCCAATAACAGAATACAACACATTCACAACAGAGAAGAGTTGTAGAGATGAGTTGCAAGAATCATCAAGAACATTTAACTTGTATCACACATATGTCTAATCAGCAAGAAAATGATGGCAAAGACTCAATAGTTAAATGAAAAAGGGGCTGTTTTGTTTTTTGTTTTTCCATATACTGGAAGTATACCTCTGAACTCTGCTGTTCTAAGATTTCCTGAACAATGCACTAACTACCCAAATCTATGTAGGGCTACTCAGAAGAAAGAACCATCACACATACAATATATTTCTATCTATTAGTAAGCTCTCTCAAATAGAATTGAAATTATTCTAGAGTATATAACATTGGGCTAAGGGATTGTTTAGTATAGATTTTATTTTGATAATGGGGAAACATATTTCTTTTTACATGACCTTTTACACTGCAGAGCAGGAGTGTCAAACTGGTGGCCCATGGGCTGGATGTGTCATGTGCAGGCCATACCCACCACAGCTCCATGAAAGGGGAAGACATCATGAAACATCATGTGACAGCAACATGACACCATTAATTTGTCACCTGTGCTGCAAAGTAACTTGCAATAATCTATAAGTATTAACCACTAAAGTCACCAACTACAAAATATGAAAGCAGATACAATTTTAAAAAGAATTGCAGGAGATATTGTTATAAAACAAATTCTGAAACCGTATTTAGGACTTCTCCTTAAAAATGAAAACTTGACTGATTAAATGAATTGATTATGTGCCAGTAAGTTGGTGCTGATTCTTAACAACCACATAAACAGGTCTTTCTATGATGATATGACTCCCAACCTTATTTTTCAGATCTTCCATAGTTGCACTCATTGCCATGGTACTTTCAGGAGTCTTTTTCAACATTGAAGTTAATACTCTTTTTGTCTTGCTTCTTCAGAATCTGATTTTCACTTCCAAATAGTATCACAAGGAAATAAGTTGATCACACAAACCTGACGTGGGTGAGTATAAAGTCTGAGTAACTTCCTCAAGGCCTCCACTGCTACTCTATCAAGTACTAGTTTGTAGTGCATTTCTTGATTGCCAGTTCATTTATTGTTGATGGTCAAACCTAAAGAGAAACTAACCACTTCAAATCTTCATTGTCAGTTTTAAGCTTGGTTGCTTTACCTGTTTCATTACTATGATCTTTATATTTAATCTTAGGCTGTTTTTTTACTGTGATTCTTGACTTTCATTACAAGAACTCGCTGATCATTTGCATTTTCAGCTATAAAAGTTGTGTCATCGGCAGGTTATTGATGTTTCTTGTTCCACTTTTAAAACCATGCTTATCTTTTTCCAATCCAGGAATCAGCAGAACTAAGAGAAAATATTTAAACAAACTGGTTCTACGACAAAAAAGAAGTAACATAAGGCTGTATGCTTTCTCCTTATTTACTCAATCCATATATTGAATATATATTGGAAAAAAAACGTACATAATCAAGAAAACAAACAAATCACAGTAAAGTTTTTACTTGAGGCACATATGACAAAGTTCAAGTTATCCTACTTCAGACACATTATGCACAGACTTAAATCTCTGAAGAAGGTTCTAATGCTGGGGAAGGTGGAAAGAAAGAGAATAAGACAACAACCAGCAACAAGGTGGAAGAACTCAGTTACAATGGTAATGAGCACACCATTGGAGATCTGGATTGTCATGGGTTGTATCATTGATGTTGCAGCTATATGCAGAACATCCTGTTTGCAAGTTCTCTCGATTTCATATTGGAATTAACCCTAAATACATCAATCTCTTTTTCTACATCAGTGGTTGTTGCATGAAGTTGGATAGCCATCATACTAAAGGTTTGCCTGAAAAAACTGATTGATATTATTTGGTCATCGGCTACTGGTCAATGGTCATAGAGAATATTTTTATTATGGTGTAGATATTTATTTTCAATGTTATTTTATTACAACTGAAGGATATTTATGTTACCAAAAATACTAAAACTTATACTCCATAACACTACAGATAGCATTGAAGGTGAGTTATTGAGATTTTAAATAACAGTAGTGTTTTTTTATTATTGAAAAGTATGGAGTTCAGATAAGTTGAACTTTGTTCACAGGCTGTTCATGGAATAATTGAAGTTCAGTGACTGAATACATAAACAAAACTACAATAAAGAAATAATATTTGTTTCATCAAATCCGTGGCTAAAGCCTATTGCTTAAATCATTTAAATCTAACATAAATATCCTTCTAAAATGTTCACTGAAAACAGCTATCTGTGCTAGTTTTATATAAGCTGGCTTTCAAGTTTCAAATCTAAATCAATGAAATAGTCCAAAGAATCCAACAACATTTTTACTCACAAAATTTAAAACAAACTGCCAGAGTAGTCTGGGATCTTCAGAATCCAATTATCTATTAGCATTTGCCTTCTATTTGAGAATATGTACACAGTAAGTCATATATGCATTCATTCCTGGAATAACATACAAGAATCTAAAAAAACTAGAAAGTAAATTGGCCAGTAATGTTGATGAACATAGAGGATGAGAGACACATAACTTTTTGTCTTATATTGATTGACAAATGTAGGTAACATTGCCATCTATCTTGGTTAACTAAGATACTAGCAGAACATGAACAACAATTTAATGACAGATTGCTTTTCAAGATTCTTGACAGAAGACCATCTTATTATTTGGGAATATCTGGTGGACAAATGTAGTTTACAGTTGCAAGTCCCATTTCATCTTAATTATGCAAACAACTTGAAAGAATCAAAATACCTTCATTTAGTTCAGCTGCCAAAAGTATAATGTAATTCTTTTCTCATTTTCGCTCTCTTAAAGTGATTGGTCCATTAAATTGATTTGTATAAAAAAACCAAAATCCTGAAAAAATGCCTTTGGGATTTTCTAAAAGAATAAAAATACTGATACATATTTCAGATGTAACTTCTCCATGTAGTGAGGCTGGGGCAATTTTTCTATGCCCTTCATTTAAAAACTATATGGTAAATCCATAGTTTTGAATGATTTCGGTCTCAGCTTCACTCATAGAATTTCTATCAGCACATTCCAAACCATAGGGTTAAGTAGCCTGATTTAATCCATCATTTTCCATAGTTTCCATTATAATTTTCACTTAATTAATTCCATTGCTCTAGTACCAAACCCCACAGAAAAAATAGCAAGGATTCTATGGGCAATGGGATGAAAAATGTAATGTGAATCCAGTCAGTTTGTCAAGCTCTTTTTAAATAGAACTCAAAATAATTGTGCTGTTGTTTGACAGGTAGTAAAATTCATAGTGCTCTATTAAATCAATACTGGTATAATGCAGAACACTGAAGATTAAAAACAGGCAGCTAGTTCAGAAGAAGGAGCCATTGGCAAGAGTCCTCTATAGTACCTAATGGATTTGATTTGTGGCAAGGTAGGCTGATATGTGCAAGAAAGAAGACATATAGTCAAGAAGACAAGAATTTTTTTAAAAGGTGAGCAAAGGAATATTAAGAAGAGCAGAAAAGTAGCTGAAGTGATTAAAAAAATAACAAGAGGTACCCAGAAAGAGGTAGCACATGTACACAAGAATTGGCTTTTTCACTGTTGTTCTTTATCATTATTGTTAGTGTTAAGTTTGCATGAAGAGTCAGACGCGGAGTGCTTCAAGCTCTTAGTTTATTGGTGACTACAGCTCAGAACGAACCCACTTTGGCTGAACTGCGGCTGCTACTTATAGCCAGCAGCCGCAGTTGGCAGCCAATCAGAGTGCAGGGTTTTCCCGCACTTTTTAAACCAACATTTTACAAGAACAGTTCAAACTAAACCAATGACTTCAAACCTACATACATAACAGTTAGCATGAAATAGCTCTAAGCCAGTGAATGCTACAACCATTTCTATCAATTTAAAATACCAGCCCAATTATTGGATTAAAAGGGTGAAATTATGACCTTTAGGTCTTTCCATAATGCAAGAGAGAACCAATTTTACACGTATCTGTTCTTGCAGTATGTTTGAAATAAATATATTTATAAGAACCACCACAATTTAAAATATAGGCTGAAACTAAGGCAATGAAGGTGCGAAGAATTCATTCCATTATAGAAATATACTGGGACAATTTAAGAGGGGTCTTTAGTAATGTGGATCTTAAATCCTCCTTTAGATAATTCATACGTTTCATTCTAGACATGTTAGTGACTAGAACACAGTGACTGATTACCTTGAATATATTTATGTACTTATAAAATGTCTTTTTTAGCCACCTTTCTTTACTACTCTCTGGATCACTGAGAGGTCAGCACATGTTTACAATGATTTGTGAATTCTCACCAACTCTCACCAAGTCTCAGAGATATTGTCTCCAGTAAAGGAGAAAGAGGCATACTAGACCTGAAGCTAAATTTGACTTTGCATTTAATATATGAGTCTCGGTGGCACAGTGGTTACAGTGCAGTACTGCAGACTACTTCTGCTGAGAGCCGGCTGCCTGCAATTTGGCAAAGGCTCAAGGTTGACTCAGCCTTCCATCCTTCTGAGGTGGGTAAAATGAGGACCCAAAATTGTTGGGGACAATATGTTGACTCTGTAAACTGCTTAGAGAGGGCTGTAAAGCACTATGAAATGGTATATATATATTGTTATAAGTCTATATATTGTTTTCTTACAGACATTTCTTTACCTAGTTTGGTAATGAAATGTCTGTAAGAAAACAACCAAGCTCAGAGAATACCAAGGACCTCACAGAGATAACAAGTAATTGGCTGACTAGAGATCTTGCTTCAAATCTTTAGAGCCAAACAATCCATGCATTAAAAATAAGCAGCAGTATAATAAACTTGGGCTTGTTGTTGTTTTTTGTTGTTTTGTTTTTTGCATTTAAGTCAGACTTGATATGGGCCAGCAACATGAATGAGTCTTTGTGGGTTTTTGTGGGAACATTTTCAAAAATAGTTTGGATTTACCTTCTTCCTAGCCTGAGAGAAAATGACTAGCCCAAAGTTACCCAGTTAACTTCCATGTTTTAAGTAAGATTAAAATTCAGGTTTTCCTATTCCTAGTCCAGTACCTTAACTGCTTCTAGTTCATTGGTCACTAGACCAAATTGGCTCTCTAGAAACTAACAGGAACCTAATATAATTCTTTAAGTAACAGTGATGTGTATGATGGCTAGCTGGCAACCACATTCTACAGTTCAAAATTTCTTAATAGTTTTTGGGTAGATCATGCATTGAATATTTAATGCATTGAATATTTAATGATATAACATGGAATATTACCAGAGCATGGAAAACCATAGTTGTACTACACCAATTTAAAAAGAATCAGATTAACTAGTTAATTTTGAATAAAGACTTGAAGACATCAAAGTCATCTCAGCTTCAAGGAACAATATCAGATCCAGAATTATCTCCAACTCACGTATCTGTTCTTTCTTCAGAAATGTAGTACCATCTAAAACTAGATATCCATTTAATTCTTGATAAGAATTAAGAATTGGTAAGAAGTTACTTAAGTGTTTTCCTTCTGCCAATATTCCCCCTATGTTTGCTGGTCCCACTGATTAGTAAAGCATCTACACAATTTCACATGACCCAGAAAAAAGAAGAGCCAATGCTAAATATCATTAGTATTTTGTGACACCTTTCTCAGATCCTTTGTTGACTTCACTTAATGCTTTGTTTATGTTAAAGTTATTGGAAATATTTCTGTTAATATTTCTGATGAACATCAATGTGCACTTTCATTTTGAGACTTACTAGTGAATAAGTTGTTCTTCATCCACCATTGTGTAAAGTAGCATGATGCATATCCAGGTTTTGTATATTATACTCTGCTATACTGTTGTCATATACTCAAGCTTACATTTTGATAGTGGATGCAAAATACATCATCCTGAGATTCTTAGCTTTCAATTTTAATTGGAAAAAAGTTTCCGGCTCTTACAGTAACATAAATGGTTTTGAAAGTTTTCAGGCAACATAGTTTCAGTGTCATAAATTGCCATGTATAGCTTTTTACCTTCCTCATGACTAGTGAAAACAAATTACTGTAAGAGGCAATATAAAGCATAATCCGTATAGGTCAGAAGATTCCAATTTTTCTTAGCACAGATTTGTTATTTATTGTAGAGTTCTGATCTAGCAAATGAACAGTTTTAAGAGAAGGTCAAATTACCTTTGGGGACAATACTGTTCTTCTGATCAAGCTAAAGTTTCGTGCTCAGCATTTTTATTCTTGATAAGTAACAGCAAGTGCATCAGAAGTGAAAGTCTTAAATACATAGGAATTAAGAGAAGGCAAAGGCATATTGATTGTCTGACTACAGGTAGTATAACTTTTTACTAATCTGGCAGTTTAACATATCAAGAAGATACCATGTTGTTGGTTTAAAAATTATTATTATTGTTGGTGTTAAATTAATAGATCAGGAATCGATCTTCAAACAAAACCCTGCATAAATTATATAAGGCTACAGAAATACAAATTAAATGTTTGTGTTAAAAATATGCTGATAAATACAATTCATAAAATATAAATAATATAATACTACTCATTAAAATAAAAGTAATATATATCTAAATATTCTAAACAGTAATCAACAAAACTTGCAAGTGCATACAGCATTAAAAAAAGTAATACAACACTCACGTTCATAATCATAGGATTTTAAAAAATCCTATTAGGATTAAAAAGAAATTCCAGGAAAGAACTGGAAAATATTTATAAACAGAAGGTGACCAAGGAACCTATTGCTATTGGTACAACCTTTGCTTTCTTTTGCCACAGTCGTGCTCTTTCTGTTTGCAGCTCTTTGTATTTTGTTGTCTTCTCCAGTTCTTTCTCTTCTATTCCTCTGTCTCCAGGTCCTGCCATGGCCATTATTCAGACTATTTTTATCTTTCTTATAGATTGTTAAGTCCAAGGTCTTTTGTGGCAAATGACTGTTAGTTTGAATTCTAAAGACCCCGAGTACTTTAGCTTCTTTATTTTCGATGATTTCTAGGCACCATTGTTGTTACTTTATCATGCCATTGTTTGTAGTTAGCCTATGCAATTTTTTTGAAGCACCTAACCACTGTTTGTTCAGCTTGTTTGCAGAGGTGGCATTTGCTGTCTGTTGGTTTCTCAATTCTGGCTTTGTATGCATTTGTTCTTCTTTAACTATGGTTTGTCACACAATCAGCCAGATATTCAAACTGGATTTGCATCATCATCATCATCATCATCATCATCATCATCATCATTATTATTCACAGTCAGCCAGATCTTCAAGCTGGGTTTGGCATTTTCTATCAAGTCCTTTCTGAGGACTTGGGATAGGCAGATGTTTAATGGTCTTACAGATATTGTCACAGAATGTAAGCTGTTCTGAATAAAGCCACATTTTGCAATTGACTGTTGGTGAATTTGTCAATTGGTACTATCCTTGCTTCCCTTTGCCACAGTCATTCTATTTCTATCTGCAGGTTGTGGTGAAGATGATGATGATGATGATGATGATGATTCATGCTTATTTTATTTACATAAATTGCACACACATATGTAGAATCTTATGATGTCAAACCATAACAAGAGAAAACTGACATTCCAAAAGACAAGAGACAAATTTCTGAAAATCTATAATTTGCTTATTACAGGAAAGCCATTAAAGCCATCAAAATTGGACTGTTTATTGCCTAATTTTGGTAGAACAATCTCAGTGTCTTGGAGTGGGCTTCAACAGAAGGTTGGGAAATAATATTCAACCTATGGATTGTAGTCTGCCTAATCCTGGCAAATTGCTTTTCTTCTTTGCCCCCTCTTGTGAAATGAAAATAGCTGTGATTTAGCTTGTAAAAAAATAATAAACATAGCAATGAATGCTAGCAAAAAACAGTGTTAGGTAAATGATTAAAAATAGCCTCAATCCTATACAAATAATCTTTTCAGAGGACCCAAATCACAGAAATGAAAAACAGAAGATTATACAGTAGATCAGCTACAAGCGGAAAATGCTGGCATCTCAACATAAAATAATTAGTGTAAAATTAATATTTTTTATTTTAATGATTAAAACTCAATTTTTAATTTGAATAATGGACATTATCTTACTTTAATGTAATTGTATTTATTTAGGTGGATACAGAAAATAGATAAGTGGGAGGAGTCTAAATTTCAAAAGCAATGGATTCCACTAGCAAACGCATGTGTACAAGTCTTCAAGAACCACAGGCTTATTCTAATAAATGCATAGAAACCAGTAGCTCAACCTGAAACAATGATAAGGAATTGTCATGGTAACTAGATATTATGTAAGCTGCAGATTTAGGGCCTCATGTCTGATTTACCTGAATTCAACATGTGATGTGAGGGAGGGAGTAACTGCCATCTACTGCTTAAGAAAGAACCATTAATGTTGTTGCTATTGTTGAAGTATTCCAACAATATCCTGTTGTTATTTTAAATTGTTATTTTTAAAAAATGTCCACCTGTATGAATCAACCAATAAAATAGGCACATCAATTCCCAATATGAGAAAATCTGAATAGTATCTGCTCACCATGCACCATGTAGCTATTGTATTAAAGATGAGAAGCTTGTCAGAAAAAAAATAAATTATCACTCTAATTAAGTATTACAAACATAGTTAGGTTTATATAGACTTATCTCCCATGAAAGTCCTTCAAGCCCTCTGACTGAATGGATAATCCAGTCTACTTTAGGATTTACATATATTGTTTTTAAATTATAATTTTGAGTTCATACAAAGAAAGAGTATGGTCAGTTTTTTTATGTATTCATTCTGCTACTAATAATAAACCTCAAACTATGGTAAATCAGCTTATTCACTAATCAGTAAAATCAAAGGAACCAAGAATAGATTTTAAAAAGGTTTTTTTTTTAATCTATTCTATTCTAGGTATTTTCCTTGGAACAAAATCATTTTACTTTCAGCCCACATCTCCATGTTTAGATGTTTTAGATGTCCCCCTTCAAGGAAAGAGACCTTCAGTTTCTGAACCCTCTTGTTTCCAGTGGAAGCCTCTTTCTAATCTTAGAAAATGATAATGCAAGTAGTCCTTGACTTACAATCACAACTGAGTCCGATATTGAAGTAAGTAGGCTAAGTAAGACAATTGTTAAGAGAATTTTGTCCCATTTTATGAGCTTTCTTGCCACAGTTGTTAAATGAATAACTGCAATTGTTAAGTTAGTAACACAGTTGTTCAGTGAATCTAGCTTTCCCATTGAGTTTACTTGTCAGAAGTTCCCAAAAGGGGATCACATGACCCCGGGACACTGCTATCATCATAAATACATGCCAATTGCCAAACATCCAGATTTTGATCACATGATAGTGAGGATGCTGCAATGGTCACAAGTGTGAAAACTGGTCCTCAATCACTTTTTTCAGTCCCGTTGTAACTTTGAATGGTTACTAAATGAATATTTGTAAGTCGGGGTGGCAAAAGAAAGCATGCTGGGAAAGATCAAGGGGCATAACAGCAGAAACCACAAATACTCTAGATCTGGGACCTTTCACATTGCCCAATTTCCCCTCTTTGCCCAAGGACAAGCTTATTTTCTCTAACTCCTATAGAGCTGGTATAAATAACTTTCTCCATATATTATTTATTTTATTTTATCTATTTAAATTTATCAGCCACCCAAACTCCAATAAACTCTGGGCAGTGCACAAAAACTAAAAAAGATATAAAAATAGCATATATATATAAAACCATTCCTAAATGTCCTGAAAGAAGCCAATTGTCAAAGTATGGCACTATTTTACTAACACTATAAAATATAGACAGAGTCTCTAAAAGCATACATACACTAGCCCAGTCCTCTCTGTTTTGCTCTGCAAGCAGAGGGTCATAAGATCTATTTTCAAAACTTTATAAAAATTCAAAAAAGTATAAAATACAAAAATGCAAAGAAAAAAAATTGAAAAAGAAAAAGAAAGTGTTAGGGAACTTCCAGCTTTCTTCCATACAGATAGAACCCTTTGAATTAGAATCAACTGTAAACAAATTCTTCTAACATCATAAACAAGTCCAATCATCAAAACTCAGATTAAAAGTTTATTTCTTTCCTTTTGAAAGATTCAAGAAAGTTAGAATGGTTCCCAAGTGTAAATGAAATCATTTATTTAATCAATTTTACCATCTTAATCAACTATGTTAATTTTATCACCCATTCTTCCATTGTGGGTATATTTGAGTCCTTATGTCTCTGTACAGAGAGAATCCTTGCATCTGTTGTAATATACAGTATATAAAAACAATGTTTCATTTTTTCCAATCTGTCCATCAAACCTAAAAGAAAAACCTTTGACTTCAATTGTACATTCAGTTTAAAAATTCTCAGTTAAAATTCATATCTGATTCCAATCAATCTTAGCTTTCTTACATGTCTACCACAGGTGATAAAAACTGTGAGGTTCAGAAGATATTTGGATATGATAGTTTGTGCATTTTTACATCTGTCAGTAAATATATTTAGACTGTCCATTCCTAAATGCTCTGAAAGATAGTCAATTGTCAAAGAATGGCACTATTTCACTAATGCTATTAAGAAATGCAGAGAGTAATAGAAGAGTTCTTCCAAATGTTATATAATAACAAACCCAAGCTAATACTATAAACTATTCATTGATGAGAGCTATCTATCAGATTCAATTTTGCTACCTTGCTTGTTTTCATATTGAAACAAGCCTGAAAGTTTTGTTCTTATTTATTATTTATTTAGCATATGGCAAATACATTTATTTAGCAAATTTATTTAGCATATGGATTTATAGTAGTTCAAATGTTCAAAATTGTTGTTTTGTTGAGGAGCACCATGGTCACACTGAGGGATAAAGACAAGACCCCACTTAAACAATGAGTCCTGGCAAACACCATGTTGAGTAAGATCCTGTTCAGAGTTGACCAATGCTGGTGAGAAAGGTCAAAATCTGGCACCTTTTGTGTAGGGTCATCTCCATAACTGCCTGTATCTGGGCATTCAGCAGCCCATTTGCCTTTCCACTGTGTGTTGATGTCAAAGTTGTTAGACAGTTGTTAGTGAGTTGTAATTTTATTGTACTCCTTCACTAAGGTTTCCTGCCATTGTAGAGCTGGTGGTGCAATGTGGCTCAGAACGGGGAGCCATTTTGTTTATCTGTTGCCATGTATTTAGAGAGCCTGGAGTTCTACAAAAATGTCTGACTGCCAACTGTCATTAACTGCCAATTCTTCAAAGTAGTCTGGCTGCCAATTGTTGCTAGTAATTTGGTTCACACTTTCATGCTATCCAGGGTGCACCATGAGGAGGCAAACTAGCATCACACCCCAAAAGTTTATGTGTTCTTATAAACTTCTACAATGGGTCTTCTTCAGTAAAAAAAATGAATAATTTCTATAACGATTTTCCAGGATAAATCTCTACATGAAGCTAGATTCTAATATATTTAGCCAGATCAGCGGTATTTCTGACAACGCTATCTCTGCAGTGTGAAAATGGTTCTCCATAGTCTTAAATTTTTATTCAACAGCTTCTAACTAGAGACTGATCCTGGAGTCTTCTCCATGTGGTGGACTTTCTCATATCATCATGACAAATGGTGACTAATGCTATCTACATCTAGGAATTTGGAAAATGTTATTGTCCAAGTTATTAGTGCTTTAGTCCATCTGGGCACTTTTTTTTTTACAGAATACCTTTGAAGATCCACAGTGATGCTCTTGTTATATAAATTTATGAAACACATTTTAACATACATTTTCCTGATATAAGCTATTAAAATGTAAATACTTTTTGTTACACATATCTTTCAGAAACCTACATTCATTTTCAGATACATCTCTCAGAAATGGATTTTTTTGTGCAGATTTCTGGCCAGACAAAAAAGAATGTTAATGAATTCCATTGCTCCAGCAAAGTAATTTTCCGGCAGATCTCACAAATCCATTTGCACATATCCAACCTGTCCAATTTCCAACAAGTAGGTCAAATATTTTGGAGAAATACTGTTTGATTTGCCATCTTTAATCCTGCCACGTGAAATCCCACGAAGATCTTAGACCTGAAGACCTAATATTTGGAATTTATATACTTTCGAAGTTGGGACCAATGGCTGGAAGAAACTAGCCACTGAAATGAGTATAGACATGGATGAGGGTGGAGTGTATACCACTCATACTCCCCTTATACTTCTTTTATATTTTCAAACTATACTTTCCTTCTTTAAAATTCAGAAAGTGAGGACAAAATACACTCATGTGAGGATCAATTATTTAATGTTCTGTGGAGAGTGGTTTTTATTCACTATAATTATCTATTCTTTGTGAGCTAATTCAGGTATTTCTTTAGAGATCCACATCGAACTTGTTCATGGAATTGATAAGCCTCCCTGGCCAATCGTGTCCTGCTCTCTATAGAGCCCCACTGGGCCACAATGAAGCATCTGTTGATCATTGAGATTTATTTTTAATGGGATGGGAAAAGAAGAGTCAGTGGGTGAGACAACATTGTAAGATGTATTGACTGATCCATGTTATGAACATGTTTGTGGCTGAGAGTTTGTCTTTTTTTTCTTCCCCACCCCCTTTTGGTGGGTAAATAGGGGATATAGGATTGTTTTTTTTATAACATGATATTTTTGAATTAATAGTTTCATTATAGGTTCATAGGTTTCCTATCTCAAAAATCCAGAAAAACAATGCAACCCATTTTGTGGAACAGTAGTCAGATGGACTATGAAAAAAGGGAGCCATTGGGGCTATATATAAACATGATCTATTTGTTGTATCTTGTTCTTGTAAATTGAAATTATTCACCCAATTCTCCAGATAAAAACTGGGCACTCATCACACAACACTAGCTTTTATGCTAGGAGCATATAAGCATTAGATGGGTTATTGTTTCATGATCCTGGAGCAAAACTATATAAGTGATCCCTAACAGGCAATACCAACCTGATGGTGTACAATCAATCATTTCATGATCAAGAGAGCCAGTTTTGGTATGTAACAAAGTTCAGGTTTTGGACATGTCAAAGTGGTCTTCTGCATGATCACATAACAGAAAGTGAGAATGCACTTCTTCCAAACTGAGGCAGACAGATCCTTTCTCTTTCTGCAGCTAATCCAGTTGAAGTAGAAGTTGCAGTTTCAATAGTTATGCTGGCATCTTATTGGACTAGGTAAATCAAGTGAGCATCACAAAAAGCAAAGTCTTATCAGTAGGGTGCAATACTGGAATTAAACATTTTTACAAATATTTATCAGAACTGTATAAATGTACACTCTATGTGTATTTAATGCATGTTGAATTACAGTTCAGAGAAGCATAAATCAATGTGTATTTTTTATTTGTTTAGCTAGTGGAAATTAAATGAAAGAGCATGCATAAACCAGCTTTTTTCTCCTCTACAAATCTGTTCTGCTAATTCTTCAAACTATATGTGTACTTGAAAAGTTCAAAGAGTAATTTTTAGGTTTTTAAATTTCATTTGAAATAGAAAATAGGGTTATGTCACCCACCCCAGCAGCACAACTCTCATGTTTAAAATTCAGCTGCAACAAATTTTAGAAATTTAGTACATAAATGCATTTTCTCTCCTTGGTTACCTACAACTTGGAATTATATTGCTTTAAGCATTACTGTTCTCAACTGAAAATTTCTCATCTACTCTAGGTGTCCTTTAACTATGTGTTAAATATGATTCATATAAGGAATGCAAGTATGATAATTAAAATCCAAAAGCAATTAGCCTTTTGTTTATTTCACTGAACATTCCAACTCAAAGCTAAATGAATACCAAGAAATTAAACCTGAGCCTAGGCAAAAGTCCAAAAGTCTAAATCATATCCTGATTGAGTGGACTAACAACATCATGAAACAGCTTTGTTTATATAAGCATTTTATTAAGTAGTCTGCTATAATACAGAATATAGTCATCAAAGGAATAAAAAACAGTTCAGGAAATCTGGGCCTGTAATTTTGGGTGCTTCCAAAATGGCAGATTTCTAACACTATTAGTCAAAAGCAAATGTGAACAAATTTATTCAAGCCAAGGGACACATTTAGACTTTGAGAACATCCTATCTCATTCCAAAAATGATGACACAATTCTTAATTTGTTTTTAATTGTATTTTAAGTAAATGCAATTAATTTTTTTTTCTTTATGTGGATTTAAAATTTTATTCTTTTGGATATTAAAATTTAAACTTTTGGAAGAGTCTTATGGATTTTGGCTCTGCAAAAGAAACAATACAGCATTCAGACTTTTTCTCCTAACTGAATTTTTGTAGTACTGTAAGTTGGGGAGGGACAGAGTGATGGGAAACTATAAGAGTTCTATAAATGGAAAATAAAATAATCTCAAAAGACAGATACATACAATCCTATATCAGAGGCAGAACAGTTGCATAGTAAAAGCCTCACTAGAAAGACCTTTGTGGTAGACTTCAGAACAAAATGAAGTGTACCATATGCCAAATACATAGATAGCAGTTGGACAGATATAATCAACTGTAAAATTTAGGCAAATAATGCATACTGAATATATTTATCCTGCATTTATGCTTCTCCAAAAATGTGCTTAAATTGGCATTTACTAGTTACTTTGGATTTATTTCTTATATATCTTAACTTGCTGGTTTGCTATATTGAAATACGTTTCTTGAAAAATGGTGGAATACAAATAGGCATGTTAGTAGAGTAATTCAAAATATAAGAAGAGCTCTGGATCAAGCAAAAATGTTTCTAGATGCAAACTTAGTTCCAACAGTGGCCAATCAAATACTCTTGGCAAGTCAATGACATAATGTGAGGGCAACAGATCTCACATTGTGGCTTCCCAACATTTGGTGGCCCATAGTATTCTGCCTTTCAAATTCTCCCAGGATCAATCTTCCTGTGACATCATAGCCTTTAACTCTTCCAGTTTGTTTGAATACCATCCTTCAGCAAATTTGCCATAACAACTTTCAAATGCAAAGTAGACTATGAAACGAAAGTAAATAAAAGCATCCTTTTAAAAAGTAAAATACATTTAAAAGACTGGGAGAGTATAAATATCTTTTTTCTTGTTAATAAGACAATAACATTGGCATTAGCTCTACTACTGGAATTCCCACAGTCAAGGTTTTCAGTTAATATTCCATTTATCTTAGATATAGGAACACATGGAAAGCCAATGAAGATATGCTTTGTATACAAACTACTGGTGTGGAAGCAGGGAATCCTTCAGATCCTCCCATCATTTAAAGATAGTTAAAGGTAAATAGTAGACTTTAAAATTAATATATAAAACCCTTTCAATGTGTCAAAGTAGCCTTCTCTGTGATCACATACAAGAAAGTGAGAATGCACTTCTTCCAAATTAAGGCAGGTCTCTGGTCTAAGGCTGTAATAAACTGATTGATTGAAATTGAGGCAGACAGATCTTTTCCCCTTCTGCAACTAATCCAGTTGAAGTAGAAGTTGCAGTTTCAATAGCTATACTGGGATCTTAATGGAAATAAGCAAGGCAAGTTACCATTATATCTATCTCCTACTAATTAGCTCAAATTCTAAATATTGACTTGGATCAAATTCAACTGTCTATTCGTTTTCAAAAATCAACTTGCCTACAATATTTCAGAGTAGCCAGTGCAAACTGCAACAAGGCATACTATCTCTTCACTTGGAAAGTCTGCCATTGGTATATTATACTAAAACCATGAGTGATACTCCTGACCTCTCAAAATGACAAAGATTGGTTTAAGAGTATCTCCAGGCTTCAGAATGGATCCTGTAAGTTAAAGAAATATATCTTATCCAGAACAGGTTGAACATCATCTCTCAGAATAAACAAAACACTTATCCATTTCCAATTCTATTTCAGAAACACTGGAATGAACACACACACACACATACACACAAACATACATACACACAAAGAGATCCTGTCATGCCCTGTCCTCTTCTATTTATTCCATCTTTGGGCACCCCTGAAACACTGATTTTACATTTCTCTTTGATGAAACAACTAGTTTATCCTGTGAAAGGGATAAAGAAAGAAAAGTAAAGAAATTTGTTACAAGCCAGTCTCAAATTTCCACCCTCTAGAAAGGATTTAGAAAGTGATTTCAGTTTACTTATGTTTCCGTTTCTTCCACTGCACTTCTCTGCCTAGGTGTACAGACACAGAGAGGTTATTTTTATTATTTAGTTAATATGAATTACAGGCTTCAAGCTCCCTCCCCTCCATATCCAAAATGAGGAAGCATTCTCTTTTCTCTATTCCCCCCCCCCCCCATCTTTCCCCCTTCACCAACACGATTTACATTCTCAATGTAATGTATTAAAAAGTTGACAGGGCCGAAAGGATTCACATGATGTCGGCTAAGAAACCCAATTTCCATGATGAATTGCCCGGAGCCCCTGAATCACAAACCATTTTTTCCGCTGCTCAGAAGTTGATTTTTTTTTTAAATCTTCTTAAAGCCTCTCTCCTAATCTTCAGCTAGAAGAGATGGGTGAAAGGATTTTTTTTCTAAACTAAGGAAAGTATTAGCATCTTGGTTGTTGTGCATCAAATTTGAAAATGCAAGGTTAGTAATATTTCAAATCAGCTGTGGTCCAAGCCACTTGCTAAGTATTCTCTGTTCCTCTCCCCTCCTTCACCTCTCGGAGTTTCTGACGGCAAGAATGCAGAGCCATTATGGAGATTGTGTGTGCATATGAATGTGTGTGTCTGTGTTCACACATTTAATGGGCAGGGCAGAATAATTGAGGTGTGCAACTCTCCACTGTCATTCTTTCATGAGGGCATGTGCGACAAAAACCACACACTTGAGTGACTAGATGAATTATAACTGGCTAAACTATGAGGCTGTTGATTTCACCACAAATTTATACTGAGACAACCATTTGGGGGGGTCTTTTTTTCCCCAACTTTAGATATTACAATAGTTCTGTGGCTACCTAATAAAGCAAGTAGTTAAACAGTAAAACACATATAGCATGCCTTAAAAATATATAGCATGAAGTCGTCCTAGTCGTCAACGCAGTTTATTTTTTATATAGCTTGGCTGTAAAGTAATATTTCCTTTACTACAAAAACTAGCTTGTTTGATTTCTTCTTCATCAGATACATATATATATGGGTTTAATTGGAGAATCACAAATGGATTTGACAAAAAGGTTTTCTTCTTTATTTCTGAAAATACTCACTCAATATTAGCATTAAATCAGCTCAGAAACAACCTATATTTTTAGTCATTTAATCTGATGACCCACCAGGTGCATTGAACAGAAAATCTATGCTTCAGGGTTTTTAAGTCATTGATTATTATATTCATCATAAGTATTGCTCCTGGACTTATATAATTGGGGGAAATATCAATATAGCTATTTCATGAAATGATATATAGCGATGTGGTGGGAGCAAATATAATTTGCAAGGCTAAAAAGGTAAAGAGAATGTAATGAATGAGCTGATGTTAACCAGTATTTACTATATTTCTCTTTTTAATCTCACTTATTTTGTCTTTCCCCATTTCATGTCTTAATTCTGTTGGCTTACTGTTTCTTTCTACAATTTCTTTAACATTGTTTATGTGAAAGGGAATCTCATGATTATGTTCAGATATACATATATAGGTATAAATGATATATCGATACAGAGTTGAATCCACACAGAAATGTTGATTATGAAGTTTTAAATCTACCCTTTCACTCTACAAAAGGATACTTATGATTCTTGTCACTAATTTACTACATTACTGCATGGGTTGATGAATTCAGTGATACCATAACTTCATAAAATAATAAATTAATATATGTAGTGCCCTCCCATGCAATTAATAAAATTAATTATTTCTTTTTAGAGTTGGGATTGGGGAAGAAATAAAAACATTTACCTTTAAATATCAAATATTAAATTATTTAATAAAGTATTAAATTTCAATCTATTTGTCACAAAGTTCCTTAAACTTACCAATATAACAATTGTCTGCTACAGACTTACCCAGTGTTTCCACTTTGTTTGATCAAGTTTTTTAAAAAATATTATGACCACTTTAATGGTTTGCACTTTAATGGATCCCTTCTGGGGTCACAACTCATAGTTTGAAAGATTCTGCTTTATTGTATTCTCCAAAATCCATTATGTTGACTTATGGATTATGTTGATGCCTTTTCTATTTATCTCAATGACCAAACAGGACTTCTTGAGAGGACAAAAGCTACCAGGTATAACAGTATCATATTCAACTGAATTGTTGCTTTCTTAAATTTAGATAAAGTCACTTTCAAACACCCCAAAATTATTTTGAAATAGAATGAGCAATTAATAAATCCCAAGAAAATTATTGTATACAACTTTATTGGGAGCGAATCTGTGGCCCAGGAACCACTTATGATCCTCATTTAAACTTATAGGCCTATGGAAAACTCCTCCCACTTTTCCCATTGACCACATGTTCATGCAGTTCCTTTGCTATCAGTGCTAAGCAATTTATTCTCAACAGAAAACTGAACCAAAGAGGTTGATAGGATTTGCCCCTTGCAGCAGCAGCAAGTAACCAGTAGTTTTCAGTGGGTCATTGAAAGGGAGAAAGAGAATGTTAAGTTTTGAGTGGCATGTATGAAGAGGCATATGTTTTTCAATGCTTCAGTTTTCAGTGCAAAATGTAGTATAATTGATTCAGCAATCTATTTGGTCCTAAGATATAATTTATACAGTCCTATAAAAATAGAATATGCTGAAGTTTGCTGGAACTATTTCAGCTTGCCACTATCCTATCTCAAGGTCTACAATAGCCAGGTTTTTAACAATTTATAAAAAAGCAATATGATGGGAGCAGTATGGCTTACAATTGATGGTTGTTTTGGTTGTGGCTCTTTGTTCCTCAAGGTTACTCCTTCTGCCCATTTCCAAAGGATACCATTGTTAATGGTACTGAAAGCTGCTAAAACGACAAGGAGCACCAAAATGCACCCACCACTATCCTATTTACCCCAGATTAAAGCATTTCTTTTTTAAACAGAGAATAAAACAGCTAGAACATCTTTCTTCAACTGATGCCCTCTGGATGCATTGAACTTTAATTTATATTATTTACCCAAATGGCCTGGTTTTTAACCATCCTGGTAAAGGATTACAGAGAGCACCCAACTTAGACTTTGCAGTAAAAGTGCTTAACCACAACCTATGCTTTACAATATTTATTATACTACATTTTGCACAGCACCAAATACTAGCATTAAATGTAGGGGAGTGAAAGTTTAGTATTAGATCAGAATTTCTACCTTGAGAAATGAAAACTAGATCCCATGAAAAACATAAACAGTTTTTTATTTCTTCTTATTTTTTGTTTGTTTGTACATATCCATATGCACCATCCTTATCACTGATTTATACTCAGGGCCATTAACTTCCTCCTTTTCCAAGTTTGTATTGATTTTTTTATTCTTTATTGCTGCTTTCACATCTTCTTTCAACCATGTGGCTTTCTCACCAACAAAACTTAAACATGCATTGATCTCTTAAATAAAGTTTATAAATCCCTGATCAGTTACAAATAGTTTTCATTAATTGCAATAAGTACATCATAAGGAAACACACTTTATTTATCTCACTCTTCACAATTGCATTTCTAAGTTGAGTACAAGTCAGCAAACTTTGCTATCTGACTTAAATGCTGATCTTAACAACTGGAATGGCAGTTTCAAACCACTTGCTTCAGAGTAGATTCACTAAAGTCAGTAGTATGACTTTGATTTTTAATATACATTTTATATCAATCTGTTCGCATGCCATAGAAATATACAAGAACTCCCAACTCTTTAACAACACTGAACATTGTATAGTAAATGCATATTATTTAAAATAAGGAAAACAACAAAACTCCACTTAAAACAGTTCTTCCACTAGAGAAAAGCAACCCCTAAAAGACAACCAAACGTATCACCTACTTTGTGTGTGTGTGTGTGTGTGTGTGTGTGTGTGTGCAAGGATGGGTTTCAGAGTTATTTTGAACACTGCCAGAATGAACCAGACTAATTTTGGGGGCAGTGGTGCACCAGAAATTACACTCTTAATTACTGGTACCTGAAACTGCCTGATAGTACATGGTTGATGCCACAGAAAATAGTTCTTTAAAGAACAGACTCTATGCCATTAAAGGCTTTATAGGTAATAACCAGTACTTTGAATTGCAACCAGAAGCTTACTGATAACCAGTGTAGTTGGTAGAAATGAAATATAGCCATAATTGCCATCATATTCTGGACAAGCTGCAACTAGTTTTCAAGGGCAGCCCCATGTAAAGTTGTCCATGTATAAATTAGCCAAAGGCATTGTTAAGTTCTCATAGAGAGACAGGACGTGGAGTGCTTCAGCTCTTATTTATTGTGACTTTCAGCTCAGAACGGACCCGATTGGCTTAGCCGCGGCAGCTATTTATAGCCGGCTGCCGCGGCTGCTAACCAATCAGAGTGCAGAGAATTCCCGCACTTTTTATAACCACTTATTTTAAACTCTTTACTTCAACAACCAATCATTTTAAACTCTACATACATAACACCCCTCCCCACTAGGTTTGGTCCATACTCAATCCCCATCTATCTTACATATTCTTGTAAATAGGCGGGGCTCTTACGGTCACGCTTGAATCTGCGTAGTTCTGGTATTCTGGAAACCTCTCCTTGTGAGGAAGGAATATTCTCTGATAACATTTCCCTATTAGGACTCCTTGTGCTGGTAGAACCGGCTTGTTTGCTACAACCTGGTCTCTCTTCCCAATCCATTTCCAACCCAGTGTCATCCTCTAATTCTGGTATTGCTGTGCCATCTTTCATATGAGATGATCGTTGTTGGGACTGTGATAGGGTTTGGGATAGTTGCTGTTGTGTTAGCTTGTTACACATGGGGTTGATTCTTGCTCATTTTCTTCATTGTCACCCCCTTCCCCCCTAGCAAAGGCTGTGGGTATGGACTGCAGAGAGGTAGCATAAGGACGATCCAGAGACCTTCTGGACTGTAACTGGTCTATGTGCCTACTCTGTAAAACACCATCCTCAGTCTGAACCCTATAAGACCTGGGGCCTGTAACTTAAATTATTTCTGCAGGAATCCATAAAGGTTCACCCACTAGGTTTTTAGCATAAACCCTGTCTCCCACATAAAAACTGCGAGTTTTGCTAGTGGAATCTACCGGGGCATTGGGTGCGTAAGTGGGGTGAAGGCGGTCAAGAGGAGACCTGAGTTTCCTACCCATCAATAGCTCAGCTGGAGTTAGGTTATTGGGTGGGTTTGGAGTAATGTGTTGGATACTGAGCAGTTTCTCCAGTTTCTCAGTGATATCCCCAGGACCCAATTGCTGGAGTTTCTCCTTAGTAAAACGTACCATGCGTTCAGCCCGGCCGTTAGTCGAGGGATGCCCGGGGGCTGTCAGGGCGTGTTTGATACCCTGTTGTGCCAGATAAGATTCAAAACTATTGGCAGTAAATTGGGGCCCATTGTCAGAAACAAGAATATCAGGGAGACCATGAGTTACAAAAAGCCTCCTTAACTGTTTGATAACAGCGTCTGTTGTGGTGGAGGACATGGGAATAACCTCTAACCATCTAGAATAGGCATCAACCACAATGAGAAAAGTATGCCCTTTGGTAGGACCAGCAAAATCAATATGAATCCTGGACCATGGCCCCCTAGGAGTTTCCCATTCCTGTTTAGGGGTGACAGATGGTGCAGGCCTTGTTTCCTGACATTTTCAACCATTTTGTCAATACCAGGCCACCATACATAACTCCTGGCCAAACCCTTCATTCTGACAATACCCGGATGTCCCTCATGCAACATTTCCAAAACTTCTTTCTGTAGTTTTGCAGGAATAACTACTCTGTTACCCCACAAAATACACCCTCTCAACACAGATAGTTCAGTTTGTCTGGATTTGAAAGGTTGGGAGACTTGAGAAAGGTCCTGTAGTGGCCAACTCTTCTTGATCCAACCCACAATAGGAGCCAATACACTGGCTGTTTCTCTAGCAATTTTAGCAGCATTCACAGGAAGCTTGGCAACAGTTTCCAAGAAGAACGTGTGAGTTTCAGGAGCAGGGTCCTCAGTGTGCAAAGGAAGTGGGCAATGACTCAAAGCATCTGCATGTCCAATGTCCTTGCCTGGTCTATGGATGAGTTTATATGAATATGCTGCAAGAAATTCAGTCCATCTTAGCATTCTGGGAGACAGGATGATTGGAGTTGGTCTATCGCCAGCCACAATTCCCAGTAGTGGCTTGTGATCTGTGACAATGGTGAATCTTCTGCCATACACATATTTGTGGAATTTCTTGACAGCTGCTACAATTGCCAATGCCTCTTTGTCCAGTTGGCTATAGTTTCTCTCTGCTTTAGTCAATGTGCGTGAATAAAACGCAATGGGGGCTTCCCTTCCACTGGGAAGCTTGTGGCTCAGAAAACCCACACACACACTCCAAAAGGGGAGGCATCACAAGTTAGTATAGCAAGTAAAGTTTCAGAAAACTGAATTAAAACACAGTCAGAAGTGATTTGACTCTTGATATGTTTAAATGCTGCCTCTTCTTTTTTGCCCCAGACCCATGCAGATTTTTTATCCAACAATCTATGTAGGGGTTCTGCTGTTGTTGCTTTCTGCGGTAAAAACATATGGTAGAAATTAATAAGACCCAGAATTGCCTGCAAGTCTGTTTTGCATTTTGGTCTGGGGGCTTCCTTGATTGCCTGGATCTTGGCTTCTGTGGGGTGGATGCCATGTTTATCAATCAAGTAACCCAAAAATTCAACTTTGTCAGTTCTTAGTGTGCATTTCTCTTTTTTGACTTTTAACCCTGCTTTTTTGAATCTAGTCAACACTTCTCTAAGTCTTTCACGTAGCTGAATGTCATTTTTAGCAGAGATTAAAACGTCATCAAAATAAGGCACCACCCCAGGCAACCCTTGTAACATCCTTTCCATGAGGCTTTGAAATATGCCAGGCGCCACACTTACTCCAAATTGTAACCTCTTGCATTTGAACGCACCTCGATGGGTTACAATGGTCTGTGCCTCTGCAGGTGCATCGTCTACTGGTAACTGCTGGTAGGCCTGGGCAAGATCTAACTTGGCGAAAACGTTGCCCCACTCAAGGAGTGTAGCAAGTGATGAACCACTGGCACCAGATATGCACTCTGTTGTAGCGCATGGTTTAATGTCCCTTTGAAATCCCCACAGATCCTCACAGACCCATCAGTCTTGACTGGTGTGACTATGGGTGTCTCCCACCTGGAGTGGTCTGTGGGTTCTAATACCCCTTGGGCTATTAACTTGTCTAATTGTTTATCAATTTTGTCCTTTAATGCAAATGGCACCCTCTGGGGTTTTAACCTTATTGGTTGTCTCTTGGGGTCTAGGTTGAAACTGATAGGGGTCCCCAAGTACGTGCCTAATCCATCACTGAAGACCTCTGGAAATTCCGTCTTCAATGACTCTTCCCATTCAGTGTCACCCACGTGGTTGATGCCAGTCACTTCGATTCCCAGCGGGTTGAACCATTCCAGTCCCAGCAAACTTGGGCGGTCTTTATCTACGATGGTCAATGGGAGCACTTTGGTGTAGTTTTTGAATTTCAAGTTGAATTTCTTTGTTCCAACTACTGGAATCTTGTTCCCTTGGTAGTCTTTGAGTGTCAATGCCTGCTTTTTGAAGTCCCTCTTCTGAATCTCAGGCACTAGACTCTGGATAGTGCCCCAAGACACCATGGACAGGTAAGAACCTGAGTCCACCTCCATTTGGCAAGGTCTTCCCTTGATAAAAACCTTGACATGCACCTTCCTATTATTCAATGAATAGGAGTGCCCAATGGTTACAGTTTGATGAGTTTCATTTTTTCTGCTTGCTTCTGAGGCACGCCCCATTTTTTCATTATTGTTGTTTGGTTTAACTTCTCTGTCTTTGTAGTTTGAAACAAACTTCCTTCTGTTTGGTGGAGTTCTGGAGGATTTGCAGACTCTTGCGATGTGCCCTCTCTTTTTGCAATGGAGGCAAATGGCATCCAGGAACTTGCATTCTGTACGGGGGTGGTTTCCCCCACAACCTGCGCAGTGAAAATATCGCTTCTTCCGGCCCTGGTCATTTCATTTCCGCTCCATTCTGAGCCTGTTAATCTCTTCTTCTTCTCCGCTGTATTCTGATTCAGAAGCTATTTCATCAAAATGTGTAGTAATCGTTTTCTCACTGTCAGCATGGAAAGTTGTTCTGTTCATCTTTCTCATAGTTGCAGCTGAAGTTTTCGTGGCTTCTGCTGCTACCGCTTCATCGATGGCCTCTTTCAGCGTAATTTTAGATTTCATAAGTAACTTACTCTGTAGCACTTTGTCCTTCAGGCCCAACACAAAACGATCGCGCATGGCCTCCTCTAACGTGCTGGATTTGCATGCACCCCCAATATGTCTCAAACTTGCCATGAAGTCACTGATACTTTCATTCTCCCCTTGATTGCAGCGGTAGAACTCGTGCCTTCGAATGAGGCACGATACTTGGGGCATGTAGTGTGCCCTCAATAGCCTCTCCAAATCTGCCCAAGCCATTACCTTCACATCTGCAGGGGCAGCCAATGCCTTTGCCATCTTGAAGACTGCTGGACCGCAGTATGTAAGACTGCTTTCTTCCGTGTTTCAGAAATCCCTGCCAGATCGTTGCCTTCTAAAAACATCTGAAACTGGTCTGCATACGATTCCCAGTCTTTGTTCTTCAGATCGAACCGTGCTGGGGGGGTGTTCAGCGCAGCCATCTTGTCTGTTCCGCATTGTCTTCTCCTTCGTAGATCCCACCTTCGTCGCCAGTGTTAAGTTCGCAAAGAGAGACAGGACACGGAGTGCTTCAGCTCTTATTTATTGTGACTTTCAGCTCAGAACGGACCCGAATGGCTTAGCCTCGGCAGCTATTTATAGCTGGCTGCCGCAGCTGCTAGCCAATCAGAGTGCAGGGAATTCTCGCACTTTTTACAACCACTTATTTTAAACTCTTTACTTCAACAACCAATCATTTTAAACTCTACATACATAACAGGCATGAGAAAGTGTTTGAAGGTAAAGATCTCCCAATAAGTCCCATTCAACCTCCAGGAAAGAGCATAATTGACACACTAAAGGAATTTGTGCAGACCTTCATAGCCACAATGTTACAGGTTCTTCAAGTAGGAGCTGTGAATCATGATCCCCAAATTGTGTACCTGTTCCGTAGAGGACTAACACATCACCAGCCCCTTATATCCCAAACAATAAACATTTCAGTGGTAGTTTTGATTTATTAATCGATGCAAAAGGATATTTCAAAATTAATCATGTTGAAAATAAAATCACTGTATTTTTTTTAGATAGGAGTTACTAAAATCAGCAGAATCATGATTACGTAAGTTCCACTGAGTTCAATGGTTGTGCTCTACGTTGGTTTAATAATTAAATGTAGATGCAGTGCCATGAATATGCATTTCCTTTCTTACACAGAATGTAATTGGGATGTTTTTTTTTTAATTACACTTATATGCCACCCTTCTCCGAAGACTCAGGGTGGCTTACAATTTTTGGGATACAACCCAGTGTGCTCAGCAATAGCCTTCATTCCGTTGTATATGCCTGCTTATTACTAAGCGGCATTTTTACAAAGTCAGCTTATTGCCCCCAACAATCTTGGGTCCTCAATTTACCTACTCCGAGAGGATGGAAGGCTGAGTCAACCTTGAGCCTGGTGGGATTCAAGCCTACAGTAATTGTAGACAGCTGGAACTTAAATGCAGGCATTTAACAGCCTGAGCCACCAAGGCCCTATCAGTATTTAAGAAATATGGGGGTATAAAAGGCCAGAGAAGCATACAATTTATTCATGCCATTTAAAACATTTTTATACAATAAAACTTATGTTACAGACTCTAGTACAATGCAGTTAAAATAGCTGTAAAGATAAAGCAGTAATTAAGACATAGTCCTAAAATTACTGGGATTGTCCCACAGAAAGATTATTTACATTAGACTCGCAAGGGCTGCATATACATAATAAGAGAATTTGGTCTTCATTTTTGTTAGCTTTATTAGAACATAACAAATATAGGCTTTGTTTGTGGACCACTGTATTATATAAATCTCAAAAATGGCTTACTTCAATAACTAAAGGTGGTATGTGAATTCAGCCATTAAGCTTAACTCTCAGTAGGCATTTGGCTGATTAGAGTAATAATCATCTAAATATATGTTTTAGGAACAGTTGTCACAGCAGCCATCAATCATCAAAAAACAACATAAATAAGAATGATAAGAAAAAAATCAGTAGTGCCAGAGCTCCAGGACAAACCACATCAGATGCTTGCTTGAAACCTTTAACCTTCCCTTCTGAAAAGTTTCTGGTTGTGTTTTGAAATTCTTAACATAAAAAGACCTAATTGTATAGCTTTCTGTATAAATTATTTTATGACCGTACCTATGTCCTTTATCCTCCTTCCTTTTTAGATTCATAATAATATTGAAATAAATTTCATGGTTGAGTTGAATATGAGTTTTCTTATTTGCATCCAGTAGTCTAATTAATGCATGTTCTGTCTATATGCCCTTCTACAAACTTCCAGGAATAATATAGATATCCTGTTTCTACTTAAAGCTTTTATTTGCAAACTTTAATCAATAATGCAGTTGAGTTGATATATGGACATCTCAGCAATCTATATATAACTTTCAGAGGTTCTGGTTCATGAAATTTCTATAGCAGAACATAAAAAGGAAACAAAATCTTAATGTAAGAGCAGGAAGCTAGGAAATTTTGGTGATAAGATTAGATCTATTACCTGCTTTGAGAAGGACAATGAATAGTTATTCTGAATAAATTTCTATGTCATGATCTCAAGGTGATTTCTCATAGTTTCCCTGTTGATGATAATGGCTTACTTTATTGGGTTGTAAGAAGGATTGCTGGGATAATTTATATTTAACAAATTCATTAATTTAGTGAATAATAATTTAGATTAAAGCTTGGAGGAGGAGCATAAGCTGTATATTTATGATGGAATTTTTAAAAAGTTTTTCGCATTATAGATAAAATATAAAAACTTACATTCAGAAATAAAATATTGCATTTTTTTTATGAGGGGGAGAGAGATCTAAGATTGAATATATCGGAACTGCATCTCTGGTAGCTTCCATCAATTAGTAATTTCTTTTTCTTAAGGCTATCTGGTCAACCCCTGTTCCATAGCACATAATATTAACTTCTTTGAAAAAGTGAGTTATTCTGTCCAAATTTCCATACATTGACCTTGATGGAAAGGAAGAGAGGCCTTTGCCTGACTTCATATTCCCTCTTACTTACCTGAGCATGACAAGCAGCCCTGAAAATGTATCTAAAAGGTATTGAACTATTCACTGAAAATGTGCAGCAGCAACCCTTAGTGGCTGGCATAAAAACTACAACTGTTCTAAGCTTGCTCATTGTTTAGCTTCATTGTGCTATAAAAACAGGAGAGCTAACTCGTAACATTTCCTTTTGCTAATGGTCTACAAAACATATGTCGTTAGTAAAACAAATGCTTTGCATATTTAAAAAAAATCTCTAAGTAGGGCTAGGAAATGTTCCATTCTGACAGAAGGCAATTAATTACCATGCTAGTCTAATTTGTTTCTGCTGAGTAAATAGCATTTTTTAATCTTCTCATGTCTTAAGAAAGATATACACTTTTTGAAAATCCACTATTAGTTTGGATTTCTAACAAGTAGACTTCAGAAATAATTCTTTGTGTGATTTGTTAATAGCGTTTGGAGGAAGGAAAAATAAAACTAAAAAGCAAGGGGAAAAAGTCTCCAGTTGGATTCTTTTTTCAGCTTGCCAATGGAATTAATTTTTCTTCATAAATTAGGGTCCTTCATGAATATCTGGAGCTTTGTGCATATGGGTAGAATCCCATACAGCATGGAATGTGACTGGTGGGTGATAACATGCCACCTAACATTTTAGTGACATCTGTAAAGTACAAGCCATATTTGCTAGCTTAGCTTGCTTTTCCTTGTGTTTGCAGGCCCAAATTTTGTAAACTAATCTGTATGAGAGAATTTTAATTCTTAACAAAACAGGGATTTGTGTCAGTTCACTAAGATCTACTTAAGTATTAATCACTTATCAAACAGAGCTTTTTACATTCAATTCCTATTTTGATTTTTTTTTTATTTTAAGAATTTTTCTGTCCAGCTCATCCCTTCAGCTTAAAATCAGTGACAACGATTCTAAACTTTAAAAAAAAATCACCCTTGAATAAAACTGGAGTACATAGGTGAGTATAATCAAACATTAATTTCATTCTGTAAAAATCCTTAGCTGGATTTTTTTTTGCTGAATGTAACCTGAATAGCATGATCTGCGTTCAGAAAACAGAGAAAACTGAGCTGTTTTCCAAAGCTCTGCATTTTGGCTTTCAGATAATAAATTCATATATGACACTTTGCCAGTTACAGTTATCCCAAATGGCAATTAACGATTATGTGCAACATTAGCTATATAAGCAGCAGGTAATGACCCTGCTGTTTCCTTTTCACTAAAACCAACGTTTTCTAAAAATTAAAGTTCTCCTTTACCATTAAAAAAGTGCCACACTGAAGATAACCAACATAAACTTCTGTTCCTAGCTTCCAGTCTGAAAATGGTGTTCTCTTTAGCATTGTCTTTGCCATCAATCTTAAATTATTTGTCATTCCATGGTGGAAAATCTAGCTAAGTTTAATACCTTGTTTTTGTGCAACTGAAACTTCCTTTGCTTTCTTCCATCCTGACATAGCCAGATCCAAAGGATTTCCCCAATCCTTCAGTGTAGATCTGGATATGGTAGAGGCAGCTACAGGAATAGTTAAGTGATCTTGAAAAATTTAAATAGAGTTGGAATGATAAATTTCTAATGGGGGTTTTGGAACATAGAGGATCCCACTTCAAATGGAAGAGTCAGTTCTTCATGGGATTACCCAATGAATCATGGAAAAATAGCAGGTGATTCACTCTAACCCTATCACCAACCAAAACCTAATGTGGGAAAAAGTGAGGTATTTGCATAAATTCACTATCTCATTTGTCTTCCTAAAAACATTTTTTTTGTAGTGGCAAAGAAATGACTGTCCAATAGAAAGGTATGTAAATTGTGTGTTTTGAATGTAAAGAAATGCTGAACATGGCAATCTTTCAGAATGACAGTCTTGAGCCCCATAAATTCCCTTGGATCATCTCTAGAAATTGTTATAAAGCAATATAATTTTATATGCGTGCTAAATCTGCAAAGGCAGCATGATAATTCTAGTGGGAAGGATGATCACAATTCCTCAACTTTCCTGAAAGCTTAGTACTTTCATTCAATAAGCAGAAGTTTGTATCCAAAGACTTAGACATATAATACTTTGGGGTCTATTTCCATTCAGCTGAAAAGAAACAAACATTTTTTTAATGTTACTGCATTCAGTTTTTCTCTAAACAAATGATTACTGTCTTTTTCCTGGGATATGCACATCTTTACATGTTGTTAGCATTGTGATATTTCTAAGCCGTAATCCTTTTTTCAGCTAACTAAGTAGTGATTAGTTAGATCAGTTTTGCCAGACTCTTGCTGAACTACAATTCCCATTAACAACATATTGAAAGGTCTGGGACTTATCGGATCCGAGACCAATAGGTTGGGGAAGACTGGATTTAATTATAAAAATAATTAGTGTAGTGTGGGACATTAAATTATTACCAAGCTACAAATTTCCTGAGAGAAAATGACTATGTTGTGGAAATATTCCCATGAGTGCTTAAGAAAACTGACAAAATAATTGTTAGTTGACACTGGTGGCTCAAATGAATTAAGACATTTCTTTTCCTGGCTGCTGTGTACTTGTCTGTAAGAAAACCTCTTGCTATAGTACAAAAGAAAAGACTCCTTTGCTGAAGATTATTCCACACATTTCACATTTTAAAATTTACGGATTATTATTTGAATTAAAAACATGAGTTCAACATACACGTGTGTCACATTTTCAAGCAGAATAAATTATATAGAGCCTGGTAAATCTAAACTTCTTGCTTCATAAACTGTGATATCCTCACTTATGTAGATGACAAACTGGCCAATACAATATATTTTTTCATTGACTTCTACACCCAATGGTCACAGCAGGCACCTCTGTTTCTATATCTCTTCTTTATATGTCAATAAAGTAGGGAGAATCTAATGTTAACATGAAAAGAAGCATGCAGATGAGAGAGAGAAATCACCATTGCTTCATTTTCTCTTAATCTATTGTCCTAAACATTTAATTGGGCTACGGAAAATATTCCTAAAGCCATACATGGTAGACAAACAAAAATCAGGCTTAGGACCAGAACACCACGTGCATTTTAGAAATAAATCCAGCTTTGTACTTTGCTTTTTATTTATATTTTTACATATTGCACTTTTCCTCACTTGTAGATATTGTGGCACAAACATGTTTTGAACAGAGGAGAAATCCAGGTCTTACAAACTGGGCTTTCCTCTTATATATTCCAACTGATCATAGGTAGAGAATGGGAGATGGACACTACATGTTGAAGCTCTCCTCCACACTCCCATCCTCATTCTCTCACTCTTTCTCTCTTTTCACACCAGTCAGCTATTTTTCTGGAGGTGCTTTACACACAGCTTGAGAACCCTTTTGAAGCAATATTCAATTCAAAAAAGTCCAAGTTCCTGTTGACATAAGCTGATACTTAGGCTTCACTGAGAAATGAATTTAGTGCTATTCTAGAATAGTTCTAATTGAGAATTGCTATGGTGAAATGGTGGTAACCTGGGTGACAAAAAGAGCTGAAATAAGAATTGTACTCTCTTTGAACACACCAACATGGACCAAACCAATTAATTTTGACAGATGGCTACATCCACTGGTCTAGCCATTTGTCAAAACATACCTTCTACATTAACGAACATAATTGCTGTAACATTTTTCCAATCAGTTGATAATATTTGGTCAGAGTGGAAAAAAGTATTTACCAATCACTTTCTTTAATGTCCTTCACCTAGTAAATAAGAATACCATTGTACCATTCTTGGGGAGGATAGATATTGTTATTGGCTAGAGCAATTTATGTTTGCATAACATTCTGCCAACTGAAGGACTGGTGCACCACAGACTCTCCATGGTTTAAAGAAAAGAAGAAATATGGATAGTGTTAAGTTTGCATGAAGAGACAGACGTGGAGTGCTTCAAGCTCTTTGTTTATTAGTGACTACAGCTCAGAATGAACCCACTTTGGCTGGGCTGCGGCTGCTACTTATAGCCAGCAGCCGCAGTTGCCAGCCAATCAAAGTGTAGGGTTTTCCCACACTTTTTAAACCAATCATTTCTTACATTTTACAAGAACAGTTCAAACTAAACAAATGACTTTAAACCTGCATACATAACACCCCTCCCCACTAGGTTCAGTCCATACTCAAACCACAGCCTATCTAATGTATTCTTTTAAATAGGTGGGGCTCTTACGTGTATGTTGAGACCTACGTGGTTCAGATGTTTTAAGGTTCTCACCTTGTGAGGGAGGAAATATGTCTGCTGACATTTCCTTACTAGGACTTGTAGTAATGGTAGAACCTGTTTGGTTACTACAACCTGGTCTCTCCTCCCAATCCACCTCCAAACCAATGTCAGCACCTAAATCAGGTAATGATGTGCAATCTTCCATTTGTGAAAATGGTTGTTGGTCTTGTGACAGGTTTTGGGACGGTTCCTGTCATGTTAGCTCGTTACACATGGGGTTGATTCTTGCTTGTTCATTACACTCATGATCCTCCCCTTCCCCCCTAGAAGAGGTATTAGGTATGGGAACTAGAGAGGAACAATTGCGATTGAGCCTTGGTGGCTCAGGCTGTTAATTGCCTGCTCTTAAGATCCAGCTGCCTACAACTGCTGTAGGCTCGAATCCCACCAGGCTCAAGGTTGACTCAGCCTTCCATCCTCTCGGGGTAGGTAAATTGAGGACCCAAGATTGTTGGGGGCAATTAGCTGACTTTGTAAAAATGCCGCTTAGTAATAAGCAGGCTTATACAATGGAATGAAGGCTATTGCTGAACACACTGGGTTGCATCCCAAAAATTGTAAGCCTCCCTGAGTCTCCGGAGAAGGGTGGCATATAAATGTAATTAAAAATAAAAAATAAAAAAAAATGTTCCTGAGGTAATCTGGATCTAAGCTGATCAATGTGCCTGCTCCAGAGGAGTCCATCCTCTGTTTGTACCCTGTAAGATCGAGGGCCTGTGATTTGGGTTATCTCAGCAGTAATCCATAAGGGTTCACCCATAAGGTTCTTAGCATAAACAGAATCACCCACAGTGAACGTGCGAAGTTTGCTAGTGGAATCTAGTGGTGCGTTGGGTGCGTAAGTGGGATGAAGGCGGTCAAGGGGAGACCTGAGTTTCCTACCCATCGACAACTCTGCTGGGGATAAGTTAGTTGATGGGTTAGGAGTGATATGCTGGACACTGAGAAGTTTTTCAACTCTCTCAGTGATATCCCCTGGACCCAATTGCTGAAGTTTTTCCTTGGTAAATCGTACCATACGTTCAGACTGGCTGTTAGCCGAAGGATGCCCAGGGGCTGTCAGGGCATGTCTGATACCCTGCTGTGCTAGATATGATTCAAAAGGGTTGGATGTAAATTGAGGACCATTGTCAGAAATGAGTACATCAGGTAACCCATGAGTTACAAAAAGCTTTTTAAGCTGTTTGATGACAGCATCAGTTGTGGTGGATGCCTTAAGGATGACCTGTAGCCATTTGGAATATGCATCAACTATAATAAGGAAAGTGTGCCCTCTGGTAGGGCCAGAGAAATCAATGTGAATCCTAGACCATGGGCCCCTAGGACATTCCCATTCCTGTTTGGGGGCGGGAGGTGGGGCAGGCCTGACTACCTGACAGTTGGGACAAGATGCAACCCAGTTTTCAACCATTTTGTCAATACCTGGCCACCATACATAACTCCTGGCCAATCCCTTCATTCTGACAATACCCGGATGACCCTCATGTAACATTTCCAAAACCTCTTTTTGCAGTTTTGCAGGAATAACCACCCTGTTACCCCACAAAATACATCCTCTTAATACAGATAATTCAGTTTGCCTGGATTTAAAAGGTTGGGCAAGTTGAGGTAGATCTTGAAGAGGCCAACCTTTCTTAATCCATCCTATAACAGGAGCCAATAAAGTGTCTTTGGCAGTCTCTCTGGCAATTTCAGCAGCGTGTACTGGAAGCTTGGCAACAGTTTCTAGGAAAAAGGTGTAAGTCTCAGGTGCAAAGTCCTCAGTGTGAGAAGGGAGTGGGCAGCGACTCAAAGCATCTGCATGCCCAATGTCTTTGCCAGGCCTGTGGATGAGTTTGTATGAATAAGCAGCAAGAAATTCAGTCCACCTCAGCATTCTTGGTGACAGGATAGTGGGTAGGTTTGTCTCCTGCCACAATGCCTAACAGAGGTTTGTGATCTGTGACAATGGTAAATGTTCTCCCATATAAATACTCATGGAATTTCTTGACAGCTGCAACAATTGCCAAGGCTTCCTTGTCCAGTTGGCTGTAGTTCCTCTCTGCTTTGATCAAGGTGCGAGAGTAAAATGCAATAGGAGCTTCCTTCCCACTGGGAAGCCTGTGGCTCAACACCACCACCCCACTCCAAAAGGGGATGCATCACAAGTCAGTACAACAGGTAAATTCTCAGAGAACTGTATCAGTACAGCATCAGACGTGATTAGTCGCTTAATATTGTTAAATGCAGATTGTTCTTTTCTGCCCCAGACCCACGCAGACTTTTTGTCTAGTAATCTGTGCAGTGGTTCTGCAATGGTTGCCTTCTGAGGTAGGAACATGTGATAAAAGTTAATGAGTCCAAGGAAGGCTTGCAAATCTGTTTTACATTTTGGTCTAGGGGCTTCTTTGATTGCCTGAACCTTGGCATCTGTGGGGTGGATACCATGCTTGTCAATCATATAGCCCAAGAGCTCAACCTTGTCAGTTCTAAGAGTGCATTTTTCTTCCTTGACTTTTAACCCCGCTTTTTTGAATCTGGTAAGGACTTCTCTGAGTCTCTCTTGTAACTGAGTGTCATTTTCAGCAGAGATTAACACATCATCAAAGTAAGGTACTACCCCTGGCAGTCCTTGGAGCATCCTTTCTATAAGGCTTTGGAAGATGCCTGGTGCCACCCTTACTCCAAACTGTAACCTTTTACATTTGAAAGCACCTCTATGAGTCACAATGGTTTGGGCCTCTGCAGTAGCATCATCAACTGTTAATTGTTGATATGCCTGGGCCAGATCCAATTTGGCAAAGACTGTACCCCTGCCAAGTGAATGTAGTAAATGATGCACCACTGGAACTGGATATGCGCTCTGTTGAAGCACATGGTTCAATGCCCCTTATAGTCTCCACAGATTCTCACTGACCCATCAGTCTTGACTGGTGTGACTATGGGTGTCTCCCACCTGGAGTGGTCAGTGGGCCCTAAAACTCCTTGAGCTATTAGTTTATCTAATTGTGCATCAATTTTTTCCTTTAAGGCAAATGGGACCCTTCTGGGCTTTAAGCGAATTGGTGGCACCTTGGGATCTAGATTGAAAGTGATAGGGGTCCCCATATACTTGCCCAATCCGTCGCTGAAGACCTCTGGAAACTCAGACTTCAAGGCCTCCTCCCATTCAGTGTTGCTCACGTGATTGATGCCAGTCACCTCGATGCCTAGTGGATTGAACCACTCAAGTCCCAGCAAGCTTGGGCGATCCTTGTCCACGATGGTCAGGGGCAAGCGTTTGGTGTGGCCTTTGAACTTCACGTTGAATTCTCTTGTTCCAACTACTGGAATCTTGTTCCCTTGGTAGTCTTTAAGAGTCAGTGCTTGCTTCTTGAAATGCTTCTTCTGAATGTTTGGGAGTAGTCTGTGAATAGTGTCCCATGACACCATAGATAAATATGAGCCTGAGTCCACTTCCATTTGGCAAGGCCTTCCTTCAATTAGTACCTTGACATGCACTTTTCTGTTATTGATAGAAGAAGAATGACCAATAGTTACTGTCTGATGAGTTTCATTCTTCCCTTTGCTTCTGTGCTGCCCCCATTTTCTCACTGAGGTTGTTGGGCTTGAATTCTTTGTCAGGAAACTTCCTTCTGTTGGGTGGAGTTCTGGATGATTTGCAGACTCTTGCTAGGTGTCCTCTTTTTTCACAACGGAGGCAGATGGTATCTAGGAACTTGCATTCAGTGCGGGGTGGCTTCCCCACAACCTCTGCAGTAGAAATCTTGCCTCTTTCTTCCCAGGTCTTTCTTTTTCCGCTCCATTCTGAGTCTATAAATTCCTTCCTCCACCTCACTACAGTCTGACTCAGAATCTATTTGCTCACAATGAGTTGTTGTGGACTTTTCCACATCAGGATGGCTTGTGGCCTTGTTAATTTTCTTCATGGCTGCTGCTGAGGACTTGGTAGCTTCTGCTGAAGAGGCCTCTTCTATTGCTTCCTTCAGCGTGATCTTAGGTTTTAGTAATAACTTGCTCTGAAGCACCTTGTCTTTAAGGCCCAGAACAAATCGATCGCGCATGGCCTCTTCTAAATTGTTAAATTCACATGCACCCCAATGTCTCTTAAACTTGCCATGAAGTCATTTACGTTTTGCTTTCCCCTTGATCCCGACGGTAAAACTCGTGTCTCTTAATGAGGCACGATACTTGTGGGGCATAATGGGCTCTTAACAACTTTTCTAAGTCAGGCCATTCCATTACCTTCACGTCTGCAGCTCCCGCCAATGCCTTCGCCATCTTGAAAACTGCCGGACCGCAGTGTGTGAGAAAGACCGCCCTCTTCCGCTTCTCGGAAATGTCGGCAAGATCATTTCCTTCCAGATACATTTGGAAACGATCTGCATACGTCTTCCAGTCTTCTGCCATCGGATCGAATGGGGCTGGGGGGGTATTCAGCGCAGCCATCTCTCTCTTCTTCTGTTCGCGCCTTCTTCTTCAGGGAGATCCCACCTTCATCACCAGTGTTAAGTTTGCATGAAGAGACAGATGCGGAGTGCTTCAAGCTCTTTGTTTATTAGTGACTACAGCTCAGAACGAACCCACTTTGGCTGGGCTGCGGCTGCTACTTATAGCCAGCAGCCACAGTTGCCAGCCAATCAGAGTGCAGGGTTTTTCCGCACTTTTTAAACCAATCATTTCTTACATTTTACAAGAACAGTTCAAACTAAACCAATGACTTTAAACCTGCATACTTAACAGACAGTAACTCCCCTTAACAACAGTTGTGTTTCTTTCCAGTTATTACCTGCATATGCTTAAAGGATGCCTGATTAGACTCTTAGCATATTGAATTCATGCAAGATTGTTATACGATGGATCTTTATTATCTTATCAAGTATTCTCTCTTTTTCAGCTCTGAAACTCAATTCCCGTTTTGAAGATTTTGCTACTTGTGTGTTTGTTTTGTTAACCAAAAGTGAACAATTCATTTTATTTAACCATGTTGTACATTTTTATAAGGTACTCACCCTGTCCAAAATCCAGTTTCATATGTGGTATCCTTTAGCCATCAGTCTTTCTAATTTCCCTTTTGTTCCCTATCAAACAACATGTCTTACATGTCAATTTCTCTTCTGATGACACCTAACATCTCAGACAAATTACCATTTGACTATGTTTCATTCTATTCTAAACCAAATTTTGGTGCTTTTGTTCAAAAGTGCCTGTTCCTCTATATGATTTCTTCTTCCTCCATTTGATTTCCTTATTATTATTTCAAGAGTTTGTTGTCTGGAAGAAGCTTTCTTCAGTCTGTCCAGACAAAATTGTTCTTAGGCTAGTTTAAACAGCTTTGAAGATGAGGTCTCGTAAGGTATGGTCTCATATAAATTCTTGCTCCAAGTTCAAAATGCTAGAAAACAGCCTCTATACTCAGGAAAACAAAAACAGTCCTTTTCATTTTCTCTTTTTTCTGGAACAGAACATTGAAAACTGTTCTTGCTCTATTTCCTTATTTTACTTTCTCATTCTGTCATATTAGCTACCATATAGTGTATTTCCCCTAAAAAAATAAAACTGCATTTTGTCCAGTTATCTGGAGGCATGGAATTCTTGGGTTTCAGCCCCACAATATCTGGAAGTTATGCTATTAAATTTCTTTTTTAAAAAAATATGTATGCTAACTATCCTATACTGTTTTCTTGCATGTATGAATAAACATGTAAAGTTTTTTTGAATTTACTTGAATTTATTCAAGCAATTCAGTTTTTTTCCAATTTCCTGTGATAGCTTATTGAGACCTAACTTACAGAAATATTGCAGTTGCATAAATGTTCTGCATAAAATCTTCAGTTATTTTAGTGTCAGCTTGGTTTCTCTCTCTCATATTCTCATTGTACCTGGATCAATAGTTACCCAAACTACAAGGTGCTATCTATATAAGATGAGCAAAAGATCTAATGGCACTTCCAGACAACCAGTATGTCAGCTTTGGAATCCTTATTCATTGCTGCCACATAACTTGAGAAAGTGGGAGGGGGGCTGGTTTTTACTGAGTAGCTCTGAGTAGACAAAATAAAATTCTTTTGTTAGTTCAAGGTCATGTAGTGTGGCATAGGAACAAAAAGGAACTTACTTTGGGATTGGTTCATGTGATGTGATGATGAGAGAAAAGGGGATGGTTTGTAATTTGGGACATTGTGGGAAGTCCGGGAAACTTTTAGTTTTGAAATTCCACAGATATGCCAGATGCTATTCTAATAAAGGTACTTTTGAGATTATGCTTGTCTCAGAGATTGGAATGGAGGTTCCCTGGAACACTGACACAGTATTTCCATTGCCAACATTGATTATTTCACAATTAAAATAAATATATGCATGTATTACATATGCTTCTATGTTGCATCAGTCGTATGGCTCCAAGCAATGTACAGGACAACATACAATACATATGGTAAATAGAATACATTAAAATTTATCAAAAGCATTAGGCATATCAATATCAATAACAAATACCATCAACATATATTCAACATAATATAATAATACCATCATAACACACCATGCAGCAATACATTGGTCTTGTGATAGCTTATACATAATCTCTGATTGCTGTCAGTGGGCAAGCTTACAACAAGGGACTTGACAAGTGCAAGATACCAGGGGTGATATAAGAGAAATTTAGTAATACCTGTGCCACCTTCATTGAAGTACACAGAGCTGATTCTTGTAGGGAATACAGTTATGTCTACCTGTTGTCACCACTGGAGTTCCCAATTCCCACTGTAGAAAATGGGATAATGAAAACACAGTGCATCACCTGGTTAGCTGAGGGGCTTATTGTGTTCTACGATTGCAACTGAATCTTCATTTAGACCACTCTAAATCTCTTGGGTGCATGCTATGACTGTTCTAAAAGGTACTGGTGGTGTATAATGATGCTTTGGTTGATAGGCTTGGGGTTTCTTTTCTTTGCAGGGAGGGGTATGTTTTTGTTTCATTGTAAACTGTCCAGTATTATGTAGTTGATGAGTAGCCATATAATATTTTTAAATAAAAAGATCTTTTGAATCAATTTCTGGCTATATGCAAATTTGCTTTCATTTAGGAACTAAAGTCAGCAACAAAAATATTATAAGAAATTTCAGGCATTCCAAATATAGGAGTGAACTCTGTAATATGTGATAGTGATTACTGTAAATTAACTAACAGAAACATTGTAGTTGTATAAATGTTGTGCATACAAAATTCAGTTATTTTAACGTCAACTTGGTATCTCTCTCATATTCACATTGTATCTGGATCAATGTTCTTTTTAATAACTAATTGATCTTTTATTAACATACAATAATTCATTTACTAAATGTAAATTAAAGACTTAATTGAGCTGCTTAATCTGAAGTGTCAGCCTCATAAGCATAATGTATAGTTTAATTAATTGAAACAGCTGATAACAGCATGTCATCTGTCACTATATTCACTGACCTGGGAGCAATTCTCAGTTTGAGGAATTTGCCATAAACACAGGCAAGGATCTGGTCAACTCATTTACTCATGAATAACCTTGGAATTATATCTGTACCAAGGGGACTTCATCTGTGTGCAGTTTCAGTGAAGGACGTGGATTTAAATTGGTTGAACTGAATTTATTTCAGTGGGGAAAAAAGTTCACATTTACAACTTTTATATCACTGTTCTGAATCTTCTACATAGAAGTGATATATACCAGATGGAACACAGGATCAAAAGTATACTCTTGTCAGTATAAATATTGCTTTATTATTTCAGCCTAATCTACCTGGAGCCAATTTAAGTCATACATGTAATATTTCTGGATATGAATTTCCTTTGTTTAAAAGTCAAATATGATATCAAATATCCATAATGTCCTGGTATATTTTTTTCTTGTTTGCAACAAAATAGAGGGGAAAAAGCTGCCCCCAGCCACTAAACTGAGCTAAGGATTTTTTCTTTCCTCCCAAAAGTGTTCTGATGATGGAGAAATCAGTCCACAGTCATAAATAGTCCTAAACTATACGATGGCATATTTGAAGGCTTGTATTATGCAACGGCCACAGTCAAGAAAATGTCACATATTATTGCTGACACTAAACTGCAATATAAATCTGACTAATTTTAAATATGATTTGTTCTACACTGCTTACATGTATTCCTGCTTGTTTTTATGCTCTACCAATTTCTTCTAGCTATTTGTCAAAGATATTGAGAAAACAACCAAGAAATTAGTTAAACAAATCGTGATTACTTAATCTGTAATATTAATTTCGGCTCATTCAAGAATTCAGTTGTAATGAATCCAAGATACAAAAACATGAGCTTTCCTAGCAGAAATCAAGAATTGGATTAATGTCATCATGGCTCTGATATAAAATCTATTCAGGAACATCTTAATTCAAATATGTGCAAGATAATTTTCCAAATGATTTGATGAAAGTTCCTGAATGATCTCCTGTTTGAATAAAGTAATCAATGATTAATCATTGGGAGTTCCAGGGAAAAATTATATACATATTAGGGAATTGATGTCATTTTGTCAGATGTGCCAATTTCAACAATGTATAGACAAGCCTAATTAGGATTACCTGAAGAGATAACTTCTTTATTTCAATGTTTGTGTTTTCCACATTGGCAAGTAATACTTGTCTTTTCTTAATTGACATTAACAAAAAAAGAAAATAACCAAAACCAGAAGTAAATGAAAATATAAATGGCAAAAAGTAAAATGAAAATTATTAAAGGGAAAAAAATAGAGTAGAGTAGATGTTATTTTTATTGCCCATATTATCAGATTTTCTAAGACATTTGTTTTAAATAATTCATCTCTAGAAGGCATAGACAAATCCTAGGTGCATTAAAATTATCTTTGGGAATAAAACAATCTTCACACAATAAATGTCAAGGCTCAACATTTTGATAGGTTGAAAATATTCAGGATGTAATTCAGTATCACATTCACACTTTTAGCCCTTCTTTTTTAACTGCATCATGTTTACACCCTTCATAATATTGAACCAAAATGTACTTTCAGTTTTTGCTTTCATTTTTGCCTATAGAAACATAAGTTGTAGTTTGACTTCACAGTACGATGAGGTGCAATTGTTGTTCCAGCAGTTGAATAAACCACAATTTGCTCAGCTCATACATGCTAAGTCAAAACCCTAAAAAGCATTTGGTGGGCATGCTGCATGATTCAGACCTTTCCAATTGTACAGGAATATTTAGTGTCTGGGAATAGGGAAATGAAGTATATCCTTGCACTAAAGTAAGCTCTTGGGTGTTTTCATTCTCAAAGTGCAGGACTGCATCTAAATGCTGGCCTTTGTTTGGTTTAGGAATATAATTACTTTGAGATAAGTCTCCTCACAATACTATGCCATATACACTTTCCAGTTTGTCTGCAAAATATCATTATCACTTATCAAGGAAGTTGTCACAGCATACAGTTAAAGTATCTTTGATACTTTATTTCTCGATAATGTAAAAAAAAATTGTGTAGTTTTTGAAACATACACACCCCTCTTCACTGGATTGCATATTTAAAGTAATGCTACTAGGAATGGGCAGCAGAAATCCAAAGAATATGAATATATCAGTAGAAGCATACTTCTTTTCTTCAGCTTGGTATTGCTTTGATGGATTGCATTTGGTCTGATCCATGAAAATTGTAGAGGAAGTCATTTATAATATTGATGTGAAAGCAAATGATAAGAATGCTGTGACTTACTTCCAATGCTACAATCACCAAGGTTGTCACCCCTTTATGTATTAATGCTCTAGTTTGTTAAAATCAGATTTAGTGTTTCTGAGAAGAAATCAGCAATAGATTCAAGATATTTTGAAGGACAGGTTGAAAACTGAAGTGTTCCTGAAAAGAGATACATATCTTATAGCGGGTGAATTGTAGACCTGACAGATCTCCACATATTTGGTCTTAGCCATGAACTCACTGGATAGCCTTATACAAATCAATACTCCTCAAACTATATTAGGTCTCCTTACACAGTGTGAGAAAAGTGTATTGAGACACATATATACTATTAAGTATTGAGAATACATATCCTTTTAAAAAATAGGGACATTCAGAAAAAATATTCTGCAAATGCATTTCCTCCTTAATGTGACATTGACAATGGACAATGCATCAGTAGCATACAGTGTCATATTTAATTATTGGAAGTTCTAAAAGTTGATCAAAAGGAATCACATGGTCTTCATTACTATATATGGCTGATGGAACATATCACCCAAATTTATATGGTGATGCATTATCTTTTATCTCCATTTAGAGTATGAAACATGGTTTTAAGGTAATTGTTTAGCAATCATTTCAAAAAGAAAGTTAAGTGCAAATAACATAAGAAAAACAATAGAATGAATTGGACTTAGAAAGTATCACAGGCTTTAAAAAATTAAGCTTCCAGAAGATAAATTCAATATGCTTCAATCAACAGCTCATACTCTCTGGGGGGAATCAATCTTACCTCTTTAAACAGGATATTTACCAGAAAGTGCTGTATAAAGTATTTTTCTTTATTAAAATAATTGAGAAGAAGGAAAGATAGAAAAGAAGAATAGAAAGCAAGATATATACATTGTGATGATAATTTTAGGTGGTGAAATTCTTTACATCCCACCATTCCTCTCAGCTCAACCTGTCACCTATGGTGTCTCCTTCATCACAACAAACCTTCTAGATAGGTTGGGTAGCGATTGTTCTTGCTTAAAATCCCTTAGATTAGCTTTATGTTTGACTGTGGACTAAAACCTGACAATTGCTTCACATACATGGACTTCTTTTCACAAGCTTTACCCCCCAAAAATGTGTTTTCCACAGTAATGTAGAAAAATAGCAGGTAGGATCTGGACAATGGTCTATCTCAGTACCATACAATATTATTTTATACTGCATATAGTCATAATCTTATGCTTATGTCCAGGTGTAAGAATTTCCAATGTAATACTGGATTTCATTTAATGAATTACATAAATATATTTCAATATAAATAGGAAAGGGGATGTGTTTTAAATTAAATGCATAATAATAATATAGCGGTAAGCCTGAGAAAAAATGTTCTAGAAGAAAACTGAGGACTTTTTTTCTTTATGCTTTGCATATTACTTTCTGATTTTAAGGGAAAATATACCCATTTTATATTCACATTAGTTGCCTGAGTTTAAATCTCTCACACCTGAGATTAATACAGGCTTCACCCTGAATTACTTTGCAGTCTGAAGTAGTTTTGAACAGCAAAGCTCTCTACAAATTCACTTCACTTTCAGATACATAAAAACATATAAAATATATGAAATATTAAAATTCTGTGTGTCCACACAGATGTATATTAAGATGAAAAAAAATGTGAGAATACATGTGCTAGTATAGTTATTTGCCTTTTATATGAAAATACATTTTCATTTCAGAACAATAATGAAGAGCATCAACTGCCATTAATTAGATTTTTTGCCTGCTTAAAATATGGGGTGCAAGGCTCAGTCATATACCTGTTCATTTATAACCAAATCTCACTAAATGCAGTGAGATTTATTCCACAAAGAAATACATAGGATTTCATCAAAATCTAAAATTTAATTGCAAAGACTGGGTTTTTTTAGTTTACTTTATTTTATTTTATTTTTTTTAAATTACATTTATATGCCGCCCTTCTCCGAAGACTCAGGGCGGCTTACAATTTTTGGGATACAACCCAGTGTGTTCAGCAATAGCCTTCATTCCATTGTACATGCCTGCTTATTACTAAGCGGCATTTTTACAAGGTCAGCTAATTGCCCCCAACAATCTTGGGTCCTCAATTTACCTACCCCAGGAGGATGGAAGGCTGAGTCAACCTTGAGCCTGGTGGGATTTGAGCCTACTGCAGTTGTAGGCAGCTGGAACTTAAGTGCAGGCAATTAACAGCCTGAGCCACCAAGGCCCTTTATTGTCATTGCACCTCGTACAACGAAATCAAATACCATTGTCAGTGCACATCATGACCATGACCATGAAAATTTTTGGTTGCAATTCAGTAACCTTTTATATGCTGAAATAGAAAATATAGTTTTAAGGAGTAAAACAGTATCCATAATAAATTCAGTTCTAAACAAAAGTGAAAATGCTATCTTCTCATTAAATTTGTAAAAAAAAAAACCAATCAGTCTGTTGGAGATGTAATATCAAGTTATGTTTTCCAAGTTAATAACCATTAGTCAATTGTTATTTCTGTAGCATAATATTGTATATGTATTTGACTTATTTAAAAGTCATTGCTTTGTTTTACAAAAAGCCAGAGGTAATCCAGAGAAGCCATCTTCTCCAAGCTCCAGAGACAAGTTGAAAGGGAGATAATTTCCTGGCATTTACTGCTTAAAGGCTGACTTAATACAGGATCAATAGGCATTTTTTTCATAATTGTTCCAGAGTCTAGATTTTCATAGAAGTAGAGCAAAGTAATGGAACAACCTAACTCAGCTCACAGCAAAAAAAATAATAAAAGTTAAAATAAGGGAAATGTTTTCTTAGTGCAAGAAAGGAAAAACCTTTGGATTTTTCAGAATTGTGAGGTCAAAGCAAAATTCCAAGCACCTTTTCTCACTGATTATGCTGGGTGCCACTTAGATAGCAAATGAGCCAATTTGGCACAGTGTTTAAAAGCAGGGATGGGATTCTACTGGTTCTGTCTGGTTCTATAGAACCCCTTGATAACTTGTTAGCAGTTCGGAGAACCATTAGTTAGAAGCAATCTTCTTTTGTTTTTGTTTTTTCCACCCTTATTACATTCTTGGCAGAAAGCCTAGACTTCCTGTCTCCGGAGCTTTTGAGGCTTGATTTTCTTAAAGGGGAAGAGTTGTTTTAAGATTTTTACACTGCTGTTGGGAAGAAATACTTCTCTGGACAATCAGCACTTTGAAGAAATAATTGAATAATGAAGCAAAGCTTTTAGTGAAAAGAAACCAAGATGAGTGACATTCAGCAAGGCTTCTTGGCTAGCTGGAAAGATTGACATTCCAATGTGAGTTTACATACCCTTTCTGAGTTTTGGTCTAAAACTGGTTTTTGGTAAAGCTTAATTCTGTGCTTGGTGATGTTTAATCCTATGTTTATTGATGGGATAATTTTCCCTATTCAGCTTCAACAAGCAACAGATACTGTTGTGATTTAATTATTTGTATTGTGTTTGAATTTTTTCCAGCCTCATGGTTTCTTTTTCTATCTGGGGAGGTGGTCTTTCTTCTGGCACTGTCCTTTTGGGGTATACTTCCAAGAAGCAGGATGCAAGTTTTGGCACTGATTTTTTTTACTGCCTTTCTGGGGGGCATATGACCTCTCCTTAAATCTGGATGATTTCCTTAGGATATCTTGTGAGGTGAGTGAGACCAGCTGGTATCTTTAAGTGGTGCAAATGGATCTAAGGATTGCTTTTCCTGGGTGTACTTTTTCTGGAGAGCTTAAATGACCTCCCTGCTAAAGGGCTTCACTTTAAGAGCAAGAGTTGGCTGCTTGATAGTTATCACTGCATTTTAACTATTTTCATTCCTCAAGGTGCTCTGGCACCCTGCCTGATTTGTAACTCCGGCTTGCAGGTATTTTTAATCTAATGATTGGTATTTAGGGCAGCTTTTTGCAAGCAAAGAAGCTTTTTGTATTTTTCTACAGGTAATCCTTGACTTACAACAGTTCATTTAGTGACCATTCAAAGTTACAATGGCACTGAAAAAAGTGACTTATGACCATTTTCACACTTATGACCATTGCAGCATCCCCACTGTCATGAGAGGCCAGGTGAGGAGAAGCGCCCCTTGACATGAATGCTGTTGAGTTGGCCAAGCCCACCCAGTCATATGACCACCAAGCCACACCCACCAACTAAGTCATGCCCACAGAACCAGCTGTTAAAAAAACTGAATCGCACCCCTGGTTAAAAGCACCAGGCTAGAAACTGGGAGACTATGAGTTCTACTCCTGCTTTAGGCACAAAACCAGCCTGCTAACTTTGGTTACATACACTCTTTCTCAGACCTAGGAAGCAGGCAATGGTGAATTATTTTCAGAAATTACAGATTCTGAAATCTTACCAAAATAAAAACTACAGGATTTGTCCAGAATCAAGACTGATTTGAGGGGAAAAAATAAGCAGGAAGTGGATTTTTGCAGCCCAGATAATAGCCCTACGGAAGTGAATTCTTTTTTTAAAAAATTACATATACATATGTATACAGATACAATGAAAGAGAGGGCAGTAGATAAAAAATAAAAACTGAAACTAAACAGGAAAAGGGGAGTTAAATTTTATGTGAGATGATACTTTAGCTTATGAAAATACGGATTTGGTAGATTTGATTTCATTTCTCCTTCAAAAGACAAAAGAAGGCTGCTAATTCTTCTGCATGTTATGCACTGGAGGCAATTCTGGAAAATCATGATCCTTTACGTTCTCTGACCCTGTGCAGATCCCAGTTGGCTCCCTGGTTTTCCGTGGATCTCCGGGAGATGAAGTGCTGGAGGAGGGGCCTAGAGAGCAGTTGGTGGTCCAGTTGGTCTGAATCTGATCAATCGCAGTTAAGAACCTTTACTAGGTCTTATCTTGCGGCAGTGGGAGTGGTGAAGTATGCTTACTTGTCTGCTCTCATTGCGTCCGCAGATAATCGCCCGGTCGCCCTGTTTAGGGTCACCCATTCCCTCCTTAATCAGGGGACAAGGGAGGACCCTTTGCAGGGGCAGGTCGAGGAGTTTAGTCAAAATCTGTCGGACAAGATCGTTCAGATCCGGGCCGGCCTGGACTCCAACTGGTCAGAGTCTGACAGGGGGGAAGCAACTGGTCTTGTGGATACCATTTGGGAAGAATTCAATCCTGTGACTCCAGATGAAGTGGACAGGATCATGGGGAAACAGAGTGCCACCATGTGTTTATTGGACCCGTGTCCCTCCTGGCTGGTTTACACTGCCCAGGAGGTTACACGAGGCTGGCTCCAGGCAGTGGTCAACATTTCTTTGAGTGAGGGATGCTTCCCCTCTGCCTTGAAGGAGGTGGTGGTGAGGCCCCTCCTCAAGAAGCCTGCCCTGGACCTGGCTATTTTGAACAACTTTCATCCCGTCTCCAACTTTCGCTTTCTTGCGAAGGTTGTTGAGAGCATGGTGGCCTGACAGCTCCTGATGTTCCTGGAGGAAACTGATTATCTGGATCCGTATCAATCAGGTTTCAGGTGCGGGTACAGCACGGAGATGGCATTGGTCGCACTAGTGGATGATCTCTGGCGGGCTCGGGACAGAGGTTACTCCTCTGTCCTGGTCCTATTATATCTCTCAGCAGCTTTTGATACCATTGACCATGGTATCTTACTGCGGCGCCTCGAGGGGTTGTGAGTGGGAGGCACTGTTTTATGGTGGGTCTCCTCCTACCTCTCGGGTCACTCGCAATTGGTGTTGGCAGGGGGACTGAGGTGGATCCTGAGGCCCCTCACTTGTGGGGTGCCCCAGGGGTCAGTCCTATCTCCCCTCCTGTTCAACATCTATATGAAGCCGCTGGGTGAGATCATCCATGGTTTTGGGGTGAGGTATCATCAGTATGCTGATGATACCCAGCTTTTTATCTCCACCCCAAACCAATCCAGTGATGCCCTCGACATGATGTCCCGATGCCTGGAAGCGGTACGGATCTGGATGGGGAACAATAGGCTTCAACTCAACCCTGCCAAGACCGAGTGGCTGTACATACGGCATCTCGGATTGTCCAGGATATTCCATTTTTGGTCATGGGGGGAGAGGTGTTACCCCCGTAGAAAGGATGCACAACTTAGGCATCCTCCTGGACGCATGGCTCAGTTTGGAAGATCATGTAGCAGCCGTGGTCAGGGGGACATTTGCTCAGGTTCGCCTTGTGCGCCAGTTGCGCCCCTATCTGGATTGAGATGCCTTACGTACGGTTACCCATGCACTCGTTACCTCCCGTATAGACTACTGCAATGCTCTCTACATGGGGCTGCCCTTGAGGACCACTCGGAGGCTTCAACTGGTACAAAATGCAGCCACGCAGGTTGTGATGTGAGTATCACAATACTCCCATATTACACCCCTCCTGCGTGAGCTGCACTGGTTGCCGATTGCCCTCCGAGTGAGATTCAAGGTGCTGGTAATCACCTATAAAGCCCTACATGGCTTAGGTCCAGGGTATTTGCCAGCAATAACTTCCCATCACCCCATGCGCTCCCACAGACAGGGCCTCCTCAGGGTGCCGTTGGTCAGACAGTGCCGACTGGTGACCCCCCAGGGAGAAAGCCTTCTCTGTGGGTGCACCCGCCCTTTGGAATCAGCTGCCCTTGGAGCTTCGGATGGCTCCTGACCTTCGATCCTTCCATCACGACCTGAAAACATGGCTTTTTCAACAGGCCAACCTGGACTGATGGGGTTTTTTTATTAATTGGTTTGTTGGTTTTATTTATGTAATTGGGATGATTATTTAAATTTTGTATTGTATGTTTTTATTGTTGTGAGCTGCCCTGAGTCCTTTGGGAGATAGGGCGGCATAAAAATCCCAAAAATAAATAAAAAAATAAATGATGATTATCAGAATAAAATATGTAGACTGAAATTAGGTCAAGAATAGAACTGGGGTTTATAGCATTTGTATGTTTGTAGTGTTTGTATTATTATTTGTGCTAAGCTATATATTTATATGAATAGGAATGTAATAAAGTTGAGAATAAGTCCTCTGGCACTCTTTGCAGTTTGATCTACTCTTTTTACTTTCTATTGCCTTGTGGAACTAGTTGTAATATAAATAAAAGTTATACTTTTCTTCAAATAGTGTAAATCATTCCTGATAAACTGTGGAGCTTGTAAAGAGTTTATCAGGATATCTAGCCATTAATATGGCTCGAGATGCCTGAAAAAATACTGTGTGACCATTAATTACTTATGACCTTCATATTCATACTCCAATTCTCTTGCATGATTTATCTAGTATTAGTATAAGTATCAATGTTTTCTTTGAGGTTGTATGTTAATCACATTTTGTGATAACTGTTTTGAGGTTTGATTCAACCAGATAGTCCTCACATTCTCAGTGGCCTTCATGAAATTTTTCAGCACCTCTTTTTGCATCTCAGCTGGAATATAATTCTGTCACTAAAGAAAATTAATTTTTGTGACACTATAAATCTTCCTTTTTCTATAAAAATTGGATAAGTGAAGTAGACATGCTGTCCAAATGTGATGAATAACCATTCTGAAGTTCCTAGAACTCTGAGACAGAAATAATAATGTAGCATATACATTGAAAGAAATAGGAAGAAATAAGTATTAAGGTGCATAACATTGCTTTGTAAGACTTCACTTCCTCTAAAAGTTATTGACTGAAAATCAAAGAATTTCAGTGATATTTATGCCTAAAAATTTTGGTACAAGGGTTATATCACATCATTCATAGAAATCATACTGGTACCTTGTTAGTACCTAGTCCAAATTGAAACCATGATAGTTGTGAAACCAATGACTTTATTTTATATTTATTTTTTCCCAAATAATTTTTATTTATTTCTGGATGAAACGGATTATCTCGATCCCTACCAGTCAGGATTCAGGCCTGGATTTGGGACAGGAACGGCTCTGGTCACACTCTCAGATGATCTCCGGTGGGAGCAGGATGGGGGTAGTGCATCCATCCTTGCTCTACTTGACCTCTCGGAGGTTTTCAATACCATCAACCATGGTATTCTCCTGAAGCAGCTTCAGGGAATGGGAGTGGGAGGCCTTGTGCTATCCTGGTTCACTTCCTTCCTCTGCAGTCACTCTCACTCAGTGCTGATAGGAGGGGAGAGATCCAGCCCTCGCCTACTGCATTATGGGATTCAGCAGGGCTCAGGGCCCCTACTCAACATTTATATGAAGCCGCTGGGTGAGATCATCTGCCACTATGGACTGAGGAATCACCAGTATGCTGATGATACTCAGCTGTATGTATCAGCCTGTGGTGAGTTAAGTGATGCCTTGTCCTCCTGTTGCAGTGCCTGGAGGTTGTTATGGCTTGGATGGGGAGCAATGGGTTGAAACTAAACCATGGCAAGACTGAGTGGCTCTGGGTCTGGGGTTCGTTGGCTAAGTTCGTTGCCATCTTTAGTCCTTGATAGAGTGGCACTACCCTGTGCATAATCTGGGGGTTCTCCTGGATTCACGACTCCTACTTGAACAGCAGGTGACAGTCGCGGCCAAGAGGGCCTTCGTGCAACTGCAGGTTGTGTGCCAGTTACGCCCATTCCTGGACCAACAATCCCTACTCACAGTCACACAAGCCTTAGTCACTTCCATTTTTGACTATTGTAATGCACTCTACATGGGGCTGCTCCTGAAGAGCATCAGGAGGCTCCAGCTGGTGTTGACCTATAAAGCCCTTCATGGCATTGGACCAGGATATATGCAGGAGACCCTGCTGCCAATAACAGCTTCCCAGTGTCCCGTGCGCTCCCATTGACAGGGCCTTCTCTGGGTGCCGTCAACTCGGCAATGTCAGCTGGTGGTTCCTGGGAGTAGGGCCTTCTCGGTGGGAGTACCCAACCTGTGGAACCAGCTTCCCCTGGAGCTCTGGGTGGCCCCTGACCTCCGCTCCTTCCGCCGTGACCTAAAAACCTGGCTGTTCCAACTGGCCTACCGAAACTGATGGGGGGTTAGTATGGTTTTTAGCATAGTTTTAATTGGTGTATTTATGAGACCTTTGGTTTAATAACTTTTTAATATTTGTATATTTGTATCTGGATTATTTTATTTTGTAAGCCACCCTGAGTCGTTCGGGAGATACGGCAGCATATAAGTCTCATAAATAAATAAATAAAAATAAATAAAATAAAGTGGCCTGCACGGTTTTGTGCAGACTCCGGTGTACATATGTAACACCTCTGCTGCAGGAGCTGCATTGGCTGCCGATTTGCTTCTGGGTAGAATTCAAGGTACTGATTGTCACCTTTAAAGCCCTTCATGGCTTGGGACAGGCTATCTGAGGGACTATCTCTTGCCAGTCACATCTACCTGACCCATTAGAGTGGGGAGGCAGGGAATGTTGTGGGTCCCATCCTTGAGGGAGATACACCTGGTGGGAACCAGAAGAAGGGCCTTCTCTGTGGTGGCTCCCTTCTTCTGGAACATCATTCCCCCAGAGATTAAACTGGCCCCCACACTGATTCTCTTCCAGCAGGCATTGAAGACCTGGTTCTGCCAGCAGGCCTGGGGAACCCAGAGTGGGATGGAACCCATTAAATGGCTCGTGTAATCTGCTGTTGCTGGGGGGGAGGTGGAGGGGATTTTACTATATTAATTTGTTTGATTTTACTAGTTTTATTGTTTTAAATTGTGGTTTTATATGCTATAAACCGCCTTGAATTGCCATGATGAATAGGCAGCAACACAAATTTAATAAATAAATAATAAAGAAAATTTTACAAAGGTTTTAAAATTTACAAAAACATCCAAGAAAAAGCAAGAAATTATAAAGGAATAAAAGGACAACAAAAAGGAAGTGCCAGAACAAAACTGGCACTTACTACCATGTGTGGTGGACATGCCCCAAAATAAAAAAACATTGGATGGGAATTAAAAATTGGATTGAAGATGTGATGAAGTGTGAGCTGGAGTGGAAACCAGAACTGTTCCTACTTGGAATGATAAAGAAAAATCTCCCCCCAAAAGACAAATACCTGATTGCACACTTGTTAACAGCGCTCAATTGTTCTAGCTCAAAAATGGAAAGAATCCTTAATTCTGTCTATACAAGTAGTAATAATGAAAATGTATGAATGTGTAGAATTGGAGAGATTAACACTCAAACTAAATGGAAAAGAAGATTCAGATTACTATAAGGCATGGGAAATGTGGTACAATTGGGTAGAACACAAAAGGAAAGGGAATGTTGGAAAATAAGGTACTATTTGAGACACAAGAATTTATAGAAAACAGGAGATAACAGATAACAGGTTATGTAATAATTTGGAAAATGAGACAAGGGGAAGCTCCAAAAGAGGCCAAACCAAGCGAACGTTATTTGAAGAAATATTTATGACTATGTACGATTGTAACACTACATGGGAAAATGCATACTCGATCTGTAACTAAAAAAAGAAATGAAAATTTGTGACGTATTTATGTTACGTGTGACTGTAAGTCTGTACGTTGTGTGTTTTTTTTATAATTGTAAATAAACTTTTTCTAAAAAAAAAAAAGGACAACAAAAAGATGTCTGAAGAAGCAACTTCTGATCTTCTTTGCAGCAGTTATAAGCATAGCAATGAAAATCTCCACTATTACATGTCATGATTCTGCTCTTCTCATAAACAAAAAATTTTAATCAATAAATCTTGAAATCACCAGTTCGTTTTTATCTATTTTCAGCAAAAAGTCCATAAAAGGATTCCAGATTTTTAAAAAGTAGTTGTAGTTCCCTCCTTAATCAAACAAGTCAACTTAGCCATTTCTGCAAACTCAGCTATCTTCACAGTACGCCAGTTGATAGTACAAAAAGCAGCACTTTTAACCAAGTTAAAAGTTGCTGCTTTCTGTACTATCAACTGGCATACTTTTACCAAGTTAAAAGTTATTTGACATTTTTGAAAGTTATATTTTGTGTGTGTGTGTATATATGTGTATATATATATATATATATATATATATATATATATATATATATATATTTGTTTTCGTAGATTTTCACGGGTAAAGGTATGTAGGTCTTGGTGTATTGGTCTTGTCCGTGTAAGATTGAGAATACCTTGGCAGCGTTTGATGAAATCTCATCCGTCATCTTCAGGCTGGTGTCTTCAGCTTCGTTCTCCTGGGAGAATGAAGCTGAAGACACCAGCCTGAAGATGACGGATGAGATTTCATCGAAACGTTGCCAAGGTATTCTCAATCTTACACAGGACAAGACCAATAACCAAGACTACATATATATATATATATATATTTGTTTTCGTAGATTTTCACGGGTAAAGGTATGTAGGTCTTGGTGTATTCAGGTCTTGTCCCGTGTAAGATTGAGAATACCTTGGCAGCGTTTGAAATCTCATCCGTCATCTTCAGGCTGGTGTCTTCAGCTTCGTTCTCCTGGGAGAACGAAGGAGAACGAAGCTGAAGACACCAGCCTGAAGATGACGGATGAGATTTCGTCGAAACGTTGCCAAGGTATTCTCAATCTTACACGGGACAAGACCCGAATACACCAAGACCTACATATATATTTTGAGCAGTTAAGTTGAAAGGCACATGACCTCTTATAATTGTGCTACAAATCTTCCAAGAACTAATTAGTTAGTATGGCATAATTTGAGTCCATCTGGATCTGCCAATATCCACTGGCCACATCAATCAGTGAAAATACCAAAACAGCTATAATTGGTAGAACATCAGCATCTGTAGTAGTAGGGAGATCATTATCTGTAGTAAAGTTTTGTACTCATGAGTTTTGTTTCATGTTATTCATGTACAAACTATGCATTGTGTGTGTGTGTGTGTGTGTACCAGTTACTTAGCTTCCTGACAACTTACATCACAAACAATTAGCCTTTTGGGGTCTCTATAGAGCTTCACACCAGTCCTGAAGTTAAGATACTCCTACTGCAATTTGGCAGATCAAATCCCACCAGATTCAAGGTTAACTCAGCCTTCCATCCTTCCGAGGGGGGTAAAATGAGGACCCAGATTGTTGGGGGCAATATTCTGACTCTGTAAACCACTTTGGGAGGACTGTAAAGCACTATAAAGTGGTATATAAGTCTAAGTGCTATTGCTATTACCCAAGGTTGAATGATCAGCAGACAGTGAAAACAGCTTTGAGTTGTCTTTATTATTAAGATTGGTTATGCTGTCAGCTAGATGTTTAGACTGGATTTGGCATTTTTGTCCATCTTACAAGTTCTTCCCAAAGACATTGTTTAATAATATTAAAGATATTGTCCAAGGATATAAGCTATTCCAAGCCTATTGCCCTTGACTGATGCCCTTGACTGATGATGATTTTGTCGATGCCAATGGTTTCAAGTATTGTTCCAGATCCCTTTTGGGATTGTACCCAAGGTATCTATTACTAGTGGTACTACTTCTTTACACTGGTTTGGAAGTGAGAAAAAGATTTCCCAAATTATTTATTTGTTTGTTTGTTTGTTTGTTTGTTTATATTGCCATCTATTCACCCATGGCGACTCGAGGCAGCTTACAGAATGTAAAACCATTTTTTTAAAAAATTCACATTTATATGCCACCCTTCTCCGGAGACTCAGGGCAGCTTACAATCTTTGGAGCACAACCCAATGTGCTCAGCAATAGCCTTCATTCCATTGTATATGCCTGCTTATTACTAGGGCTTTTGCGCCTCCCCCCAAGCGGCATTTTTACAAAGTCAGCTTATTGCCCCCAACAATCTTGGGTCCTCAATTTACCTACCCCAAGAGGTTGGAAGGCTGAGTCAACCTTGAGCCTGGTGGGATTTGAGCCTGCACTAATTGCAGGCAGCTGGGGCTAAGTGTTTAACAGCCTGCACCACCAAGGCTTTAAAATAAAAACAATAAAAATTAACAAAAACAATCAAATAAATTAATAAAGTTCAAAAGAACAAAATCTGGGAAAAATAAATTTAAAAAAATCACCTCCCAGCTCCCACCCCCTGCCCTGATGACAGCAGATCACACAAGCCATTTGATGGGCTCCATCCCACTCTGGGTTCCACAGGCCTTTTGGCAAAACCAGGTCTTCAGTGCCTTCCGGAAGAGTATTAATGAGGGGGGCATTCTAATCTCTAGGAGAATGATGTTCCAGAGAGAGGAAGCCACCATGGAGAAGGCCCTTCTTCTGGGTCCCACCAGGTGTATCTCCCTCAGGGATGGGAGCCCCAGCATTCTCTGCCTCCCCACTCTAATGGGTCAGGTAGATGTGACCAGCAAGAGACGTTCCCTCAAATAACATGATCCCAAGCCATGGAGAGCTTTAAAGGTGACAACCAGCACCTTGAATTGCACCCGGAAGCAAATCGGCAGCCAATGCAGCTCCCACAGGAGAGGTGAAACATGTGCACACCAGGGTCTGCACAAAACCATGCAGGCCACTGCATTTTGCACCAACTGGAGCCTCCGGATGTTCTTTAAGGGCAGCCCCATGTAGAGTGGGTTGCAACAATCAGAAATGTAAAGAATTGCAGTCCTCACGGGAGCTGAGAACAGAGCTTTTTTTTCTTTTCAGAATAAAAGAAATAGTTTTAATTCTGGACTCTGAAGAGATGCACATTAATTATGTCTGTTCAATATGCTGCCCAAAGCTAGGTCTATTCTGACTTGTTAGGAAAGATTAAGGCCTGGATATCCAATTTCTCTATACAAAGAAACAAATGCTCCTCCTGACCCATTACCCTTGGCACCGGCATATATAAATCCTCACTGGAGCCTTCTCCTGCCACCTCACCCACACCCACAGGACTTTGTGATTCTTAAGTAAACTGGCAAATTAATTACATAGCTGCATTTATAATAATTTGTTTCTGATCAAATGGTTTGACTTTGCATTTTAAATTAAAATAGTGTAAATATGTGATATATATATGAATCTGGTCTGGTGGAAAGCCAACCTGGACCTGTTCAATTTTTCTAGCTGCAATAATTTTTTCTGCTACCACTGCTCATCTGAATCAAATATAGTTCATTTTATTTAAAAGAAATAAAGGTTTTTTTCCCATTTCAGGAAAATGAATGTTAAAGCCTGATAAGAAACTATAGGCTGCTTTCAAGAAGGTTACAAAAAAAATCCTGCATCTTGCATTACTAATCCTTTATCTTTTATGTTAACAAAAAGATTACTGACATATTTTTGAATCAAAGAAAAATAAAATAGAAAATGCATCTAAAGGACTGAGTAACTTTCATGCAACACACAAATCAGTTGTTATATGTGATTTTAGAAAAGAAAAGCGAATGAAGGAAAATTCATAATACATTTCCTTTTGTAAAGTGAGCAAAACAGCTCTGTGCAATAGGCAAGGCTACTGGAGGGGAGAGAGGAGAGAAACCTTTTCATGTCATAGACTAAGGACAAATGGATTTCCACCACAGAAGCTGAGTTTGGTAGCAATGGAGCTATTTTGCAAATGCATGATAGTGCCCAAAAGGGAAATATAGCTTCCTAAGAGCAAGTCAGAATCCCAATTTTAGCAGGGTCATTACTCTTTCAGGAAGATGTAGACCTGCCTATGAAAGTGCTTTAAAAACCCAGGTTATTCCTCCTGGACCAATTTAATTATTCACTGATGAAAAAAGCAGGAACAATTTGACTTTTCATCTGCTTACAATGTTAATTTAGAAATACTGGGGTGAGGGGTACACTGAAACATTCCTCCTTTATTTTCAAAGATTTGGGCTTTCTATTTTATTCATACTACAACACATATGTAAAGATCATATGTATCTCCTTGACACTCTTCTATGAGGTCACATCTCTAGGAGGACACCAAATTCTGCTCTCAAAGATCACTGTTGAGCCAGGTACTGCCTGCCTTGTTTCTCTGCATCTCATTTTCATTTACTTAATGCAAAACCCTCCTGAAGACTGTTATCTTTGAGAACTCCTGGAGTAATGGAGCCTTGGTAGCTCAGGCTGTTAAATGCCTGCTCTTAAGATCCAGCTGCCTACAATTATTGTAGGCTCGAATCCCACCAGGCTCAAGGTTGACTCAGCCTTCCATCCTCTCTGGGTAGGTAAATTGAGGACCCAAGATTGTTGAGGGCAATTAGCTGACCTTGTAAAAATGCCGCTTAGTAATAAGCAGGCATATACAATGGAATGAAGGCTATTGCTGAGCACATTGGGTTGTATCCCAAAAATTGTAAGCCGCCCTGAGTCTTCGGAGAAGGGCGGCATATAAATGTAATTAAAAAAAAAAGGGGGAAGTGTTGAGATTGGGCAAGAATTCTTGTTTTAAAAGTGGGGAAAGTCAACCTAGGAATCTTCAACCCAATCAGTTTGACATCGGTACCTGCAAAAATCCTTAAAAAGATAACCAACCAGCAGACCTTGAATTATTTCTTTTTCCAAATAAAATAACACTCTTTTGTTATTTTTGGCATTCAACTTATTCTAAGCCTTAGTCTTCCTGACACCATCTTTACAGATTTGGGCTGTTTCCTGGTATATGTTTTTGTTATATGTCCTTCTTTCCATTTTTTTTTAACTTGTCCTTTTTGCTTCAGACTATCATAAAGTTCTTTGTGTACACAGATCTCATTAGCTCTCTGTTGTACTTTCTCCTTGGTATGGTTTCTATTTGGACCTTAATGAATGATTTTATTTTTCAGAATTTCCTGGATTGTTTTTTTTCCCCAAAAATGTCGATCCATGGAATTCTTCATAGTTTTTCACTTAGCTCATTGAAATCATCTCAGATCTAGAGCACTAATATGACTGCGTGCAATGTGATTAATTTAAGGATCATGTGGTCACTCTCTCCCAAGGTTCCTACAACTTCTACTCCATCATCCATTTCTTCTTTTTAGGAAAAAAAATCAATATCACTAAATACTTTTGGACAATGATAATGTCTGCCACACATACTGAGACGCTTTTGGATTTCCTATTTGCCACAGAGATATTCAGATAGTTGATGTCTCCCATTATCAGAATGGATATGTTTCCAGAACACCTGATTTGTGAAGAGTTTATATCTACTGCTGTTTGGGTCATCTGTAATAAACATCAATAAGAACATCGTTATTGTTTTTTCCCCTTTTAATATGTATTCATCCAGATATTTTTTAGACCAATTTTATCCTTGGGACATGAATTTCAATGCAAGCGTAATAATTCTTTACATATAATGTCACACATATCCCCTTTTTTGGCGGTCTATAGTTTTCAGTACTACATTCCAATCATGAGTTCCATTGTGCCTGGTTTCAGAAATACTGACAATGTCATATTTGCCTCCCTGTACTAGTACTTATATCGGTTTATTCCCTGTACTCTATGTGAAGTTAGCAGATATACCTGCAAATGCTCAATAGACAGTTATAAGAAAATAATGTAAGTGCTTTTTCTCTCCTAAATCATTAAATATTACTACATCAAAATCTGTCTCAGCATATATTTTCCTGACAGAGATTTATATAGGTAAAATAATTAACCATTTTGTAGTCCATCTATGTAAGAATCAAATAAGGCAGTTGTGATTCTAGCATTCCTCATTTTATAATCCTTCCAGACTAAATTCCACTAGTATTTGGTATAAGGTCAAATTTATGGAAAAATGTTAAGATATTATTTATCAAAATTCATTGTTAGCTTCTTCCTAGAATTTTTTCCATTTTATTGGCCTGTGTCTTAGTTCTATTCTCAGGCATTTTCTATATTTATTTCATTCTAATTCCAATCGTGGCAGAAGCACAACATATATACCACATACAAGTCTGTAAGCAAACAGCTTTTTTAAAAAGTATATACCTTATCATACACTTTCTGGCATATGATATAATGCCAAATGCAACCCTCCAAACCAAATGTAATATATCTTGAGTTGTCTCCTATGTGATGCCTACTGTATATTAAATAGGAACAGCAATGCCCTTAAAGTAATGTTAAAGTAAAGTAAAGTTTGGAATTCAGAAAATAACAGAAGGGACAAGCGTAGAGAGCAGATAAATGCTGCTTAAAAGAAGTATGAGGATAATATGATAGGTAATTTAATTAATACTAACTAATTCTTCAAAGAAAATTTTAAATAACCCAATACAGAAGTCAGTTGAACCAGTTTTAAGTCACATAAGTTTCAGAAAGTTTTTTTCTCTCAATAATTACTGTAGATAGTGAATTTCTTTAATAAGTGTTTGCATTAAATTACCCCCCAAATAAATTCCCTTATTTTAGAATTGTTCCAATTACATAAATTTCTTCTTTATAGAGAATGTTATTCTGAATGAGGTTCAACCGACTACCCCCACTATAGAAAAGAGTAAGCAAATCATAAATAGCTGTCTCTGCAGATCATATCTCTTACAAAAACCAGATAACTATTTCCCATTAAAATAAATAAAATAGATGTATTAAGTCTATGTTGCAGTGTGTTTAATATATTGGAATTGTAATAGTATTTTTTAAAAATAAAATCATATCTCCATGAAATGGGTTGGGGACAGTAGAAATCTTTCCTTTTCAGCAACATCATTAATTATGTCAACTTTCCTGCTGGAAAAATGTGCGTCTTCACCTCATTTTGGTTATGGACAGAGAACAAATACTTAATCAACTCAGTCTGAAATTTCTTGGAAATTTATCGCTAGGAATGCCATAAAAATTACTACATTGTTTTTTGAAGTTGGGACTGTTGGAGCATTTCACATTTTTTACTACACAACCCATGCTTCTCGGGTGATCCTTTAAAAAATGTTTCTCTTTCTCTACTTCTGTCTCTCTCCATATGCCTCCACATATATCAAGTATAGGCCACATTTACAACTGTAACCATCCACAGGAAATTATCTAACACATTTAACAAACAGTGGTACACTGGGAAATCCATAATTGAATTCCCTGGTCATTCAATTCTTAAACCTCTTTGATCAAAATTAGTTAATTACACTGGGACCAGTGTGTTCCTTGATACATTTTTTACCATGTCCCCCAGATATGTGACTATACACGCCAACTATATTGTATTCTTTGAAATGCATTTATGAGCCTTTGAAGTTTTTCCCCGTTAACAATGTATTGTTCATTAATACACTGCCAGTAATACTTCCCCATTAGGAAATAGCTGTCCGTGACTCATTTTGGGAGGAAAATGTAATAATCCAAAGGTAATTGATAATACTATAGAGTAATGGGAGTGTGTGCTCAACTGGGAACAATGTATTGCCCTAGTCTTTATTTTACTCCATTACTTCTATTGCCCTACAGAAGTTTTTCCCTTGTTTGTATTTTTATATTTACAAAGTCTCTGAGCATTCATCAAACAAGAAAGTTTTGACTTTGGTGTGGTTTTCCACTTTTCTCCGTCCACATGCTTTTTGAACTCAGAACATTTTTGAAATGGTTCTTATTAGTACATTAAGATATACTTGATAAAGGAGACCCATCTAATCAAGAGATTACCTGACATTAGACACACCAAACTAATTTAAGTGCATCAATTTATTTAAGATACTGGTATAGATAACATTTTTGGCAGAGAAAAATCAGATTAACATGTAACCTGAATGGGTGTAATCTTATGAGAATACATGTTTAGTATAATCTTTGGGTTGAATAGTTGTTGACTGTACCCTTTTGGAAGTTAGAGATCTGGTTCCTTTTTGCTAACAAATATGAGACCAAGATCCCCCCAATAAAAATCTCTGTTGCACTCTGAGTTGGGGTGAGAAATCAGCAATGCAGGAAATCTTCATTCTTTAGCTATTGATTCCTTGTAGAAATACCTCCCAAATTTATTGATTACTAAATAGCAGAATATGCCTTTCAAGGTTAATTTACACATATGCACATTATTCTTTAAGCAACAGGTGGAGTGTTTCAGAACAAAATCTTTTGAGGTGATTATATAACCTGCGATATTGAATGACACAGCTATTGTCAATGCATATAACAAGAATAGTACTTTCGACCTCGAGGGTTTTGTTAAACCTTATATAAGGTTTAAAATTACCTTACCCCAAGGTAACTAAGAGATTAATGGCTCTTCCTTTGATGATGTTCAGGAATCTATTAAAGATCTATTTGTTTTCCCAGAATCTGGAGCACAATGAAGAGTGAGCCCTGTTGCATGATTTTCTTTTTGAATTATATATTGCTTTATGGGCCCTTTGTGATTCTTTCTTTGAGTTTTCTGTTTGTTTTTTAGATTTAATTGTAAGTGATCCAGAATCAAAGAGCTTATAAATTGTATAAATAAATGAACATTATGTATCTCCCTCATACACTAATCATTTCTGCTGATACATGATTAGGGTTAGTAACAAAAATTCATTGGTTTTACATCCAGCTGTCCACCTTCAAATTAGTTAATTTATTATTGGATTGAAACTGCATTATACTCTCTGTTTTGTCCCACAAGCTAAGAACAAATAACAGTAATTTAAATAAGTCAGAACATTCATATTAAAGACATTCTTTTGGTTCACAACAGAATTATTAAAAACATAATTCAAACTCATAATTCAGAAACACTGTAATCCTAATGGAAATGGCTCATTGCTAGTTGCAAATAGCAAAATTGGAAAGATACCGTAAATACTCAGCCTTTCATTTCTGACCATGTATTTATTAAAGTCTGCAAAACTATTACATTAGCCCATGTTAAGCTAAAGAAAAATCAAATTCATCTTGCCAGTGTTATCAATTCTATGAGATCAGCCTATCCCAAACAACGTATATACCATGCGGAATTCCAAAGGAAGATTGAGTTTTTCCTGAGGATCTGGTTCAGCTGAGGTCTTGGTGGCAGACTGGAATTGATGAGTGGGATGAGTGGTAGAGTCATATTGCCCCTATGCAGCTTTTGTCTGTGCATCACTGTGCGGGTTCACCTTGACTTTCTAAGAAGCTGTTCCCTAAGGGAGATGAAGCAGCAGAGGAGATGCCTATATCACCATTGAAGGAAGGCAAAATGAACCAGATTAAACACAGATATTTGGTGCCACATTGTTGCGATATGGAGGAAGCTCTGCTTTATAGATGACTGGATATGAGATGCTCCTGTTGAAGATTTTCCACTTTATTATATTCACTTGATGACCATCTGGCAGCTTTGTTTACCAAGAGCTGATGGGTAGAAGTGGGAATAGGAATATCTACAGGGCCTCTGTGAAGAATGTTGATGCTACTTTTAAAGTTCCTTGGATCTGCTCAAAATCAGATTCAACTGGGCAAGTATAGTTATGTGAAACATGACCCTGTTGTGTTAAGTAGCATGAATATGAAGCTGTGATTGCTGATAATGTAGACAAGATCCTACAACCAATGCATTCCAGACACCTGTTCATTAGGTCCCAATTCTTCCTGGATGGTTAAGAGAGTCCAGGAAATGACTAGTAGCTTGGTCCATGTGGTAGTGTCTGCTTCCTTAAGACCAGGGCAGACCTTTCTGACTTGAAGGATGCAGTGGGGTGCCTTCTCCTCAAAAAAGCCCTCACTGGTCATAGCGATTCTGGACACCTATAATCTAGTCTTCAACACAGCTTCCCTTTCTGGAAAAGGCTATTAAGAAAGCATTCAGACAGAGCTTTTTGGAGGAACTGGGTTATCTGGACCCATTTCAAGTGAGTTTGGGGCTGAGGTATATTACAGGGACAGCAGCAATCATATCTGACAATCTTTGAGAGAGCCAGGCTAGAGGTGTATATCTATTCTTGATCTCTTGGCATGACTCTTCTCTTTTTAAACTTTAGCAACAGAGAGAATGCTGGAGAGAAATCCTTTTTCTCTGTTTGCAAATCAGTTTTTACTTTGCAACACATAAGCACATCAGATCCACTGACTGCCTCCTCATTGTCCTCTCCAAGAGGATAGCTTCCTTTAAAATATTAATATAAACTTTAATATTAGGGAACACAGCACCTAGTATGGTCTCCTGCTTCTGTTCATGTATCATCTTTGTGCTCTTCCATGAGTTAGATAAAGATAGTAGCACCACCAAGTGAAACTTTGTGGAACCAAATTACTGTACAGTGTAGTTTGCAGAAAGGATCACCAGAAGGTAAATGGTCTGTATTTCCATAACAGCAATCGTGATTAATTACAATATCACTGTAATTTGCAAACAATCTCAATTTGTTTGTCATTTGATTAAAACATCAGACAAATAGCTGTATTCACCATACGGGGACTTCTTGAGATGACATTCACATGTTGATAGCTCTGAACAGCCATTCATCTGAACTAAATCACCATAAAAATTGTACTTTGTTGCAGGACTCCATCAGCTGAGGCCAAAAGAAAAATGCTTAGCTTGAAATGAGTTCTATGCAAAGGTCAGTCTAAAGCCAGCATGGTGACTTTGGGGTAGTCAGTTTCTCTTGGTTAAACTCATCTATAAAGGCAAGATTTTAAAAATCTAAAGAAAAACTCCACCTAACAGTTTTGATCTTAAGCTACAAACCAGAAAGCAATTTATTTTCAAATTTTCATTATTGAAAGCATTCCCAAATATATTTCAAACTATCACACATGGCACATTTCCTGAGTTTCATGTTATATATTTTACATGTTGTTACATATGTATATACTAGCTCTATACCCATGCTTCACTACAAAAGTATGTGATCGGGCTTAGTTTTTGGGGAGGAAAATAAAGGGGGGAAATGTGCCCCTTCCTACCAGCATCCATCGGTATTCATCTAGCTAGCATCCTATCAGTGTGTGAAAGAGTTGAGGGCTGTTTGGAAACTGAAACATGGAAACTGAAACAGTATTTGTTGTGTGAGCAAGAAGGAGTCAGCAAGGAGCCTGGGTGTGGCTTAGTTCAACTGTACTGTACTAAAGCTGATTGCTGCTGTGAAACTAAAACTGTGAACTGAAATTCCTCTCCTCTGCTTGTGTTTTGCTTTTGGAACAGATTTTTCAGGTGGGGAGGGAATAAAACTCCTTAGCATCAGAGTGTGTAAATAATAATATACGAAATACTAATGCTCTGGTGGTTGTTTCGAAAAATCCTTTCTTGGTGAGCACCTAGAAGCCAGGAAGAACATATGAGCCAAATTTCGAGCTTTATGGTTCTGGAGATTTTGTGATGATGTGTGAGTGGTATTTTGCTTATATATATATAATTTATTTACAAGAGAATTATTTTCCCTCTTACAAGAAAAAGGTAAGAATATTTCCCTTGATGAAGCATGTAATCCCATAATTTCCTACAAGAACATGCAGTATTGGAAATACATGATAATGTAGTGCTGAACTCAAGGAATTCAAGGTGCTACTGACAACTTTTAAAGCCCTTCATGGTTTAGGAGCGGGATACCTGCAAGACCGCCTTCTGCGACCTTATGCCTCCCAGCGCCCAGTTAGATCTCACAGGGAGGGCTTGCTCCGGATACCGTCGGCCAGGCAATGTCGGCTGACATGTCCACAGGCTAGGGCCTTCTCTGTAGCAGCGCCGTCCCTCTGGAATATGCTCCCCACGGAGATTAGAACCATCCCAAATCTACTTGCCTTCCACAAAGCCGTTAAGACCTGGCTTTGTCGGAGGGCATGGTATTGAGATCTTGAGATTTTGTTTTTCCCCCGTGTATGTTTCGGATTGGTATGAATGAGTTTCTTGTTTTTATATTGTATAGAAATTGTTTTTATCCTTTTGTACGCCGCCTTGAGTTCCCCTTTGGGGGAAGTGAGGCGGGATATAAATCTAAATAACAACAACAACAACAATAATAATAATAATAATAACAACAACAACTAAAGTTTTGTGAGTAATGGTATAAGTTGGTCTTCACTAGACAAGCAGTTTTAAGAAATATGTCATCACTAAAGGCCACCCCAAAACAGCAACAAGAAGTTAATTTTACAATCTCATTACACCAAGAACGGACACTAGCAAATAGCTCTTCATGCATTTATTCTCTCCTCATATAAACAGTTGCTTGCTTGTAAAAATGAACCACTTCAAAGATTGCTTGGGAGAGTAGCAGGCCTGTGGCATACAGGATGAAACTGAAGGACAGCAATTTACAATTCTTTAAAAAAATATGAACATCAAGATTAAAAGCACTTAAATAAAAGCACTGAACTTTTGTTTAATTGTGCTTGCGTCAAATTTTAATTGCTAAAGCTAGCTGATTTGAATTAACACTTCTTACAAATTTATATATCAACTTTGTATTATTAAAAGTCTTAGGTTTAAATGCTGTCAACCTTGAAATTTTACATGTTTTGATATTAGTGAAGCATAATCATTGTTTCCTGTTCCTCCTCCCTCCTAAATGAGGTATTTATTTAGCAAGCTTTCAAAAATAATATCTGACTGGCTTTTCAAAGGTGATGGGAAAAGACAGCTCTCAATAGAAGTTGCTCAGTTTAATGGATGGGGAGCTTAACTATGCCTTTGGTGCCATCTGCTGGTTATTTGAAAATAACCACTTTTCTTATTTATTTTGGGATAATAAAATTTCAAAGCAGATAAACTAATCCATAATTGCAATGGAACAGAAGGGAATGGAACACAACAGAATAGAATAGAATCTGGAAGGGACCTTGGAGGTGTTCTAGTCCAGCCCCCTCTTCAAGCAGGAGAACCTATACCATTTCAGATAAGTGACCGTCCAATCTCTTCTTAAAAACCTCCGGTGATGGAGCACCCACAATTTCTGAAGGCCAGCTGTTCCACTGGTTAATTGTTCTCACTGTTAGGAAGCTTCTAATTAATTCCAGGTTGCTTCTCTCTTTGATTAGTTTCCTACCATTGTTTCTTGTCCTGCTTTGGATAATAATTTGACACCGCCCCCTCTTCTTTGTGGCAGCCCCTCAAATACTGGAATACTGCTATCATGTCACCTCTGGTTCTTCTTTTCTTTTGATCAGCCAAAGCCAGATCCTGCAGTTCTTCATATGTTTTAGTCTCCAGGTCTTTGATCATCTTAGTTGCTCTTTTCTGAACTTTTTCCAATGTCTCAAAAAAAATTGAAGTATGGCAACCAAAATTGGTTGCAGTATTCCAGGTGTGGTCTTACTGAGGCTTGATTCTATGCCTCTGTTTATGCAACCCAGGATTGTATTAGCTTTATTGGCTGCACTGCACACTGCTGGCTCATATTCAAGTGATCATCCACTAGGATTCCACAGTTACTGTTTTTGAGCCAGGTGTCGCCTAATCTATACTTATACCTTTGGGTTTTTTTCCTGCCTAAATGTAAAGCTTTGCTTTTGTCTGCATTAAAATTCATTTTGTTGAATAGGGCCCATTGTTCAAGTTTGTCAAGATCTTTTTGGAACCTGAGCTTCTCTTCTGGGTTGTTGGCTATTCCTGCCAGCTTAGTGTCACCTGAAAATTTGATGAGTTCCCCTTCTATTTCTTTGTTTAAGTTATTTATGAAGATATTGAAGAGTACTGGGCCTAAGACAGAGCCTTGTGGTGCCCCACTGCTTACTTCTCTCCACGTGGATGTAGTACCATTAAGGACTATTAACAAAGGATATTTAATGCTGTTCTAACCGGTATTAAAAGGCATATCTGCATGCCATTACTTTCATCTTGTTCCCAACATACCATGGAGACAGTTTGAATTCATTTTAGCATTCCCAATTTTAAAGAAGTGTTTTTCTTCCTTTTAATGACCCAATTCTCACTATACAAATTATCTACTCATTAAGAATGATATGGTCAAGATCTGGGACCTGCCCAACAGCTCTCAGCCACTGAGAATATTGCAGACATGCCCCCTCCCTTCAGATGGTGAAGATTGCATGACCACTCCATTGGGTTGGACTGCAGGGGAGATGCTGTCACATAATGACTGACAGAAGCAGCAACCTGGCTTTAAACAGACTCCCTATATATACTGGATTGATGTAATTCTGAAAGAGCCCTGGATCTATTTGTAGAACATGGATTTAGAAGTCTTGGAAAATCCCCTGTACTGAAGAGAGCAGGAAAAAAAGACATTTCTTTGGGGATAGCTCTAGCATGCTGACATGGTCAGTTTCAACTGGAAAGAGAGCTGAGTTGTGTTAGATGTATGTTGCTGGCTGTCTCCCAGAAGAGTTCATTATAGGCTTTCTGTTGCTTCTATCACTGTGATTGCCTTTTACGTGCTTCAAATAATGGCCATTTGTTGTCAACTGAACATGGGTCTGCCACTCTTCTGGACAACTACTGAACCCAAGCCAACTGATTAGTAGACAGCGGGTGAATTGGGAGGTCATTGGGAAAAGAACCTTGAAAAAAGTGCCAAACCCTTGTCATTTGAGTTAATACTTCGTGACAAACTCTGTTAATTAAAAAAAAACAAGTCTGTAAACAAAACTCCAAGTAACTATTAACTCAGAAGATTGGGTAGGAGGAAGCCTAGAATTTAACTCTGGAACTTGAAGTTAAAGGTTTGTAACATATTTCTACTGCAGAGAGCAGTATGCAGTGTGCAGCAGCAGCCAAAAAAGCTAATGCAATCCTAAGTTGTATTAACAGAGGGATACAATCAAGATCAAGAGAGGTACTAATACCACTCTATAAAGCCTTAGTAAGATCACACCTAGAGTACTGCATCCAGTTTTGTTCACCACATTATAAAAAAGATGTTGAGACTCTAGAAAAAGTACAGAGAAGAGCAACCAGGATGATTAGGGGACTTGAGGCTAAAACTTAAAATGAATGGTTGCAGGAATTGGGCTTGGCTAGTCTAGTAAAGAGAAGGACCAGGGGAGACATGATAGCGGTCTTCCAATATTTGAGGGGCTGCCACAGGGAGGATGGGGTAAAGCTGTTTTCTAAAGCGCCTGTAGGCCAGACAAGGAATAATGGATGGAAACTGAACAAGGAGAGATTTAACCTGGAAATAAGGAGAAACTTTCTGACAGTGAGAGCGATCAACCAATGAAACAGCTTGCCCTCGGAAGTTGTGGGAGTGCCATCACTTGATGAAGAGATTGGACTGCCATTTGTCAGAAATGGTGTAGGGTCTCCTGCTTGGGCAGGGGGTTGGACTAGATGACCTACAAGGTCCCTTCCAACCCTGATTATCTGTTATCTGTTAATTCACTCTTGTTTGTAATGATATGTCCAATGTAGCCAAGTGTAATCTGAGGGTTTTCTGTCAAGTAAGTTGATTCCTGAATTAAAGGTTAAATGTTTGGAATTACTGGCAAGCCCCTGCCTGGAAGATGGTAAGTTTTAAGAAGTGGCTCTTTTGCCTCACCTGTTATAATGGTGCGTGGGAATTACTTTGTTCATTTTTTTTTATTTCAGCCATGAGTTTGAATTTATTTCAGTTATACTTAGGACGCAACCAGAGGATACAATACACTGTACCAAGCATTGTCTTTTGGCAAGAAGAACAGCTATCAAACATTGTCATAAAATGGGATAATGTGAAGTGGGATGAGTGCAGGTGTGTACTTAGAAACCCAGATCTACCCATCCATCAAGATGCATAACTGGCAGGTCACTGATGCAGAGATCCTCCATGTCCATGACCTGTAAACCAGAGTATTATTTTATCACAAGTGTAACCCTCTTTTGAATGAAGATTACAATCAAAGGTCATCAAACATACATCAAAGGTCGCAAACATAAAGGAAAGGCACAGAGGAAAGTGAGAGGGATCTCTGACAATGATCCTGTTGCAGACAAGCCCACTTCCATACCTGAGAACTCAGCCAGGCTACGTTTCACAAAGATTTTACCACTTTTCAGAAGAGCCCCACATTCACATTCAATAATGCTAACAGATGTAGAGGAGGAATTGTGAAGATATCTAACATTGTGCTTCAAAGAAACTGTGGAACAAAGAAATCAGGGTTTTACTTACATCCTCAGTATCCCAGAGATAAAGGGAAGCAAAGCCGAGTTGTCCTTTATCATTTCCTCCGAGTATCAATTCTCAAGAAAAAATATTAGTTCTCTGTAACAATAAATCTGAGCCCTTTCCATTTTTATTTTCTTCACCTCTAGTTCTGGCAATAAATGGACTAAGAAAGCATGAGATAGGTGGAGACTCTCTTTATAAGAGTATGCAGAGACAACATTCTTGTGTTTTGGCTAATCAAAACTTCCCTGCATCTGTTAAATAAAGAATTATAGGCAGCTTCCCTGAAATTATATCAGTCCAGCACCAATTGTCCATTAAACTGAAGCTGGTTTACTTCCTGCCCTCTAGACCCCAAGCACAGTATTCCAGGTCTAGTCTGTCACGTGCAGTGGCACAATCCAGCTCATTCTGACTGGGCTGTCCTCATATATCCATCAGATCTCTGAGCCAACCCTTGCTTTGAAGTTGTTGATTACTCTGAGCACAGCTGACTAGTAAAGCGGAAGCAGGCAATGCATGCTACTTTCCCAAGAAACATAAATTCCATAAAGTGCCATCTTGCTGATTGCTTCTTTCAAGTGTATAGATCACAATGTTACAGGAACTTGGAAGCCATTTTGACCAGAGGCACTGATAGATTGGGAAAAAATAATATTGGTGAAAACCCTGCACTCTGATTGGCTGGCAACTGCGGCTGCTGGCTATAAGTAGCAGCCGCAGCCCAGCCAAAATGGGTTCGTTCTGAGCTGTAGTCACTAATAAACGAAGAGCTTGAAGCACTCCGCGTCTGTCTCTTCATGCAAACTTAATTCTGGCGATGAAGGTGGGATCTCCCTGAAGAAGAAGGCAATGCGGAACAGAAGAAGAGAGAGGTGGCTGCGCTGAACACCTCCCCAGCCCCATTCGATCCGACGGCAGAAGACTGGAAGACATATGCAGATCGTTTCCAAATGTATCTGGAAGGAAACGATCTTGCCGACATTTCCGAGAAGCGGAAGAGGGCGGTCTTTCTCATGCACTGCGGTCCGGCAGTTTTCAAGATGGTGAAGGCATTGGCGGGAGCTGCAGACGTGAAGGTAATGGAATGGCCTGACTTAGAAAAGTTGTTAAGAGCCCATTACGCCCCACAAGTATCGTGCCTCATTAAGAGACACGAGTTTTACCGTCGAGATCAAGGGGAAAGCGAAAACGTAAACAACTTCATGGCAAGTTTAAGAGACATTGGGGGTGCATGTGAATTTAACAATTTAGAAGAGGCCATGCGCGATCGATTTGTTCTGGGCCTTAAAGACAAGGTGCTTCAGAGCAAGTTATTACTAAGACCTAAGATCATGCTGAAGGAAGCAATAGAAGAGGCCTCTTCAGCAGAAGCTACCAAGTCCTCAGCAGCAGCCATGAAGAAAATTAACAAGGCCACAAGCCATCCTGATGTGGAAAAGTCCACAACAACTCATTGTGAGCAAATAGATTCTGAGTCAGACTGTAGTGAGGTGGAGGAAGGAATTTATAGACTCAGAATGGAGCGGAAAAAGAAAGACCTGGGAAGAAAGAGGCAAGATTTCTACTGCAGAGGTTGTGGGGAAGCCACCCCGCACTGAATGCAAGTTCCTAGATACCATCTGCCTCCGTTGTGAAAAAGAGGACACCTAGCAAGAGTCTGCAAATCATCCAGAACTCCACCCAACAGAAGAAAGTTTCCTGACAAAGAATTCAAGCCCAACAACCTCAGTGAGAAAATGGGTCGCAGCACAGAAGCAAAGGGGAAGAATGAAACTCATCAGACAGTAACTATTGGTCATTCTTCTTCTATCAATAACAGAAAAGTGCATGTCAAGGTACTAATTGAAGGAAGGCCTTGCCAAATGGAAGTGGACTCAGGCTCCTATTTATCTATGGTGTCATGGGACACTATTCACAGACTACTTCCAAACATTCAGAAGAAGCATTTCAAGAAGCAAGCACTGACTCTTAAAGACTGCCAAGGGAACAAGATTCCAGTAGTTGGAACAAGAGAATTTAACGTGAAGTTCAAAGGCCACACCAAACGCTTGCCCCTGACCATCGTGGACAAGGATCGCCCAAGCTTGCTGGGACTTGAGTGGTTCAATCCACTAGGCATCGAGGTGATTGGCATCAATCACATGAGCAACACTGAATGGGAGGAGGCCTTGAAGTCTGAGTTTCCAGAGGTCTTCAGCGACAGATTGGGCAAGTATATGGGGACCCCTATCACTTTCAATCTAGATCCCAAGGTGCCACCAATTTGCTTAAAGCCCAGAAGGGTCCCATTTGCCTTAAAGGAAAAATTGATGCACAATTAGATAAACTAATAGCTCAAGGAGTTTTAGAGCCCACTGACCACTCCAGGTGGGAGACACCCATAGTCACACCAGTCAAGACTGATGGGTCAGTGAGAATCTGTGGAGACTATAAGGGGACATTGAACCATGCTTCAACAGAGCATATCCAGTTCCAGTGGTGCATCATTTACTACATTCACTTGGCAGGGGTACAGTCTTTGCCAAATTGGACCTGGCCCAGGCATATCAACAATTAACAGTTGATGATGCCACTGCAGAGGCCCAAACCATTGTGACTCATAGAGGTGCTTTCAAATGTAAAGGTTACAGTTTGGAGTAAGCGTGGCACCAGGCATCTTCCAAAGCCTTATGGAAAGGATGCTCCAAGGACTGCCAGGGGTAGTACCTTACTTTGATGATGTGTTAATCTCTGCTGAAAATGACACTCAGTTACAAGAGAGACTCAGAGAAGTCCTTACCAGATTCCAAAAAGCAGGGTTAAAAGTCAAGGAAGAAAAATGCACTCTTAGAACCGACAAGGTTGAGTTCTTGGGCTATATGATTGACAAGCATGGTATCCACCCCACAGATGCCAAGGTTCAGGCACTCAAAGAAGCCCCTAGACCAAAATGCAAAACAGATTTGCAAGCCTTCCTTGGACTCATTAACTTTTATCACATGTTCCTACCTCAGAAGGCAACCATTGAAGAACCACTGCACAGATTACTAGACAAAAAGTCTGCGTGGGTCTGGGGCAGAAAAGAACAATCTGCATTTAACAATATTAAAAGACTAATCACGTCTGATGCTGTACTGATACAGTTCTCTGAGAATTTGCCTGTTGTACTGACTTGTGATGCATCCCCTTTGGAGTGGGGGTGTTGAGCCACAGGCTTCCCAGCGGAGGGAAGCTCCTATTGCATTTTACTCTCGCACCTTGACCAAAGCAGAGAGGAACTACAGCCAACTGGACAAGGAAGCCTTGGCAATTGTTGCAGCTGTCAAGAAATTCCATGAGTATTTATATGGGAGAACACTTACCATTGTCAAAGATCACAAACCTCTGTTAGGCATTGTGGCAGGAGACAAACCTACGCCCATTATCCTGTCACCAAGAATGCTGAGGTGGACTGAATTTCTTGCTGCTTATTCATACAAACTCATCCACAGGCCTGGCAAAGACATTGGGCATGCAGATGCTTTGAGTCGCTGCCCACTCCCTTCTCACACTGAGGACTTTGCACCTGAGACTTACACCTTTTTTCTAGAAACTGTTGCCAAGCTTCCAGTACACGCTGCTGAAATTGCCAGAGAGACTGCGAAAGACACTTTATTGGCTCCTGTTATAGGCTGGATTAAGAAGGGTTGGCCACTTCAAGATCTACCTCAACTTGCCCAACCTTTTAAATCCAGGCAAACTGAACTATCTGTATTAAGAGGATGTATTTTGTGGGGTAACAGGGTGGTTATTCCTGCAAAACTGCAAAAAGAGATTTTGGAAATGTTACATGAGAGTCATCTGGGTATTGTCAGAATGAAGGGATTGGCCAGGAGTTATGTATGGTGGCCAGGTATTGACAAAATGGTTGAAAACTGGGTTGCATCTTGTCCCAATTGCCAGGTGGTCAGGCCTGCCCCACCTCACGCCCCCAAACAAGAATGGGAATGTCCTAGGGGCCCATGGTCCAGGATTCACATTGATTTTGCTGGCCCTACCAGAGGGCACACTTTCCTTATTATAGTAGATGCATATTCCAAATGGCTAGAGGTTATCCCTATGGCATCCACCACAGCTGAAGCTGTCATCAAACAGCTTAAAAAGCTTTTTGTAACTCATGGGTTACCTGATGTACTCATTTCTGACAATGGTCCTCAATTTACATCCAACCTTTTTGAATCATATCTAGCACAGCAGGGTATCAGACATGCCCTGACAGCCCCTGGGCATCCTTCGGCTAACGTATGGTACGATTTACCAAGGAAAAACTGCAGCAGTTGGGTCCAGGGGACATCACTGAGAAAGTTGAAAAACTACTCAGTGCTCAGCATATCACTCCTAACCCATCAACTAACTTATCCCCAGCAGAGTTGTTGATGGGTAGGAAACTCAGGTCTCCCTTTGATCGTTTTCATCCCACTTACACACCCAACGCACCACTAGATTCCACTAGCAAAGTTCGCACATTCTCTGTGGGTGATTCTGTTTATGCTAAGAACCTTATGGGTGAACCATCATGGATCCCTGCTGAGATAACCCTGGTCACAGGCCCCAGGTCTTACAGTACAAACAGAGGATGACGTCCTCTGGAGCAGGCATATTGATCAACTAAGATCCAGATTACCTCAGGAACATTGCAATTGCTCCTCTCTAGTTCCCACACCTAGTATCTCTTCTAGGGGGGAAGGGGAGGATTATGAGGGTAATCAGCAAGAAAGAATCAACCCCATGTGTAACGAGCTAACATGACAGGAACCACCCCAAAACCTGTCACAAGACCAAGATCCATTTTCACAAGTGGAAGATTGTACATCACTACCTGACTTGGGTGCTGACATTGGGTTGGAGATTGATTGGGAGGAGAGACCAGGTTGTAGTAACCAGACAGGTTCTACTACTACTAAAAGTCCAAGTAAGGAAATGTCAGCAGACACATTTCCTCTCTCACTGGGTGAGAACTTTAAAACATCTGAACCACGCAGGTCTCAATGTACATGTAAGAGCCCCACCTATTTAAAAGAATACATTAGATAGATGGGGTTTGGGTATAGACTGAACCTAGTGGGGAGGGGTGTTATGTATGTAGGTTTGAATGTCATTGGTTTAGTTTGAACTGTTCTTGTAAAATGTTAGAAATGATTGGTTTAAAAAGTGCAGGAAAACCCTGCACTCTGATTGGCTGGCAACTGCAGCTGCTGGCTATAAGTAGCAGCCGCAGCCCAGCCAAAATGGGTTCATTCTGAGTTGTAGTCACTAATAAACAAAGGGCTTGAAGCACTCCGCGTCTGTCTCTTCATGCAAACTTAACATCAGCCTTCAGTCTAACTTTCTCAGGCTTAGTGAATTTGAGTACTGGAAGAGATCCAAAGTTTTAAAAACCATTTTAAACAATGGTTTGGACAAAGGAATAAATACTAATGCCAAGATTCTCTTTGAGCTTCCTGCCTGCCCAGTGGATTAAGAGTGGTGGAGAAACCAAATTAATTCTGCCCGTATAATTAACACGTGGACCAATTCTGGAAAATCTTGAGCAGGTAATCCACCATGGCACCATTTTAATTTCTTTTTTGCCCCACTGTCTTGTTATTGAAACCAAGAATAGCTTCTATCAAATATCCCTTAAAGGTGGAAAAAAGGAAAGAGGAAGGCAGCTAGGTTTGTCTCAATGGAACATGATAAATTAGACTTTGCAGGATAAATGGAGACAGGGCGAAGGAGAGAGCATGGAGTGTGAATTTTTATACACTTCCTCGGCAGAGTGTGTGTACATATACCTACATATATATTCTTTTCTGGAATGACCTCCTTACGCCCCATCCATCAGCCTGGGGTTGGCTTATTCTAACTAGCAGATTCTTTTCTTCTGTCTAACAGGCCCATCAGACACAATCTGCATGCCAATTACTGGAACAGACCCCCTGATACTGAAAAATGGAAATTAGCTGTCAAGGCAAGGTATCAGCTGAGCAGTTCCTATTGCTTGCTCTCTGTCTGTAGCTCATATCCATATGTACTCTGCCCTGCTCCAATGAGGGAGCCCCCACTGGAAAAAGTAATCTAAATTTCCCCTCTCTGCTAAAATACTGACTACACTTTATTGTTATTCGTATTACCTGCCAACATTGGGGCATAATGTGATATTTACCAGAGGGCAAAAGCTGTTTGGAGAGGAGAGAAAAGAACTTTGATAATTGCATTTTGGTGCTAGAGAGATCAAGCAATCCAATAAAAGGGCACTCAAAGGAAATGCAAATATAGGACAAATACAACAGGCAAACAAAATGGCTTCCACAGTTCAGCCTGGCCTGGCTTTCATTTACATAGATGAGCTTTGCTTTGCTGCCCAGACATACATGTGATATGGTGCATAGGAGCTTGGGCAAGCTTGTTTTTTTTAATAATAGTGCAGCTAGAACAACAGCAATTGAGCCATTGGGTTGGTCAGCAGAAACTGCATTTGGTGTAGTGTGAGACTAGCTGAAGATGTCATAACTAAAGATAAAGCAGGTATGCAAGCAAAGAGGGTAAAAAAACCAAGGAATTTGTTTCAAGATCCTTTCTTGGCAGTAGATAAGAAAGAAATAAGGAAATAAGGAAACAAATGGGGTAAAATCCCCTGAACCAGATAAATGAAGTTGAGTCTGAGTACATGGAACCCCCTCCCCCTTCCACAGGTACCAGACTTGTAAATTAACAAGGCAAGAGTAACTTCAAGTCCTGTAAATCACCAAAGCAAGAACTTTGGAGAATAGAAAAGGGTCCTAAAGACCACCATTCCTTGAATCCTCTTTGGACCTAGATCAGTGGTGGGATTCAAAAATTTTTACTACCAGTTCTGTGGGCGTGGCTTGGTAGGCGTGGCAGGGAAAGGATACTGTAAAATCTCCAGTCAGAGGTGGTATTTGCTGGTTCTCTGAACTACTCAAAATTTCCACGACCAGTTCTCCAGAACTGGTCAGAACCTGCTGAGTATCACCTCTGACCTAGATTTGATGGCATTCATCCCTCTAGCTAGTGTCTGGCAACTAATTGAGAAGGATGTGCATGTGTGAAAGAACTAATGTTCATTGTAATCAAAATAATTTTGCTGTTTCTTTAAATTCACTGGATCTCTATATAGTCCAAAGAACCCATTTGCCTCGTTGATTTTTGTGTGTCCCTAATTATTTCCCAGCTATTAATCAGGGATGTGTGTCTTGTCCGCTCTAGCTGCACTTATCTGGAAAACCCAGGTAGAAAGCACAAGGGGTTTACAAAATCTGCATGCCTCAATAATCTGTGAGTGACCATAGGCCAAGCTGTGGTTTATTTATAATTTTCTTTATTCAAAGCAGTTCCATATTTAACATTGGGATTCTGAGGTGCTTTCCCTGAAAACCAATTGCTTCCTAGAACAAAACAGTTTCATCTGCAAACAAACAAATTAAATGCCACACAAATTGCCAAGAATGTCCAAATCCTAAACAGAAAGGTATTTGATGTAACAGTCTCATTTTCAATTTTGAATTGGTTGAAGGGGTTAAAGAATTCAGCTTCAGCCTCAGAACCCTGAATTCCCATCCACACTCAACTTTAAGATTAGATCAACTTAATATTTAGGGTTATTGGTGGAAAGATAAAAGATGCCCTGAGCGTCTAGAAAAATATTGAAGTTACAGCAATCATGATAGTAAATTAGAAAATAAAAAACATCATTTTTAAGTTGAAATCTTACTTTGATTACCAGCTTTGATTTAAATTTGACAAACTGAATGATGGACATCTGGTTTCCTATTGGAATTTTATTAAAGTTTTAAGAAAAGAATGTCAAAAAAATAATCTTCTTGAGATTCTGAAGGCAAAAACAGGTAAGTCTAGATATGATATAGACAGAAAGCTTTTCACAGCATGTCCTTCAGTCACTTGATAAGTGAAACTTTTCCTCTGCTTCCAATTGGAAATGATAGAATTGGATCTTGTAAAATTCAATTCTGATTTAGTTATGAACTTTCCCTCATCTTCCATGTTCAAGCTGACTGGCTGACTTATATAAAATATGATATGTAAATTCATCAACCTAATAGAATATTATTCTTCCCATAGAATAATGTCCTTTTCATCAAATTGTAGCAAAGGTATCAGGAGCAAAGGGTCAAGACTATACATTAAGTTGCAGTTCAAAGCCTATGGATGAGAATCTAGTCAACTGAAGTTCTCTACTAAATTAGCGCCAGATAAGGGTCAACAAAATTGAAGAGGGCTTGGACTTTGTTAGATAATATTAATTGAGTTTGGCCTGGATCTTTAAACCTATATCTATTTCACAGAGTCATTCAATAAATTGCAATGCCAAGTTGTGTCAGATCAAAACAGATTTATTTATAACAGAACAATCAATAAATATATTATTCTTAAATATATACAGAGTCTTTTCTTCTTTCGTTCCTCTTAAATAGTCCTTCAAGGAACTAGAAGTTTCTATGAGAGATTCACAGTTCTTCCTCTCATAACCTCTTCTTAGATATAGCTAACCTCTTTAGAAAATCCCTTTCTCTTTAGGTTATAGATCTTCTCTCAGATGTCTTTGCTATATCTTCTCATACACAGACCTCAGTCTGTCAGATCCCAATATCTCCTTAGAGTCTTGGATCTTCTCAGTATCTCCAATCTCTTCAGACAAAAATGAGTCTCCACATAATCTCCTCAGAATCTCCTCATTTTCTTTCTCTTTTTTTTCTTTTTCTCATTGAAAATGACAGCTGACAGCCCTTTTATACTTAGGGGCGTGTCCTACAGTATCACAGTGAGGTGCTCAATGCCACCCTGTCATTGGTGGGTTTGATCACCTCATCAAACTCCACCAATTTGTAAACTGCATAGTAACTCCAGAAAGTTCTACTTTCTGACAGACTTGGACCTTTTGTGGCAACGTAATGACTCTAAGCTGATAACATGCTTAATTTCACCCTCCATTACTACCTCTCTTCTCCAAAATGTGAGGTGTGCTACACTAACTAGTTACTATCTTGTTCAGGCCATGCATAGTTAAATTCAAGATCTAACAAACCAAAATTTTATCAGCTTGATCAGTGGTGGGATTCAAATTTTTTTACTATTGGTTCTGTGAGCATGGCGTGGTGGGCATGGCAGGGTAAGGATACTGTAAAATCTCCAGTCTAAGGTGGTATTTGCTCATTCTCTGAACTATTCAAAATTTCTGCTACAGGTTCTCCAGAGCTGGTCAGAACCTGCTGAATACCACGACTTAGCTTCATTCTTCAGTAGCATGCAGCAGTTCGTATGAGTCAGAATTTTCATAACTTTTTCATTTTTTAGAGATTTGAATTCAGCAGGAGTCTTATTAGAGGATATGCTTCTGAACATAAGCAGATTTCTGAAAGAATGGTGAGTAATTAAGTAGCAGAATATTCCATTAAAAATACTCATAATACGTTTTTATTTGATGAAGAATATGAACTTAACCAGCTGTCAGTGAATTCATTATATCTGAAGTAAAAATTAGATTAAGAAACATATGAAGATTTTAAAAATGTATCTTGAAGCAAGAGAAGCATAAAAGAGAGAAAGGTAACAAATTCACTTCTGTCTCTGTGTTTAAGAAATAGATCTATTAAAAATAGATGACAAACAGATACAAGAACACCACTGAAGATCCTTCTCCTTATCTTTCACCATTTGCCCTAGTGATCAAAACAGCTCATAGGTGCGAAGAAATTAATGCAATTTCCTACTTCTTCACCTTGTCCTTAAAATGAGAAATCTTTTGTAAAATATAAACTGAATACTTTTGAGTCCTTTTTTTCATTCTTGAGAGGGTTGCATCTGGCATCCTTGTCCCCATATTAGATTTGTGGTATGGAATAGGACCTAAAATGAAGGACAGGCTCCTAACAGGGTCAAACAGAAAACAGTTATGCTGCTGCCTGTTCAAGATTTTCTCTTTTCACATGAAATACATGTGGGAAAATGGAACTTTTGTTTTTCCTGACTGCTGATGAAGTAGAAAAATTCAGAAGAATTTCATCACTCATCTGTGGCTGAGAGTACAGTTGATATTTCTAATCCAGCCCAGACACTTTAGACATATTACATAATCTATCTTGAGTTGCTAGACCAGTTTCAAATCAACTGAAAGTCATGGTGTAAAACAGTAGTAGTGTCAACGTTCTGAGTAATGCACCCATTAAAAGCAGAACTCTGAGGCAGATAGATTCCTCAAAGAACATGTTTGTTGGATACATCATATTGGCACAGCCAGTGAAAACTAACTCTAAAGGTTCCCACAGTTTTCACCTAATTAAAAGAGTAACCCATTGTCACATTGTCCAATGAATACAGCTGGAAGGCTCCTCTCCTCTTTCACCAGCCACCTGTTATGATGACCTTGGTTCCCACAGGAAAACTTTTTCTTTTGACTGTTAGCTGAGCTATCTACTTCCCCTTCCCTTCCCCCTCTCAGGTTTCATGGCAACTATGAAGCAGCACAAGATGGCTTCAGCCAGGTTTGCTTCAGAGTTGACAGTTAGTCAGCCTTTTTCCATTTGAGTTTTCCATTTGTCCTTCAAATGACAGGCAAGAGATCCTTCTGAAAACTAAGGTGGCTGGGTCAAAACTTATTTGTCATTAAATTAATACCATTAACATAATAACTCCACTACTGTCACATTAAAATTAAAAGTTAGTATCACATTCCAGAAGGGCTTTGAGAACTTCAGTGTGAGGCTACCTAGCTAGTACAGGTTATTTATCCCTGGGTTAAACTGTTCCCTATCATCCAAATGATCAGCCATTTTGGTCTTCACTTTAAATGCCAACATGGCATTTCTCATGGCCTATCTCATTTCACTTTGTCACAGGAGACTAGAATCCAATGAGTTATTATTAACTCCAGAAAATAGACAACCTTGTTGGTCTATTGCAGAAGAAACAAAGGAGCATTCTTCACAGAAGATTAAAAGTGCAATTACTAGTCCTTGAGCTGGCAGACCATTTGTTGCCCCTGTTGCCAATCTTTATCCTTCAAAAAGCAAAATACTGTCAAAAGAGCTTTGGTGGCTCAGGCTGTTAATTGCCTGCTCTTAAGATCCAGCTGTCTACAATTACTGTAGGCTCGAATCCCACCAGGCTCAAGGTTGACTCAGCCTTCCATCCTCTCGGGGTAGGTAAATTGAGGACCCAAGATTGTTGGGGGCAATTAGCTGACCTTGTAAAAATGCCGCTTAGTAATAAGCAGGCATATACAATGGAATGAAGGCTATTGCTGAGCGCATTGGGTTGTGCTCCAAAAATTGTAAGCCGCCCTGAGTCTTCGGAGAAGGGTGGCATATAAATGTAATAAAAAAAATGGTGTTATCCTTATTTATTACTCATAAAAAGCTGGAAACAGGCTGAGTGCACTTCCATAAGAGTATTAATCCCATATTTCAAAGCACCCTGAAAACAGCTGATAGGTGTGGGTAATGTTATACAATGAAATGGTAAAGGTCTGTCTTCTTCACTCCAACTTCCCTGGAGAACAATTTGAAAGGTCTAGACTCCCCCATTGATCAGAGAAGAATTGCTATCATTGGACTGGAGGGAAAGGATATGTCCATCCTGGCCTGAGTGGCCAATAATTGTCAGGCTAATCTCATACCATAGGATCACCTAGCTATAACCCCAACAAAATTGCCAGATTATACCCATGGTAAAGTTACCCTGGCTTTTTGCCTACCTGGGTGGATAAATACAAAAACTACTAATCCTAGGAATATACTGAGGACAAAATAAAGGCCACATCACAGAGACACTGATGAAATAAAGGTGGTTTCTGGAATATAATTGTGTCCTGGTTAGTGTGAGTAGAGAAAGCCTAGAGAGACTTGTAGCAACAATTTAAAGATGAATACACTAATAGTGTTTCCACCGATTCCTATCCTTCAGCAGGACTGAAGCTTAGTTCCAATCTCTCTTCCCTGCCAGTCAGTCAGTCAGTCAGTCTGTGTGTGTGTGTGTGTGTGCTTGTTCCCTGCTCAGCCTGTCCCTGATCAGCAGTGTTTTCATAGAAGCTGTGTTGTTGTAGCTCCTGACAAGCATCACATATCCAGTTTCATAGTTTCCTAATAACCTCATACATCAAACCAGAGGAGTCTGCGAGGCCCATGTAATAAAAGTGCACAGTTTATGTGCTGAATATCATTATCAAAAGTCCCCTTTCTCTTGCTTCTTATGCCAAAATGCACATGTTCCCTGGAGTACCCAGCACAGAAAATGGATCAACAAAATCAACATTTGTTATTTTCTAGGACTTGAGGCACAATATATGGGAGGGGAAAACAGACTGAGTTTATCCAAACAATTCATAAATTGTTCCAGTTAAGGAAAAAAGGGAAATGGAGGACATCTGGTGGCAAAGAAATGAAACACAACTATGTGGAACAGAAAAATAGTGAACGTATACATTGGAGAAGAGGGGGAGAATTTAAAAAAAGTTCAGCCTCGATTGGAGAAAGTACCTATAATTGTATTGATTTCAGTGAAGATGTGATCACCCCTTAGTTAATCCTAGATAATTTTACCACAGGTTAGGTGAGTTAAATGAGCTTACAATGTTCCCAAATAAATTGTTGTTGTTAGTTGCTAAGTCATGTCCGACCCATCGCGACTCCATGGACAAAGTTCCTCCAGGCCTTCTTGTCCTCTACTGTCCTCTGGAGTCCATTTAAGCTCACACCTACTGCTTCTCCCAAATAAATAAATGAACTTAATTCCCAAATTCTGTTTCAGGATAAAGGAGACAAACCTCAAATTTCTGTCTCACCCCAGCATGTGGACAAGAAGCATTTATTGCTGAAAGGAACTGAAGTTTTCTTTTTCTTTTTTTCAAAAAAGCTAGTATAAGTATGAAATATTTTTCTATTAATAGTTTCCCAAATTACTGCCTAGATATTAGGTTCCAATAATAGAGACTAAACAGATGTCCTGGAGATAATAGTGTATCTTTTGAGAGATCCTTGGTGCTCTCTGAGCTTGCTTGTTTTCTTGCAGATGTTTCATTACCCAAACTAGGTGCTGATGATATTACCTAGTTTAGGAAATGAAATGTCTGCAAGAAAACCAGCAAGCTCAAAGAGCACCAAGGATCATTTATTTCAACTCTGAGCTACAAATATTCTCCTTTATTAGTTTATATTTTATTTAGATTTTCTCCATATTTAACTAGTGTACATAAAGTTACTGTTTGGCTAAACTCCATCCTGGGAATTTCTATATTAGGTGATATTTCAAGCCTCAGATTCCCCAATACATCTGCAGGACACCATCAGGGAGGAAGCTGCCCTAAGGTGGCTGTTTGTTTGTTTTTTCAAATGGCTGTTCTGTCTTCCCTAGTATTTGCTGAATGTGTGCAGGAAAAAGAGGGATTGTGATTGTGATATACATCTGTACATCCATCTACATTATTAAACATAAAGAGAAAGGAGACATTGGAGCTGCCAGCATGAAAGGAGAAAAAGCAATCTCTTCATGGATTTTTGTGCTCAGAAAATTTGGAGGGTGTCTGAGAAAGCTTCCTTGGAGTGATTTTGCTTATTCACTTATCTACTAAACCAGGAATTATTGAATTATTCAGGAAAGGAGATCCTTTAAAAAATCTTCAAATACACACACACACACACACACATCTCATTTTTTACCATATTATTATCTTTTCTCTAAAGCAGTGTCTCCCAACCTTGACAATTTTAAGCTATATGGACTTCAATTCCCAGAATTCCCAGCCAGCAAAACAGGTTAAAGTTGCCACAGTGCTCTAAACCAGGGGTGTCAAACTGGCGGCCCGCAGGTTGGATGCATCACACAGCATCCAGGCCACACCCACCCCAGCTCTGCAGATGGGGAAAATGTCACAAAACATCATGTGACGGCAAGGTGACATGGCAAGTTTGACACCCATGATCTAAACCATAACTAAGGAGATATGAGACAAGGTTAAAAGGATCAGTCTCACTCTGATTTTGATGCTAAATAAATTTAATTATCTTTCCAAAATAGCAGTGCAGAGATTAGTCATCTCCTTTAAAGGATCACTCAAAGGGACACATATACCATGAATAATGACAGGCAGCATGAAGCCCACAAGTATGGCATCAAGTCTCTATCATATCAGCTTCAGACTCCATGCAATTTATTATTCTGCAATATGGCGGAAGGACTGGACCAGTGGGGTTGCAGCTCCCCATTCCGTGGGTTTACTGTACTCCCCTCTCTCCAAGAAATACTGCTTGCCACGGAAGTTGGGATGTTCGTAGAAAACCCATGCCCCATCCAGAACTTTGCAAGAATGAATTTCTGGCAGGTGAAACTTCTCCATCACAGAGGGGCAATCCTCTGCAGATTCATGCATTTGACCACTGAAGTCACCCTTCTCAAAGAGCTGGATCTGATATTTGTCTCCACCAGTCTGTAATGAAGAAAAGAAAGAATATAAATATTACTAAAGAGTTGAACACAAACCTTTCTGCCTTCTCTTAAAATGTAAATGGAGAATATTCATTATTGCAAATAATACCTTGTAGTTGGAGATATATACACTACACCACTGGATGCATACATGTATTGATTATATTTTACAAATATAATTTCAGCAACATTTCTGCCATATATTAGAATGTGATGTGATGATCAAGAAAAGTTTATCACCAATGGCAAGTGTTATAAAACTACATTGTAATTAACTTCAGGTGGCCTCCATTTTTCTGTCACAATGGAGTTTATAGGATCATTTTCACTATAACAAAATTAGAAAGTATCTTATTGGGGAAAGCTGCTCTAAGATGTATCAGATTCTCAGGACTATGTTATAATGCTTCTGTATTATTACCAAAATGTCTGTATTAACTTATCAGAATATTGAATTTAGTAATATTTTGACAGATGAAAAGCTCTGACAAACTCAAAATTTACACAAACCTGTGTGGTAAAATTAATATATACTGATTTACAACCTTTGTCCTCTGACAGTATATACAAACTATTGTCATGTATTATTATTATTATTATTATTATTATTATTATTATTATTATTCAGAGGACACAGAAAAATATATTTATCTAAATAGATCTATCTATTTATTTATTTATTTTTATTTTTATTACATTTATATGCCGCCCTTCTCCAGAGACTCAGGGCGGCTTACAATTTTTGGGATGCAACCCAGTGTGTTCAGCAATAGCCTTCATTCCATTGTATATGCCTGCTTATTACTAAGTGGCATTTTTACAAGGTCAGCTAATTGCCCCCAACAATCTTGGGTCCTCAATTTACCTACCCCGAGAGGATGGAAGGCTGAGTCAACCTTGAGCCTGGTGGGATTCGAGCCTACAGCAGTTGTAGGCAGCTGGATCTTAAGAGCAGGCAATTAACAGCCTGAGCCACCAAGGCTCTTACCGTCTTAAAAGAAGTAAATAAGTAAATAGTGAAGTAATAGGTATACACAAACACACACACGCATGCATACACACGCATGCACACACACACACACACACACACATTAGATCCTCAAGACTATGATCCTCAATTTAACAAACTTCAGATGTAATGGATATAATTTTTAAGTAATAGCGGACTTTGCCCAACAACAAACTTCCCTGTACTTGAAACAGTCTGGACAATGTTCCATATTTCCCTTTGTATATGCTTCTCAACTACTTCAGTTTGAGTTCCAGGTGAATTAATGGCCACAAATATTGGTGTTTAAATCTGTATTTGTAGATAAAATTTCATCATATATGGCTGGAGGAGAGGGACCAGCAAAGAAAAAGAGCAAATATTTGTAAACTAACAACTGACTGTAAAATTAAAATCAGGAGTGTCAATTGCATAAGATTAGTATGGTGTAAAAAATAAACTGTAAGATGTCCATATGCTAAAAAATAAGCTTAAAATGTAAATACTATTAGTAAAAAAGCTGAAACTGGAACAGGAAGGCATATGAAAATGGCACAGAAAATAGCACTCTGTGAAGCAACATTCATGGGGTTTTAATGTATGCAGTGAGACTGAGGTCAGCAGTTAGCATGACAGCAGATCATATGAGAATAACTTTTAAAGCCAGTGATGAATGGCATCACAGTTTTGTAAATGGCATTGTTAACAAGTGAACCTTTAAGTGCACCAACAGAAGAAACAGAGCCATTCAAGAAAAGTTTATATAAACCAATTGATGCCTCAAATGTACAATGCCAGTAAGACTGATTTCTCCTGGCATTTGTCTCCCAAGGACATTCAGACCTTTTAAGGATGAACATCAACAGTAGCAGGGTGAAAAATCAGAAAAGAGAACCTCAGCATCACTTTATGCAAACCAATGGATTGTACAGACTGATGCCAATCAATGTGAGTAAATTGTGTTTTTTACACTATAGAAAAGCTGCAAACTATATATTTTGTAATTTTAGGGAGAGGAGCATACAGAAATAGCATGTTCCCACACTCAGTTAAAATTGGACACTTTCTTCAAACTAATTGCCCATCCAACCAAAATCCAGAATCTCTTCAGATGGCTATATCATTAAAGTAGGTTTTCTAATGTAAAGTACAGCTCTGTGTTTTGGGCCTCAAAAATCCCAGTCATCATTTGGCAGACTATGGATTTAGTGGAAATCTCTTTCTTGCCATTAGTTTACTGAATCAAGACAGAGGTGGAACTCCACGGTTTTGGGAGAATTCCTATACTTCATTTTCACATGTTTCTTGTGGACATCTGGTAAAATTTAGTTATTTTGTTTCTCTTTTAATATTTTCTTCATTTTTTTACTTTTCAAAAGTCTCTTACCATTTTTAATTTTCTTATGGAATATTTTAATATTTTTCTTGAGTTAGTTTTTCTTCTTTTTGTTTTGTTTCATTCTTTGCTCAAGTACTTTATTTTCTATTAGCTGTATTAAAATGTAATTTTAAGTCAGATTTGTCTGTTGGCACCAGGCTGGGTGACTTTGGGTCAGTTACTTTCTCTCAGTCCAATCTATCTCACAGCGTTGTTGTGAGGAAAATAGGAGGAAGGAATATTAGGTACTGCCATGAGTTATTTGTAAAAATAATAAAAGATATAAATAAATCAATAAATTCTCTGAGCCAAGATTATTACAAATAGAAGTTCTTGCTTTATCTAAGCAAATATGTCTTGTGTAACTTCTAAAAGATGTCCTTCACTTGGAAATATTGACCTATCAGGCAATTGAAGGACATTCTAGATATAAAAGCAGCTAGTGCTAAACATAAATTATTGTGTTTCAATAGTATGTTTTAAATTGTGCGTATAATTTCAACTTTTCTGTGCCAAAATGTGTGTGTGTGTGTACTCCTAGGTGGTGTGGGTATATAGACATACATCTGTTTTATATTGGATTATTCTAAGGCTTTCCTCTTTCTCAGGAATGAACGACCTTTTCTCCTCACTTGTAAGTTCATTGACCATCTTCCATTTACTCTTTCCAAGACCAGGTCTACATTCTTTCACAGGCAGCTTACTGTAAGTGAACTAACATAATAAGAAGAACCATATTTTGTAAGAGAGTGTTTCTCTGAAGGGAAAAAACAAACAAACTATTCTACTCACCAGCTGAATGGATTTGCAGGAGCTGACTCTATCATTTTGGCCCATCCAGCAATGATATTCAGGATATTCTCCATGGGTTAAAACATACATGTTTCCTGCAAAATTTGGCTGCTCATAAACAACCCAGACACCATTTTCTACACGGATGGAATTGCAACGGCTCAAGTCAGTGTGGAAATCCAAACAATCCCTATCAGACTCATAGCGGCATCCTTGGAAATTCTTGCCTTCATAGAAAGTGATCTGAAACACAAGCAAAGGAGAGAAAAATAGGTTTCTGCAAAACTAGGCTTTGTCTGAGCTCTGTAGCAGATGAGTACTACCCAGAGCAATTCTTGCCTCTAAATATTAATGAGAGTTGCGCTCGAGCTTGTACCATATCCCTTTTATTGGTTGGTGTTTTGGATAACTAAATGCCAAAGTTGCTGATTATATCAAATTATATTTTTTGGTCCCATGCATTAAACCTACAGTATAGGGGAATATAATATATGTTAAGTTTATTTTGGTATTTAAAGTAGGGGGGGAAATCCCAAACCGCCGATGTTTAAGTGCCAAAGTAATGCCATAGTTAACAGAAGACTTATGAAAAGATATAACTGACATGGGACATGCTGATTATCCCCATATAATCAAAAGATTCATTATGGAATCAATTAATTGCAGCAGCATCCAATTTTGGTGAAATGATTGACAGGTCTTCTGAATGAACAGCTATTATGCCAATAAAAGACACGATTCTCTCTTTCTATTCTTTGAGTCTTTCCACAGAATAGTTTTACAGATCTCAGCTTTAGTAGCATAAAAATGCCATGTGCTGACACTTTGTCACTCTGAGTGTTTTGGAACTGCGTGGCATTTTGCAGTATGACATATATGCAATTCTTCAATTGCAGCTTGGAGACAAAATAAAGCCAGTATCATGGGGACAGAGGATAAAATTTGTTGGCAAGGTTATTCCAGGTGATGTTTTAATAGCTCTTGTTCTGCTTATTACGCACTGGATGGGTATAAAGCAGACAGAGCAACTCCACAAAGCATCTATACAAAGTCTTTTTTATTGGTTCATCAGGCATCCTGTCAACTCACAGTTATGATGAGGTTCTTCTTAATGTCCAATCCTTTGCATTTCTGAATTATGGTGTAGAACGATATTAAACTCTCATCCCTATGATGATAACCATGATGATGATTGTAGTGACCGCATGGTATAGGATTCAGGCTAGAGTGAGGGAGCCTCCCCCAACCCAACAAGGGTCAATTTAGTGACCAATCAGGATTACAGATGTGACCACATGACATGGACTACATTTCCCAGGATACCTTAACTACATTTACTATGATGCATTCCCTTAAGGGGACAGCTCTCAATTCCTAACTACCTATCTCAAATCCCATTAACTCTAAACTGGCTGGACAGCACACTCCCCGCCTGGAATTGTAAATTCCACTAACTAAAGTAACTAGCCTTTAACTAAGATAAACAGTAAAGAGTAATACTAACTGAATATCAGATAACTATATGACTAAAATAAACAGTAAAGAGTAATACTAACTGAATAGCAGATAACTGTATAACTAAAATAAACAGGTAGCTATATAAGTAAAGGAAACAGTAAATAGCAATAAAGCATCAAACAAAGCAAAGCATGCAAAGCTTGAGGTTCAATCTTCAAGTTCAGCCTTTCTCCACAGCAACACTAGGTCGGTAACCAGTCAGGAGTAGAGCTTCTTGGTGCAAGTCTGCTGGTCACCTCTGGCAGCCTTTTAGGGTGGACAGGTACTCTTGGTGGCAATGGTGAAAGTCTGGCGGTTGCTTCTGGCAGCCTTTTAGGGTTGACAGGTACTCTAGGTGGCAATGGTGAAAGTCTGGTGGTCGCTTCTGGTGGCCTTGGAGTGGTACTCTTGCTTCCATGGTGTCAAAGGGCATCGGGAAGCTGTTGGAAAGGGTGTTGCGGAGGCATATGCCCGTGTAGAGCGTCTTAGTGGGTGTCTGGTGGTTGCTGGAGGCCATTTAGGATGGAATGGCATTCTTGTTTTCGATGGTGCTAAAGGGCATCAGAAGTCTGTTGGAATGGATGGTGCTAAGGCATCTGCCTGGGTTGGGGCCTGCATCTGATCAACACTGACAAGTCCTGAAATTCCCCAACCCAAGTCTGTCTTGAAGGCAAAGGGTGAGTATCTTGGGCCTCTGACTACTTCAGTGTGCACTAAGGTGTCAGGGGCATCAAATCCCAGCAAGAGCAAAATCTTGGCTTCAGGATCTAGGGCAGGAAATAGATGAGCCATATGCTTCAGGTGAGGTATGTTGCTAGCTACCTCTGGTGTTGCAATGCAGCTGCGGTCATCTGGTATCCCATTCCATTCCAGCACAGGAGGCAGTAGGAACTGGGAACTTCCATCTAATGACTCTATACGGAGTCCGGTAGCTTCCCTCCCCACCGTGCGTCTTGGTGCGGTGCACGTTGATATCATGAAGTGCACTTCTTCCTTCTGAACATCAAAGAGGTCGAAGAATGCAGACCTGCCTAGTGAGCAATCGCTCTGAGGATCCAGTATTACATACATCTTCACTGCTTCTTGTGGGCATCCATCTGAGTAGACTTTGGCTAAGCAGATCTGATGACACGAGTGAGGGCTGGTGTGCCATTGCACACCGCTATGCAATTGACACTCACCACTGGCTCTGGGTGTGCTACTGTAGCACGTTGAGTCTCCTTGTTCAAAGGAGGGCTACGAGATGTCTGCAGTGGAGATTTGGCATCTGGATGCAGCGCAGTCGGGTGCGTGTCACTTTTGCAGATATGACATAGCACTTTGGCTCTGCAGTATTTGGGTGAGTGTTTGGATTCGCAACACTTGTTGCAGAATTGGAGCTCTTTTATCAACTCTTTCCTTTTGGTCAGGGATTTCACTGCAAACCCCTGGCATCTGTTCAGCGAGTGTTGAGTGGGGTGCAAAGGACAAAACTGGCTTCTCTTTGGAGTTGGAGATCTAAGTAGGGTTGTATCTGGTGAGTCCTCTCCTGAACTGTTTATGGAGGAGGTTGCGACCTCTGTGTCACATGTGTTATTGTGGTTGTGATATGTAGCAATTTGCAGTATACTCCTGAGAGGTGGAGAGTTTCGGTTGTGTTCTTTGTTAGTTGGGAAGATTCTGCATCTGAGGTGGAGGTTTCTAAAGCTGTTGCAGGACGCTGTTTGCTGGACCACAACTTCTTGGAAAACCGCAAAAGGTGGGTCTCTTTTGCACTTTGCGGCCAGAAAGGCATCAGACAAAGCAATCCATCGTTCCAATATTTCCTTTGGGAGTTTGGCAATGATTGCTTCTTGTGTTATGAAGAGATCAAGGCAAGGCAGTCCTGGTAAGTCAGAACATTCTTTGGCTGATCGCAGCTCCGTAAGGATGTTGGAAAATTCTTCCAGTCGGGTTTTGTGGATGGCGATACACAGGAAACTGTTAAGTCGTTTAGGAGCGAGTATTCTGTCAATGTGTCATCACCATATTTGCAGTCCAAAGCATCCCATGCTCATTTCAGAGCAGTGTCTGGGTTGTTGAGTATGCCTGTGTAAATGTGTTTCACCATGTGTCTAGACTGTGGTCCTAGATGCCAACAGAAATTTAAGTTCTTCGCCAGGAGGCATCCGTTCGCATTGAATGGTACTTGTGAAAATGTTCTTCCACAGTAGGTATTCTCTGCCTGGCTTGTCATTAAATTTGTACACACCACTAGCTGCTAAGTCTAACCTTCCACACCTTGGTGATGGTTCTGTGTTACTTCTCTATGAGGGCTGGTCATCTATTTGTATGATGTCCTCGTAGGCATAGCGTTGTGGCTCAAGGGCATGTGTTGTGGGTGGTACATGGTTCACCTCAGAGTACTTTATGAGGAGGTCATTATCCATCCCCACTTATGCAGGTAGTATCTCTTGAGGTCGGGTGTAGGTTCCACGCTGTACATTAGAATTGTCATGCAGGTATGGCAAGAACTCATTTGCCTGTGGATTAAGTATGGCAATTGTGGTTGGTTGCATGTCAACTTGTTGAGACGTCATTGTAATCACTGGTGGGCTAATTTGCTTGCTTGGCAGGCCATGAGACGTTGGGTTAGGGTTGCTGATTCTGGGAAGAGATTCTCGGACTTTAGGTCATACAACATCAGTTGGGGAAGATTTGCTGTTGGTGGGAAGTGAATCTCGTATTTTGGGTCTTACAACATCAGTTGCATGACTGAGGTTTAGAGTCTGTGGGTGAGATTCACCCCTATGCTTCCCTGGTTGTAGGAGACTGCTAGGCAACTGAGGCGGTTCCACCTGCTCGCTTCATAGTGAGTGCTGCTCATCCATGTAGGCTTTGACACATGTATCTGGACTCTCTTCTCCTAATTCTTCGAGGTCGAAGTTGAAGGAAGAGTTGTCAGCCACCTTCCGCCATGCTGCGACCCGTGCCATCTTTGTTGCAGAGTCTCTGTGCCGTTCCGCCAACTCCAATTGGGCCTGAACTTTGGCCAATTCTGCTTGTTGTTCGGCCTGGTCCTTGGCCATTTCTGCTTGTTTAGCTGCTATTTCTGCCTGTTGAGCTGCTACTGCCGCCTTCTGCCGTGTCACCTCCTCTGTTGCGCGTAGATCTGCGTCTGCTACTGCAGCTTCTACTTCAGCTTCTGCAGCCCAGTCAGCATAACTTGCTGCTTTGGAGGCCTTAGATGTGCTGCTGTGACAGGAGGATGCTCTGGAAGGATGGTGAGACCCAGCAGCAGAGAATTGGCGTGAGACGCTGCAACCGGCTGGAGATCTAGTGGGCTTGGGGTGGAGGGAGGAGACTTTCTTTGAATGGTGGGAGGAGTCTCTCTTAGAATGGTGGGAGGAGGCTGCTTGAGATAGAAGACCTATTTTGGATGTGGCTCTCTCCCTTGCTCCTTGTTCCTTTTGAAGTGCATCGAGGAGTGTTGCCTGGAGGACTTTTTTGCTTTCCTCAATGCAGTCTTCGTGTTCTTTGTGAAACTCCTTGAAGCATTGGACATGTGCTTGGAGTTTTGGGTCACCCAGTCTTGCCTGGATGGACTTGAGTTTATCTTCACTGTTTCTCCACCGTGATAGATCATCTAGCAGTGTGCAGATTTTCTCAGGGGACAGCTTGTGTTTTGGGGCATCACAGATGTCCTCTAGTTCCAACCATGAGTCTGCGTAGCAGCGATATTGCCTCTCCCAATCCTCTCTCAAGTGTGCCTCCATGGGTTCGGTAAGCTTCTTATTCTTTCTGAGGTCGTAGGCTTCTTGAGGTCCAGCTGCCTCTGGGTTTTGGGAACCGGGCTCCACGTTTACATCAAGGGTGGGAGGAGGGTTTGAGTCCTCTGGTACATCAGGTATATCTGTCATGGCTGAAGAAGTTGCCATGCTTCAAATTGGCAAAGGTGAATTTTGGAAAATTTAGTAGTTTCCTTTATTTTGCTAGGGCACTGTGTGCAGGTAGCAGAAAGGAGTGTCTGCTAGATTTAGTACTTGAGCATGTAGATGGCGCTGCACAATATGACTCCTTTTACAGTGCGGTGCAAGCTTGCAGTACAAGTGGATGCTATAGAGGGCATTGTCGCTGAGTCTGAACACTTGAGAGCAAAATGCAGATTTGCCTGTTAGTGTTGCTTGCGACACAAATTGGCACAATAGGAGGCGCTATTACTGAGTCTGAAGACTTGAGAGCGAACACAAGTTTGCCTGTTAGTGTTGCTTACTAGGTCTGGAAGACACTGTTGCTAAGCACAGGTTAGGCTGTGGGTAGTACTGGAACCTTGCATCAAGTTGCTTAATGTTTCCACAATAATTACAAAAAACAGGAATTGTCATTGGTTAAACACTGGTTAAATTTGGGAAACTTCCTTACAGGCCAGTTTGAGGGGGCGAAATTGAATTCTCTGTGAAATTTCTACTTGACCACCAGATAGTGCTGTGGGCTGCTTTGCTTAAGTCTGTAGGGGGGGTGAACCCCAAAGGAATTTATTTGCTTACACGCTGGAAGAGAAAGTCATCAAACAAATACAGCATTCCAAAGGTTGCATGCAGCCTTGTGTCTTGGGAGAGGGGGAATGGGCTCCTTTGCTTTGAAGACAGTCCTTCAACTAATGAATTATGACCCCCCAATAAAAGGACCAGAGTGGTTGTAAAAAAACAGCTGGAGAGGCTTCTTTATTGCCTCTGAGCTGGAGCATAGAGCTTAAGAAATGCTAAGCTTTTCAGTTTGAATGAGCAGAGCAGATTTAGCTTTTTTCTTTTTTAGAACACAGGAAGATTCTACTTTTGACTCATCATCTGCATTTGAAAGGAGTTTGGAGGTAGTAAATGAGGAAGACAGGGTTACATAGGTAATATCTGGCTCCTCCCTTTGTTTTGCAAATTGGTTCTTTCTGAGTTAGGAGCTGTAACTTGAGACAAAGAGGTTTCCTTTGCTGAAGAGAGGGGAAGGGGAATTTGCCCCTTCCTGCCACCACGATGAGAGATTTGAGGGAGAAAGAGCCAAAGTACAAAGGAATAGCATGCACATTTACTCCTGGCTTCAAAATATCTTTGTCTTTATCACAAAATTCAAATTACTTTTAATCTTCATGGGGATTCTGATACAGCAATAATTCTTTACTTTTAAGAATCCAGATCATCATTTACTTTTGGGATTGCAGGAATTCAGACATACAAATTATCATTCTACTCAGGGTTTTCAGATCTTTGCATCTTCCAGGAATCAAGATTAATGTATCTTTCTACTGTTCTGCTTATTATGCTCTGGATGGGTATAAAGCAGACCCAGCAACTCCACAAAGCATCTATACAAAGTCTTTTTTATTGGTTCATCAGGCATCCTGTCAACTCACAGTTATGACAAGGTTCTTCTTAATGTTCAATCCTTTGCATTTCTGAATTGTGGTGTAGAAAGATATTAAACTCTCATCCCTGTGATGATAACCATGATGATGATTGTAGTGACTGCATGGTATAGGATTCAGGCTAGAGTGAGGGAGCCTCCCCCAACCCAACAAGGGTCAATTTAGTGACCAATCAGGATTACAGATGTGACCACATGACATGAACTACATTTCCCAGGATACCTTAACTACATTTACCATGATGCATTCCCTTAAGGGGACAGCTCTCAATTCCTAACTACCTATCTCAAATCCCATTAACTCTAAACTGGCTGGACAGCACAGCTCTCCATTGGTTGTCTTTGATTTGTGTAAGAAAAAAGAGTACTGTAGATAATATAGTGACTCAGGTTGAGGATTGAGAATAAAGAGACATAGTTTAAGTTTCAATGAGTTCACTGGGTGTTTGTTGTTAAGGGGATAAAATGAAGAAAACATTGATGCATAACATTCAATCTTCCAGAAGAATACAAGACATAGATGTGATATATTATTGCTATTGTGGGTATTGTTACTATTTTTACTGTACAAGAAGATTATAAATGGAAGATAATTTCTGAAGCTCTCAAGACTTTATGACTCTAAATTAGTATTTATTTATTATTTGGTCCGTCACATCTACAATATTTTCTTCCTTTTCATACCTTTAGCACCAAACTGAGGACATGACAGAAAAGAATATTTTTTGCTCAGGCTTGAACTGTAGGGTCCTTGGTTGATCCCACAGCCATGAGGACAGATACATTTTATCTTTCTTATACAATTTATGTTCTTTTCTTCATCCAACTGTATACAAGAGATATGAAGATTTGATTTTTTTTTTAGTATCTGGGATATAAGTAGGGAATTTCATGTTGCTCTGAGCATCTGCCCTTTCCAGACTTATATTAAAATCAAAGCACACAATCCCTATCCAGAATTATGAACATGTGAAAGACCTCTCCAAGTCCCAACTAGGTGTCTCCTTTGAAGCAGTTAATCAAGGTTTTGAAAAGTATAGAAATTGCTTAAATAAAAGCTGCACATAAGATGGAATGGGCAAGGGATCTGATTGCTCACATATTCACTTCTCACTATAAAAACCAAAATTTACACCAATTACAGGAAGAAACATTTTCTCTCAGCTTTATTCCTGCTTGAATTTATCTCCTGATTTTGTCCAGGAACTATTTATTTAAAATGAAAAGTTTAAGTTTCAGATGATGGAAGTCTTTACTTTGATTAACGTTCCTTCTAAAGTGGCCCTTTAAGAATATTACTATGTTTTGTCCTTTTTAAACTTAAAAAGAAAAAAGAAACGTGAAACAAACCATTTTGGGAGAGAAGAGGAGGGATTGGCCCTTCAGAAGTTTGCACGGAGACACACAGAGAGCTGTTTTCCCAATAAAAGTGCACAAATCCAAGCTGCCATTTGCCCTCAGACAAAAATATATGTTGGTATTTTTTTTAAAAAATGGTGCAAGGGGAAAAGCAATAGTACACTATGGAGTTTTGCACTAATTGGTTCGCAGGTTGTACTCGAGAAAATACAATAGCAGTGAATGTGGAATATGGGAAACTATTATCATTTCCACAAAGATGAAACACAACTAATAAACTAAATGAACAACAGACACAGAATAAAAGCTCAGGTGAAGATATTGGGATCACACACAAATGGGTACTAAAAAACCATCACTGCAGCAAGAACACATCAAATGTAAATGCCTAATGTAGAAAAGGAGAAACTGTTCAGATGTAGAAGACACAACAATGTTGTGCAAAGTTCCTCTGAACTTTGCCTGATACACATCTGTTAGAAGATCAGGGAATTTTGTGTTTGAAAACTCCTTCCTGTGAATGACAGTTTCTCTGCCCATATTTTGAAGAGCTTTCAACTTATGTATCAGAAAAATAGTTAAACTTGAACCTCTCTGGGGCACCTTATTTAAAACAAACACAGGAAAGCATCCAACTAGGTATTTCTCTACTTCAAATTGAGTGATACAATTTCAAACAAACACCTTCCGTTAATTGCTCAGAGTATATTCTTTTTATAAGTTTAAGTTAAGCCATTCTCGGGGAACTGTTCAGAGGTAGTTTTCGTAAATCATCCCCAAAATCCAAAGCACCAATCTTCCTCTCTTTTTTTGTTCATTTACCCTCACTCTCCCAGTAAACTGTGAATAGCGATGAACTGCCCTGCTGAGATTCTAATCTTGAACTTGCTCAGTTAGTAAAAAATTGGGCCTGTTGACTAACATGAAGGAAATTATATCTGTACCTGTGTGGCACTGCAGATTAAAGTGATTGTCTGGCTAGATTTACCTCTGTAACTTATACAAATATTTCAATGAAACAGCTGGAAATACATGTTCTCTACATGGAACATGTAGTCTTCCTAGTGCAAGACTAAATCTTCATTTCAAGATCACCCCAGTAAGTCTCAGAATTACTATATCTCTTATCTTCCACAGAATGAAGCAAACAAGCATCAAAAAAGTAAGGTCTATCTAATACTCTCAATGACGCCATCTTCAAATACACACAGACCTTAATTTGACAAAATAGTAGCTGTTTTGAGGAAAGCTAGAAAAAAGAGTTTCAGGCATTCATTTATTCCCTAACAATTGGCTTTCTAACGGAAGATGGGAAACATCTCCCTCATCTACTCTTTTTATCTCAGTTCTGCCATGCTCACCAGCAGGTTGCATCTTGAGATGTCATCTTCTTACAAATAAAAGGACGAAGAAAGATATCCTTAGACTGAAACCATAACTTACCCTGCTTCCAGTTTTAAACATGATCAATGCTGGGTGCAATATTCCTAAAGAAAAGAGACTAGAAGTAACTGCAAGAGCTGAAACCAGGAAGCCTCGTTTTATAATGGGCTCATTTTTTAGGATAAATGTTTGCTTTGTCATGAAAATGGGATTCCAAAATTGACTCAGTGATTCTGGGGCTATTCAGAAGTTCTAGAAAAACGAAGAGGATTATAAAATAAAAGCAAGCCTCGCTGCTTCATTTCTCCCTTTATTTTTCCTCATTCTAATGCATTAGGCTTGTGAATGCATTGCTGAGTCAGAACTCCAAACTCCAGTCAAAAATACTCAAAATAAAAAGTGCTTGCAGCTCCTATTGAGTGATGGTAACAGTTCCCCTGTTTTGATTACATATACTAATGGATTCAACTAAAGGAAGCCTCAGTGGAGCATAATGCCAGAAAACATGGGAACCATGCATGAATGAGGAAAGTAGCCTGGTGAGCTATTATTCTATGGAGCAAGAGTTTTAACTGAAGTAATACACTTTCCATTGAGTAAAGAACTGTATCTTCCCAGCTGTTTGCAAACTTCCAAGGAAAAGGCTACAAGTGGCCCTGATCTTTTGTTGTAGGTTTAGCTAACTAAAATATTTCTTTAATCACTGATAAAAATACTGCTTATAGCTCGTAGTTTCTATACAGACTTGATTTATATATTCCATGTTGAGAAAATACAGGTAGCGCTTATTTAGTGACCAAAATTACGTTCAGTTCAGCCACTGAAATCATTGCAAACTGAAACCACAGCTGGGCTTACGGACCTTACTTCAGGCTTCTTTTGCTTTACCAATCTGCAAAGGTCATAAATATGAGGAGTGGTCACATAATTGCTTTTTTTATCACTGTCATAACTGGAAACAGTCATAAACAAGGCAGTTGTTATATAAGAACTCCTTGTATATATAAAACTGGTATTATATAGTTTTGGTGGCTATCGGTCACAGAATATTTTCAAACCTGCCATTTTTAAGTCTAAGATTCTATAAGCAAGGATTTCAGTATGTATGTCTTAGGATACTGCTTCATAGGATCTGACTAAGGACAGTAGGTAGACAATATTCTAGAAATGTTCAGAATTCAGAATAGTTCAAGAAGGCATGGAGACAATGGACATAGCTAATCTTTTTTTCCCCTCAGCTCAAGCCTTAAAACAACAAAACCCAAGTTTTACCTTGTCACTGCGTTTTTTTGGTTTGTCTGTTCAAGCTCCTAAGCTCATATTATAGCAAGCAGGTGTCTGCTAGCCAGCACTGTGTTATCTTGTCTCCATAGTAATGAGATTAAGAAAGTTTTGTAATGTTTTGATCCACTGCGCATGTGTACAAAATTTATACTTCACCTCCTTTGTAACTTCCGTTGTAATTTTCCTTTGTTCTTTTTCTATATGCCTTGGTGGGGATTAGGTTGCAAGTATGTAGCTGCGTTAGGTTTTGTTATTTTATAAATAAAAAATGTTTCTTAGATTACTTTCCGGGTCTAATTTTTATCAGCATTGACAGCAAAGAAAAACTATCACCTCTAATTAGCAGGGATGTTTTAGAAGAATTTTTACTCCCTGGCAAAGGTTTTTTCAAGCCTGGACAATGGTAGCAAAGAACGGCTTGACATACCTGAGCATGCTCACACCATTCTATATAAACTAGGGTATCTAACTTAGAGATTAATTTGCAAATCAACATACTGTTGCCTACGTTCCATCATCTCAGATATGTAAACTGTGTATTTCCAACATATGCAACTGTACAAAAGAAAACCGCATGCCAAGAGCATTATAAATTTTTTATTTTTATAATTATCTTTATTATTATAAAAGGGGCAGAAAACAGAAATCCCTTTATATATATATCTGCTTCTGCAGAACTATATTGGTCTTGCATTTGAAAAAGAATGTAGCAAAACTGGAAAAGTGCAGAAAAAGGCAACCTTGCTTATTTTCTTATGTTTAGCACTCTTTAGCTTGGAAAGAAGACGTTACACTCATGTCAGTAGCAATGAAGCCATTCTGGGTTGAAAGGATTAGCCACAGTTTCCCGAGGGACACTCAGCCAGGAGCAACTTTCATGTCCCTGACAAGAGCTGGAGCAAAGGACAGGAACTCACCCTGCCCCATAGCAACACACAGATTTCAAACATGGGCTTGCTAACCTCCAACTCAGAGCCCTAACCATGTGAGCCACATGTTCCTGCAAGAAGACAACTGAGGGAAAATATAGATAAAATCATACAAATATGAAATCACGCTTAGCAGGTAGTGAAAGCAGATTCTCCGTATTCTAATACACAAGGACTACCAGCCATCTAATGCAGGTGTTTGGAAGGAGGTTTAGAACAAACAAAAAGAAAACACTTCCTATGTGATACATAATTAATTTGTGGAATAAGTCACATAAGTTACACATAGACAAAAAAGCAGGATGGTTAATGTCAATGGCTTTAAAAAGAGATTAGAAAAATGCATTGAGCACATCTCTATCAAGATATGGGTCTTGTGGGTTGAGCTCAAGGGGGAGTTTCAGGAGAACATCAGTGGGAGTAAGTTTCCTTTGTCTGTTTATGAACACTGAAGAAGCACTTAAAAAAAAATCAGCCCTCTGCCCCTCACAGAAAAAGTTGTGTTATGGAAGAGATAGACGTGTAATTGATGGTAAAGATATAGAGAAACTAACATTTTGAAAGAATGGAGGAGCTAATTTGACAAGGTAGATCACGTCATATACTAAGTGATGAAGAATAAAACCATTGCTCAAACAAGTTGTGAAATGTATATATGTATATATATAACTTTGTAGTCTTCTATTTATATTTATGTTTTTAATCTTTTTGTTAAATAAAATCTTTAAAAAAAAAAGAAATAGTCTTTTCTACCTTGAAACTCCCATATGCCAGCTTAAATAACTGACCTGAAATTCTAGTGTTTCAAACATTGGGGGAGAGGGAATATCCCTAGATCTGCTACTTCTTTCAAAATGGAAAAATTAGCAATTTAGTAATATTAAAAAGTAACCACTAAAATCAATTTAGTTTTGACTAGTTATTTATGACTAACTTAAAACTGTATAGTTCAATGGGCCTACTTTAAGGCTGAATTCAATCCAAGAATATTTCCCAAAATATAGGTATGGTAATAAGTGTTATTACATCATTAAATCTGAAAAAAGAAAACGAGGCACAAAATTTCATTGTGTCAATTTAATTAAATTTCACACCTGAAGTGCTAAACAATTGATATAAATATATATTTAGAAACATTAATATAAACAATATTTAATTAATAACAGAAAATTATTCACCCAGCAGTCAGAGCACTACCATTATCTTTACATCAGGAAAGTAACACCTTTTCCTGCGTGTTTAAACATGCTAGGAATCTACATTTTGCTTTCAAGTATACAATGAAGAGCAACCGATGATATCATACAGCGTGAAATATGCAGTAAATCCATTTCCTTCTTGATAATGCCATTAAGCAAATTCATGTTTCTAAACTTCAAGTTGCCCCCAGTCTATTATGAGGAAAATACTTTTCACTTGGCAGAGTACATCATCTCCAGAACTATAACAAAACAAATAGAGTCAAATTGTTGAATCAGCAGTCTCATCACATTCGAATCACATGCATTTACTTGATAGTTTCAATCACAAATACATAACAAACAACAATAATAGTAGTAGGATGCTGTTTCAGACCCTGGAAAAACTGAGTAGTTCTAGGTTTTGGGGCCTTCTAGTTGTAGTACTATGACATATTTGATGCTGGATCAGATTGCACTGTCCCAAATTTATCAGTGCATAATCTGGGAGTCCTCCTGGACTTGTGGCAGTCATGCTAGTAGGGCCTTTGCACAGCTTCATGTTATGCACCAGTTATACCCATCCCTGGTTTGGATCACTCTGTTCATAGTCACTCATGCCCTAGTCACCTTCCAACTGGATTACCATAATGTATTCTAGATGGGACTGCTCTTGAAGAATATCTGGAAGCTTCATCTAGGGCAGAAAGCAACACAGGCAGTTCTAGAACAGCACATGTTACACCTCTGCACCATGGGCTATATTGGCATGGGACAGTTTATTTGAGAATACACCTCTTCCCAACTACACCTACTCATCCCATCAGATCTGGCAGAGAAGACATGATACAGGGAACAACACTTGGCGGCAAGTCTTCTCTAGTGCCTGCCTTATAGAACATGTTCCCCCTTGAAGTGAGTTTCGTTCCATCCCTGTTAAATCTCTAAAGACCTTGTTTTGTCATCAGGTCTGGGGGTCACAGAGGACAGGTGAGATCTTAACAGTAGTTTTATACATAAGTTAAATTAAACAATAACTGAATCTTATGACATCAAGATTGCAATAGGCTGAACACAATAAGAGAATGACAATAGGAGTCCTTGGTGGCTCAGGCTGTTAAATGCCTGCTCTTAAGATCCAGCTGCCTACAACTGCTGTAGGCTCGAATCCCACCAGGCTCAAGTTGACTCAGCCTTCCATCCTCTCGGGGTAGGTAAATTGAGGACCCAAGATTGTTGGGGGCAATAAGCTGACTTTGTAAAAATGCCGCTTAGTAATAAGCAGGCATATACAATGGAATGAAGGCTATTGCTGAGCACATTGGGTTGTGCTCCAAAAATTGTAAGCCGCCCTGAGTCTTCAGAGAAGGGCGGCATATAAATGTAATTTTTTAAAAAATGATACTAGGACAGTCAGTAAACCAGAAATAGACTGTATAATAGATGAGATAAAAGAAATTGCTTAAGTAAAACTTTGCTAAGTGTTATAGTTTGACAGAAAAAAATATAATTCTCTGTAGATATATAGTAGAAGTAGGCACTAATTAATTAATAAAAACTATTAGGATACATCCAATGCATCTCTCATTCTAAGATAAAAGGGCATTGCAAATCAATACCTCTGGAACATTTATGAAAGAATGAGGGGTGGATTATGAACTCAAGAACCATAATTTATTTTAATTCTAAGATGTCTGTATTTAACAGAAAATAGAAAAATATTATATTTAATGTGATGATAATAACATCATACATTTTATTCAGTATAAGGAAAAGGAAGTCAGCATTTTCAAAAAAATCATATGTGGTAATAAGATATTTGTAATCAATGTAACCTTTAATTGGTAGAATTTTTTTAAATCTACAATTAGAGATTAGATTATAAAATCTTACATTGCCAAATATATATTATACTTTGTAGAAATATATTCCTCACTTATATCACCAAAGCCTAAGTCAACTTTTGACCTAACTTACGCAGCAATAATTGTTCATATTATATTAAAATACCAAGTTTTTATTTGTGCATTATAAATGTGACCTTTGAACTCACCTGATGATTTGGTTGCTTTAAGGGTTCTCCTATCCTGCTGCCTGTTTAGATCCTGCAGCAGGAAGTACCAAGCTATCAAGCTGTTGACGGCTGCCTGTGTGGACTAGCCATTCATAGAATTTGTTCTCCACTAACATCTGGAATGTCTTCCTCTGATTCCTGAAACCAGGAAAAGGATTAGCTCTGTACTGTATATATTTGTGTAAATATTCCTATCTCTAGATTTTTTTCTTCAGAAAACAAACACACTGCCCAAATTTTTTGTATCATTATTAAGGGATTTAATTTATTATGGTATGGTTCAGATTTTTATAATATGTAAGATTTTATACAATTTTTATAATATTAAAATAAAACGGAATCATTTAAACCTATATAAAAATGTACAATCAAGGAAACGTTTCAAAAAAGTTTCAGCAAGTTGTTGTGCTGCTAATGCTTATAGTGTTGGACTACGAATCAGGAGACTCAAGTTCTAGTCCATGGAATATTAGTCTAACAAATCAGTAAAAGGCGTTCCATTAATTTTTTCATACCTAGTAGCAATGTCATAAAACTAAAAAATTAATCAATGTAGAATGAAACAAAATTTTAAAATCAACTTTTTATTAAGCACTACTACACAATATATTCCTACAAAATAGACACAGCTGGGTCATGATGAGAGCTGCTAAGACCGTTTATGTTTCTTACTGAAAATTATACACTTTTTTTTAGAAGAATGGTAGATCATATGTGAGTATACACCAGTGTAATGTTAACAAAACAAGTCTGATATTAATTCAACCTAGAAATGAATTATGAACTATAATTCTACACAGAGATTTGTATAACACCTGAAATTTGGATTTCTCTTTACCTAAGACTTTAGAATATTGCTTGATCTGTTAAAATAAAGACAGGCTTCCCCAAATTAAATAGAAGTCCATGTTGTTTAGTTTGAGTAATGCTTCTTGCATTAATTCTCTTTGATAATAATTATCTGATGTTGGCAGTGGTTTTAAAGGGTTAAATACAAAATAGTTGATATAATTCCACTTTTATATGTGGCACTAATTTAATGTTACTTTTAAAATTCTTAATCAACTTGTAAACCTCTTCAATTTTTGTTCTTTTTGTTCCTTTCTTTTTCACTTTTCCTTGGTTGCATTTTTAAATATATATTACAATAAAAATATTTTTATATTCTTTATGGTTACATTATATTTATTTTCTTTTATATTACTTTCTATGCATATTTGTCTCAAAAATTGCAAAAGAATAATACGATGTATTATATATAAGTTTGTTCTTAAAATTGTGTCAAGTGTATAAACTTGAAGAGCACAATCTATTTATTTGTATAACTTAGCACATTTACTTATTTTCTATGAAATTTCATGACATTTGCCTCCTTAGGAATAGCAAGCAGTGAAATAGTTAATATGAAAAATAATTCATTTTTACAATTTTTCCACGTGATAATAGGCAGAAGCCTAGATTTTCTTTTCATTTTTTCCATCATTTTCTAGGATTTACATCTCTAATTTAGTACTTAAATTCAATTCATTTTGTATATAATAAAACAGCTTTCTTAAAGGTATGGAAAAATATAATTTCTATTTATTATTTTTAGAAATTATTTATTTTAATCTATTGACCTCCTCTAATCAATCCAAAATATTCAAAATATTTATCATTAAAATAATTCATTAAAATTAAGAGTAATAGCAAGGTCGAAAAAATGCACCCCCAAAAACGCATTATGTGTTGATACCTATGTGTGGCTCCCTTCCATTCAGAAGATATCGCCATGTAACTGCCTATACCCTGAAGTATTCCAAAGGTGTTTTTTTTTGTAAAAAAATAAAAATAAAAAGTAGAGTGCTTGATTGCAAAAGAATTGTTCATCCCCATTTATGGTATGTAAGATATTTTGCTCATTAATTTTCTAAATTTTAATTTGCAGTGAACAAGCTGGGTTTCCTTGATGGGTGTAAAACTTATAAAAACAAATTAATAAAAGGATCACAGTTGTCCTTGGGACTACACATTAAGACAAAAAAACCAATATCCGCACAACAAATTTAAATTTGCATTAATATTAATTTGCATTAATATTGATGCATTTAATGCTAAAGCCATTACAACTGATTCTGCTTTCCTAGAAAATTTACTTACTTGGTCAGCTCTGCTTCCTTCACAGTTTTTTGCCAGATTCGTATCCTCTGTTCCCGTTGGCTCAGTGCTTTCTGATATGCAGGTGGCAGACCACCAGGTATTTCTGTTGTATCTCCCTCCATTTCAAATGGAACAACAAAAGGGTAAAATTCTGAGGATGGGAGAAGTCTGAATACCTCCCTATCACAGTTTTCTTTACATACTATCATTGGATTATCCCAATTGTTAGGCACAGTAGCTAGGCCAGTTCTGCCCATGTGATCCTCAAGCATTGGATAATGGGTATGGAAGGGAGCAAAAGTTATTGCTTGGTTACCTAATAATATAAGAGGTCTGGTTGGAGTGAGAACATGCAAAGTGCAACCATTCGTAGATGACAGAGATAGGCGATGGCAAACAGCAACAAGTTTGACATTGTCGCAACTATGGAGATGTACTACAGTCTGCACTGGACCAAGGACAAAGGTACTATTCCTGCATTTTTCTATGGTTACAGACCTGAAAAAGAGGAAAAACAGCCAATAATAGAAGACTGAAAACAACAAAATACAATCATACATGTACCTTTTAATTAGGTTGCAAATACTGGCAACTGAAAAATATCTTACCTCAGTGGAGATAGTAAATAGATAAAAGATTCACAGCACCGATGAATCTTCACATGAGTATCTTCTAGGGTAACAGAGCTCTTTGCTAATGTTTGTTTGTAAACCTGGCTCATCACAATCACACGATGAACTGAAGGGACTATGTGAGTATTACAGGCTATTTTAGCTCGTTTAGTTGTTCCTTCAACTGGAAGAATTATTAAAATATTAGTTTTAAAAAATAGGTCTATTGAAGCCAAAATATCTCATTTAGCTGTATCTTACTGTATTTCCCAAAGAAAGAAAACCCTTCAACATTCAATATTCGCAAATATATTCTAGTCAAGCTGGTTGGAATAATTCAAAAAGCACTTAATTTTCTTGTACAAATTGTTAAGATTTTATGCTGTATGTTTGATATTTATATGCAGTGGTCTGAGATTCTCTGTATAACGAAGGCACGGCTTTCTAAATATTTAAACAAAAGCAAAACAAAAAGTTACATTTCTTTCTGGTATGTTACATACCCCAAGCAGTAAGGATTTTTATTATGAAATTAAGTAATAAAACTCACAAATTTATTACCAAATCAAAAGCTCTAAAATGTCCTTATGATGTCCACATGTGCACATCTACCATGCACCCTTAAACTATATTTTCCCTCTTAATGATATTATGGAAATATAGAGCAATAATTAAAACACATGTTACCTATTCTCAACTCAGGCAAATATGCATTAGAAGCATTAGAAATATGCATTCACTATTTCAGACCATGTTTAACTTTGTAAATCTTATAGTATTTTCCATTTCAGAATGCTGTTAAAATGACTGTGTTATGAATCTGAATTAGGACAGGTTCCAACAAGAACAATTCAAAAGACTAGTATTGTACTGTTAGAAGTCATCCAATGATACAACATAAAAAGCATTAACAATTCAAAGAGGAATTATGAGTATATGGTATTTAATAGCTATTAATGAAGCCATAATGTACAATAGGTATGAAGATACTATAGAAGACTCATACTTGCTATTTGATTCGTATGATTTAGCATCTTGGAACCTACCAAAGTTTTTACCAAAATTGAGTTTGTGATTCCTAGCTGGAAATGCTCCACAAACTCGTATATACATTTCAATTGGCATCTTAGCTTCTTTCTTTCTTTCTTTCTTTCTTTCTTTCTTTCTTTCTTTCTTTCTTTCTTTCTTTATTTATTTATTTATTTATTTATTCGACTTTTATGCTGCCCCCTCTCCAAAAGGACTCAGGGTTGCTCACAGATAAAAACAATAAAGTTAAATTAACTAAAATAGAATTAAATTACAACAAGCCGAATTAAACTAAAAAACCCGTAATAAATAAAAAACCCATTCCCCAAGGAGTCAGCACAGCCCAGCCTGTTCAAACAACCAGGTTTTTAGGTTGTGATGGAAGGTGCGGAGGTCAAGGGCCAAGCGGAGCCCCAGAGGTAGTTGGTTCCAGAGAGCGGGAGCCGCTACAGAGTAGGCCCTTCCCTGGGATACCGCCAACCAACACTGAGTCGCAGACGGCACCCCGAGAAGTCCCTGCCTGTGCGTTCGTAATAAAATTGTTTAAATTCCTGAAGTTTATTATTAAATTTAAAAAATTAACAACTTTGGGATATAAATTTTAACTAAAATCTGGGCAGTCATTATGGAGACATCCTATCAAGTAGTCAGTAGGAAGTCTATGATCAGAAACAATTGTACCTTGCTGTGCCCATGCAAGCTTTCTTCCAGATGTGAGACAGGCTGTTGCCCCAAATGGGTTCCCAGTCAGACAAGTCCTCAGCCATGATTCAAATTTGGCACAGGAGAAAGCTTTGGAAAGTTTTGAGAAGCCACTCTTGGCATGCAATGGCTGCCAAAGTGCAAGTTCATGAAGAGGATGGACAGTCCTATTTTGATCCACACTTCCTTCAATAAGGAAACTAAGAGCTTGAACAGCTTTGGGCGATAGCAGGCTGCTGTGCATAGAATGAGAGGAGGCACTGAGCTGGTCTGGGTCCAGTAACAATTCCAGAAGATCTTGGAGATGATTTTCAACAAAATCATGGTGGTAGTTGTCATTCCAATTCTTCAAACCAGGCATAAGAACAAATATTAGAAACAAGAATCAATCCACAAAATCACATGTATATACTGTTCTCTTAGCTTAAGCGATCACTATGCGGGACTGATACCGATATCAAGGCTCTCATCCATGAAAGCTCATTGGGTAATCCTGAGCCAATCATTCTCTCTCACCCTATCCTACATCACAGGATTGTTGTTGGGGAATAAAATAGAAAGATGGAGCTCTATGTAGGCTACTTTATGCTTTAAGAAAGTCCAGATATAAGTGTAATAAGGAAATAAATATAAAATAAGATATAAGTAGAAGTCATCAATGTGCAGACTACTTATCAAATCTTTTCTTATTCATTTGCTAGAAACTACATTAGGCATCTAATATAAAAAGCAGCAGAGAGTAGTCTTCGATTTCTTTACATACTTATCATCAATGTCAGAATGGTACAGGCTTCCTCTTACTGTTATTTTAAAAAAGAAGACAAGAAGCTAGCAATTCTGAAGGTCCATACATGCTTTGTATACAAGTGTGCTTGACTTACACTTAGTGTCCATTTGAAGTTACAACAGCACTGAAAAAAATGACTTATGACCATTTTTCACACTTACAACCATTGCAGCGTCCTATCGTCAGCTGTTCAGAATTCAAACACTTGGCAAGTGACTCATATTTATGATGGTTGCAGTGTCCCAGGGTCATGTGAACACCTTTTGTAACCTTCTGACAAGCAAAATCAATGGGGAAGCCAGATTCACTTAACAACTGTGTTGCTAATTTAATAACCAGTGATTCACTTAACAACTATAGTAATAAAAGTTGTAAAATGGGGCAAAACTCACTTAACAACTGTCTTGTTTAACAACAGAAAATTTGGGCTCAATTGTGGTAGCCAGTCAAGGACTACCTGCACACGTAACTGATACAAAGGAAAATATATAAAGTGGTATTAAGAGATGTGAGAAGGTGCTTTGATAAAAGTCCATCAATTTATAGTGCATATTCAATTTTATGCATCACTGAGAAAGAGGAAAGATCTACAGATTTAGCCCTGATTATTATATAATGGATCATAGTAACTGGGGATAATAGGAGTTGAAATTCAACATATTCTGAGGGTACTGGGTAGGAGAAGGCTAATCTTGAAAAAACTCTCACCATTAACTAAAGAGCATATACTTGGTAGCAGTACAGTCGAGTTACAGAGTTTGCTAAATCATTGTAATTATATTATTTTCTTAATGTTGGCTTTGAATTTATACATAGATATCAAATATTATTTTATAGGTATTTATATTATATAATGCCACTTTTTATAAAAACACTTATTTTAATTCAGTATGGAATGTAAATATATGAAAAAATGCAAGTACATATGAAAAAATGGAAGTTATTCTTAATAAATAAAAGAATAAAGCATCCTTCTACAGGGAGATTTTTGGAGGAAAGCAGTTCAAGCGATATACCTTAATCTGATTGGCAGATTCTTTTAGCCCACTGTGAGACTTAGACTTAGGATTTGGCCACTCATCTCCAAGAAGGGATGTCCTCAAAGAAACCTTGTTTAATTGCTGAATATAAAGGAACAGCAGGAACTGAAGTGTATCCACAGATAACTAAGAAAAGATTCAAAAGTTTAAACTTAAATAGAATATTTAGTAAGGTTCTTTGATTTTTATTCAAAAAATTGTACTTCAGTGGAATAGATAAGACCATTGCTTACATTACAAATAGCCTAAATTATTCTAAAAACAAAACAGTGTTTGATCCACCCATATTAGTGCTTTATGCTGCAATGTATACCAGAAAGAAAAAAACCATTTTGGGGCAATGACTGCACTGGACATCAGAACCAACACAAAAACTTACGAACAATTAAAATTTAGATTCCACAAAAATATATGAAAGATACAATTAATTCATACCCGACTCCTTTGCTTCTCTGTCTCTTCCTCAGTTATGCAACCAGATATGACTTCTGCCCACTCCAGTCGCTCCTCTGAAGTCTGCTCAACAAGACTGTCAAACAACTCAAAGTAAAGCCATGCCAGCTCTTTTTCTAGCTGTAGCTTTCCACAAGCAATGTGTCGCCACATAGACCAGGTAAGGTATGGATAATAGCCTCGACCAGAGCGCAATCTGACATAGGTTGACATTTTCCGAAGGTAATGCATGCTAAACTTGGAAGGAGGAGGGATTTGCAATGCTCCCACTATGAAAGGCTCCATCTTCACCCACAAACTGACCGAAGGTTTCTCCATTTTGGAAAGGTGCAGAGTTTATATATCTGAATTTGAAAAAGCAGAAATACCACAAAATGCTGTTTCCAGACTTGTCTCCAATTCAAATATACATGAAAATGAATGAACTTTCCCATATTAATTTCTCCTGATTACCTCATTTTTAAATATGTATATCTTATACATCTCAAATATTCTCCTACTTCATCCTATTTAAATATTTATTACCAAAATATACACATTAAATTTCACCTATTATCAGGTCAAGCAAAACTTTTGGAATCTAAGACTGCATCTTTTAAAAGTCAGGGCTTAGAATCTTAAGAGCAGCTTTGACTTATTAATCCTTTCTCTCTCATACAAACAATGAAAGATTTTGAACATCCTTTTTTACTTATTCACCTCAGCAGTTCATTCAAAGGAAGGAGCAAATGAAGAAAACACTCTTAAAGTTCCCTTTTAGAATTATTCATTAAATACAATAATCTCTTTATCTTCCTTGCTAGAATCATATTTGTCTTAGTAATTTCTCTAGCAATGACCTTGAACTAGAATTACTTGCATAAAGTCATAGTAAGTGGTCTGAATCTGGAACTATACAGAAAAGAACATTTGGGAGATCAATCTGAATCAATCCATCAATCATTCAAGAGTTTGCATTTTCATAAATATCTCCATTTTAAAAATAAAACCAAAGCACATTTCAAGTTCATTCAATGGCAAAACAAACTATTGTTCTATTATTCGTAACTCATTTCTAGTCTGCTCTTACAAAGAAAAACATTTGTGGATTGCTTTATTTCTTGTTAAAAGAGCTTCAAAAAAACTATCACTGAAGCTTTAGCCTTTTAGCCTTTTCTCTCCCACTTTGCTTGATATCGTTTTTGAAGGATAAACCAAGAATAATAACAAAAGAAAGAATATCCAAAATCTTAATGTAAAAATAGAAATCAAATAACTAAAATGGTTCTGGTTAACGTTAGTATTTCTGAAGATTTTAAATGCAGACATATCTCAACTGCAGTTTGACTTAAGTGCATTTCAATTCATGTCAACAAAAAGTTAGTGGGCTCATGTTAATGCAGTCATCATGACATAGGATATCAATTTTTAAAAATTAAAATCTTACGGACAAAATTTAAACAATGCAAGATTTGGTATTATTTCCATTATCATGGTTTAAGAGGACAGAAGCAGTCTTGAGCATCTGCAGGGGGAGAGGGTTCAAAGAAAGAAATAATGACACTATGTGATGAAATCATCTATGATCTTATTATTTTGGCATTATTACATTTCTTACAGAAGCTGCTGAAAGCAGTTAAAATAACCTATGTACTAATGTGCTTAATTTAACTGCCCATTTATATGGTTTCAAATAAAGGAATTTTATTTACACATAATTCCAAAAAGCTTAGCATCAGAAAAAAACAATATAACATAGCTTCTGTACTATATGGTATGTAAAGAAGAATGATAGGTGTCTATGCATAACAAATAGAACTTTCCTGTAAAAAAAAACACAGAATGTTCATTGGATATAAATTGAGTAAACAATACATTTTTCAGTTAAAGAAATACCATTTCCTCTTGAAAGTAAAAAAAATAACTGTTTCAAATTCAGATTTAAAAATCATCAGTAGTCTGAAAAGAATGTAAATTATGTCTGATGCCAAATCAGTTTCTCCTACTATTCCATGATCATTATTAATAAGTTAAGCATGAAATAAAATAATTATTTATTTATTTATTTATTTATTTATTTATTCGACTTATATGCCGCCCCCTCTCCCAAGGGACTCGGGGCGGCTCACAACTAAAGATTTAATGGTAGATTGTTTAAATTAAAGATTTAATGGTAGATTGTAATCCTTGATCTCTGAATTTATTTTACAAAAGCAATAGACCCAAGTACCAACCTGATGTCAGATCAATCAAATTGAAATTCATTTGTAAACATATAAATTCTATCCATTAAGAACATCAACAATATTGGAAGAATGGTATATTTATATTTCATATACTACAGGTAGTCCTTGACTTACAACCCTTCATTTAGTCACAATTTGAAGTTACAACGGCATTGAAAAAACTGATTTATGACCACTTTCACAACTATTGCAGCATCCCCATGGTCACTAGATCTAATCCAGACACTTGGCAACTGATATGTATTTGTGACAGCTGCACTGTCCAGAGGTCATCTAATCACCATTTGCAACCCTCCCAGCCAGCTTCCAACATGCCAAGTCAATGGGGGAGGCCAGATTAACAACTGCATGATTCATCTAACGACTGCAGTGATTCACTTAACAACTGTAGCAAAAAAGGTCATAAAATGGGACACAGCTCATTTAAGTGCCTTACTTAACAATGGAACGTCTGGGCTCAATTGTGGTTATTAAGTTCAGGACTACCTCTAATAAGGGAATTTTGTCAACATTATACAGAAAGTCCTCAACTTACAACCACAAAATAAATATAAAGACTCTATGCATCATATTACATCCTGCCAGAGTAATTCTATACACAATGCAACTGTTCTGCAGTGGTGATATAGGGCACAAGTAAATGGATACGTATCATCTTTACTGTCAGTGCCCAGATAATCAGAATCCAGGTAGTTGGGTCATAATTTTTTTAAGAAATTGGAAAAATCACCCGGTAATATTTTGTAATGAATGCTGTAGTGATTTACTGACTGTACAGTATTCCCTAATGCATATAGATTGGTCTAACTTAACAAATTAATTTAGATTTAATTGTTAAATGCTAATTTTTTTTGACTGTAAAAACTATATCAGTGGTATTTAAAAGTATGGGAAACCATCTTTTAAAAACCCTAACAGTTCAACAGCTCTAAAAACTCTTCAGTAAATAATAAATTCAGTTTAATCCAGTCAACATTTATTAGTCTGATAAGCAATAATACATGTTTTCTACATACATGTCATTTTTGAAAGAAAAATTAAATCCAGGTATTTGAAATGTTTGGTTTTTTTTCTCAAGAATTGTGTATGTGTATATCCTTTTCAAGTATATCCTTTGGGATTATTGGTGTTTTTCTTTTTAATTTTATTAAGTTTTTTGTTCTGGTCATGTTTGTTTTACAAACAAGAAAATTAAAACAAGTTATTGGATAATAATCTAATATTTAATAAAGGCATTCTCAATTGCCTCTATCAGCTATTGATGCAGTTATTTATTGATGTTTTGTACTACACACTGTTTTGTTATTCAAAAGCCTGGTCCCTCCATCCTGATTCTACTATTTGCTGCCTTCTGCTTAAATGTGTTCTATTTGCACTTTTCATAGCATTGTCTCAGTCTCCAATTAAATAGTTCCTATAAAGGCAGGTATGATCGAAGGTATGCTTCCTTCTAAACTTTCTTCAAATTTGCCTTGCACTATTGTTGCTCCATTTTATTCCTTTTATTTTATTTGATTCCTCTAATAGAAAATTTATTCCTTCTATTTCATTTCTATGTCTTTAAACTACTGTACTGTTTACTGCACTAAAATTTAGGTCAGTTAACATTTTATTACATTTGTATTATTTGTACATACTTCACACATATTTATTTAACTGATGTTGAAATTAAGTGCACTGAGGCAAAACTGATACATTCTTTGTTCCTTGGTTCAGGAGATTCTGATGTGCACAAAGGATTACAGGGTCATTAAGATGGGAACCATGATGGAGGCTGGGAGGTAAACGAATCTGGAACTCTTTGAGGACTATATTTGGCCTCTTGTGATTTCCCTTATAGAGCAGACAAGTCTGTAACTTATTTATTCCCCCATTCCTTTTTCAGAATATGAGCAATAAAAACTAAGGACGTACGTGCAACGAAGGACAATAGAGCACGAGATATAGAACACCTGGTTAGAAGCCTTAGGAAAAGAAGTGTTAAGATAGCATGAAAGATGCGAACTTTCTTCTTGTTGGGCGGTGTTGGCGGCGAGGCTTTTTGCAAGAAAAAGGAGAGAAGCTGCACTTCTGAAACATTATTAAACAAGCGCTCACAGCATCCATTACAAAGCGAAATGGAGTGACGAAAAAGGAGACCGAGATTCACCCTCCAGGCGGAGAAAGCAACACTCACCCGCCTCTCCTCGCCAGCGATTCTCGGACGCCAGCCGCGAACTTGCTTTCGAACGCCTACGGCCAACTCTTCCCGCGCCTGCGCACACCGTCTGACTCAGTCACCAATAAAACCGCTCCCTGGAGCAGGCTTCAAAAGATTCTTCTATTGTAGAATCGCTAGGCTAGCCACCAATCGCTGTCCTCGTATCTCTACTGCATTGGCAAGAATAGGAATGACAGTTGAAAGACTAAGAATTCGCCATAGCGACCTCTGTAGACTGGGCGGATCAGAAAACTTGCCTCCATTTGCTTCTCCCACTTCATCTACACTACAGCGTAGTGTCATTAGTTGGTACTTTTTTATTTATTTATTTGATTTGTCAATCGCTTACAAGATAATAGGTATAAGTATAAACATAGTTATGAATACATGAAATGGATACATCAATAGGACTTATTACTGCAATTGTGAAGTCACTGTTTTATACTTTTACATTTAATGATCGTGTTTGGGTATTTGATAATAGTTTAACTTCACTTTTTATTCTTTCAATATATACATATTAAAAGTCTCTCCTTATAGATCCTGAAGTGATTTGTCGGTGTCATTTTCCGGGACGGTTTTGACTTAACACTCTAGACAGGGTATAAACATCCGGGGGGGAGTTCCATTAAATCTCAGCCAGAAACCTCTTTTTGCTGCCATCTAGTTATCATCCAGAAATTTACAGCTGAAGCAGACAGTCCCAAGTCTAGAGACATTCCGAGAGAGAAAGATAGATTGATAGAGATATTCCTCCAATATTAACCAGATCAACCTGGTTAGTTTCCAGTCCCAGAAAGGTGCTGCCTCCTGGTGAGGCAAATATTGTTCTTGTATTTGCACAGAAAAGCATTTTATGTTTTTCTTAAAATATATTCGCTGGTCCCAGTCTGCATTAGCAAAATGTGTTATCATTTAATGTGCCAAATAATTCTATGGGGGGGAGCATAGTTAAGGATTTAGAAAATAGATTTTATGAACTGCCAGAATTACCGTTGATGTAACTGCGTTATTTCTTTTTTAAAAATGGAGTTCGTTGATTTTGATAAGGCTGAAAAAAATCCTGTTTGCCTGGAGCTCAGCATTAGAAACCAACAAGGAAGCCCAGACTTAAACTGCTTTAAAATATAAGGAACTAAAAGGATGGACGAACTCACTTTGAAACCTACCTATGCGTGACATCATCACAGCCCTTCTCGCCACGATAGAGACCACGGCGCTCTTTTCCGCGTCCTAATTTGTTGACGTTACACACTTTAATTGGCCCGACCTAACCGGGTGGCGGGTGAAGTGTGCAATTGTGGTTGGCCAGCGGCGAATGACGGGTTGCCTGCTCTGCTGGTCTCTGATTGGCCGCGTTGCTGTACCGGGAGGGGGTTCTCTTTCGTGCCTATGGTTACCGGTGCGTGAGGAAGGTAGGGGTTGGGAGCTGCTTCGACTAGACCCCCGCCATGTCCCCCCGCTCCCTCGGTGGCCTCCTTCTACTACTGCTGTGCCTGCTTGGGGAAGCCATCGCCGGGTAAGTGCGGGGAAGGAAAAGGCGGCCGGAAGGAAAGCCCGTTCCGGGGCTGAGGTTTGCAGGTGGCCCCGCGGTAGGGTGGAGCCCCCGCTGCTTTTCATCCCCTTTCGCTCTTCTGAAAGGCCCGCTGAACTGGCTGAGCTCTGCCACCTCCCCTCCCCCCCCTTCCAGTCTACGGGAGCGCCTCATATTCTTCTCACCACCAGCACCACCGCCCCGTGTGCGGACTGCTCCCTGTTCCGCTGCTTCCTGGCCGTTTCTTCCTAGGGAGAGTTGTAGGTGGTTATTTTCCTTTCCTTCATCCCCCTTCACGGGTGGCCAGGAAACGATTCGATTTCCTTGTGCCTTCGAAGGTAGATGATGTTTTCAAGCGCTGGGGAGGGTGAGGGACGAGAGATGAGTCGTAGTGGACGTGGTGTGTTAGGAGGACGGGTAGTCCTCGGGTTACGACCACAATTGAGCCCACAATGCCTGCTTGTTTGTTTGTTTATTTATTATTGAATTTATATTGCTGCCTATTCGCTCAAGGCGGCTTACAGACTATAAAAACCACATTTAAAACAATCAAAACTAACATAAAGAATCAAATAAATTAATATAGTACAATATAACAAGATCACCTCGCACCCACCCAACCCGCCCCGGCGACAGCCCATCACATAAGCCATTTAATGGACTCCATCCTGCTCTGGGTTTCTTACGCCCGCTGGCAGAACCAGGACTTCAGCATCTTCAATTGAAACATTATTTGCGTTTGCCCCATTTCTTGCGGGTGAATCATTTGCGTTTGTTAATAAGATGGTTGTTACTAACTTCCCCATTTGCTTGTCAGAAGGTCGCAAAAGCTGATCATGTGACCCCAGGACACTGCAACTGTCATAAATACGAACCAGTTGCCAAGCTTCTGAATTTTGATCATGGGGACGCTGTAATGGTCATAAGTGTGAAAAGTCACTTTTTTCAGTGCAGTTGTAACTTGGAACGGTCACTAAATGAATTGTTATAAATTGTGGACTATCTGTATAGCCACTCAGGTTCAAATCCCTGCCTCAGTCATGAAATTCTCTTTGGACCTGTTACTTCTTTTCAGTGGCTAGAATCTATATCCATGTTTTCACTTTTACCTGTCCTCTACCCTACTGAAATCAGTTGTTTTAATCTGCTACCCTCTTGCTTATTTATTTTCTCAGTATGGGTCCAATTATGGAATGTTTCCTGAGGAAAGCTTAGCTGTCACCTACTTTTGATATAATTTTATATCAAAAGACATATTCATTAAATAACTTTGATTATTATTTCCTTTATAAATTATTAATATGCTTCTTAAAAATTTTTGCATTTTATTTTAAAAAATATAATCCTTTTATTTTAAAAAAATGTAAGCTTTTTTGAAAATGTTATTGAAAGGCAGCATATTTCTTCCATTCAGCACATAGAGTGCAATTATATATACTTACAGTTTTATTTCTGTTTCTGCCAATAAATTCAAGGGCGTATATAGCTTTAAATGAACAAATAAAGGATGACATTTTCTCTGACCTTTTTAATCTTATGCCAGGCTTCCCCAGCCTAGAGCTTTCTAGTTGTGTAAGGATTACAGTTTTTTTCCCTTTGGTCCATTAGATTTGGAAGCAGTCCAGTTCCAAAACTGCTTTGGGCTACTTACATTTTAAAAACAGAAAAAATCTGAAATGTCTGAACCACCATATCCCATGTACCCATCTCCTTCTCCCCAAAATCTCCACCAACAGGATTCACAAATATCCTATCCCAAGGGGTTGGAGTAGAGTCGTAGTTTTTAAGTACTTTTAAAACATTATTAAGGTTGGAGCTACATAGATCTTTCCAGATGGCAGGCATTGCAGCAGAGAGAACCATACTTTCTGAATTCTATGTAATAGATGGCATTGTTTGGTTGAAAGGATCTGGAGCACATTAACTCTAATGTTAGTTGACAGGCAGAAATCAGTGGAGATAAATGGTTCTCAAATAACCTGGTCTTATGTCATGAAGGGCTGTATAGGACAGGTGATAATCAGAAGTTTACCAGTAACCAGTGTAGTTTGCTGACATCATTGACATACCAAAGGACATTGAATACTGTGTGTTCTGAACTAGCTGTAGTTTTAAATTTTCTTCAGAGGAAGCCCTAGGATGGTAGAGTACATTGCAGTAATCCAATCGTGTGCGGACTAGGGCATAAGTGAAGGTTATTAGATCCAGGAATGAGCACATGAGAGCCATCTGTATTTGCTATGTAACCCAACTGTGATAATTGACTAGTGAATATATTTAAAACTATAGCTTTAAGATCACAGGTTACATATCAAGATTGCTAAAGCAAGAAAATAATGGAGTGCGCAAAAATGAGTAAACTGACATTTGAAATTAGAGAGCAAGAAGATACACAATTTTATAAGATATGGGATTTATTTTATCAACGGTTAGATAAAAAATAGGGAAATAAAATATAATACTTTATAATATAAGTATAATAGAACTATAGAGATAAAATAATTAAGGATATATTATTATTGAATAGATTGGTGATGATGAAATGAATGTTATAAAGTAGGCCAAGTAAAAATGGTGATTTGCTCGCATAAAATGATGGAATATTAGTAACAGTCTGCAAGTAATTAACAATGATAATATAACTATATATAGTGGATTTATAGTATGAGGATTAATTTAAATTAGAAGGGGAAGACTGCAGAGATTGTGCACAAGAGATTAGTACCAACCAACACACTGTATGTAAGTGAGAGATGGTTTTATGTTTATGTTTTGTTTATGTCTGTGAAAAAATAAAAAACTTAAAAAAAAAAAGATTGCTAAAGCAATGCTCCAAAAGTATGACATCCTACTTTGGAAGCTCTGGTGCTTAACAAAAAAGCATGTGCTGCTATTCTTAGAATACAAGGCTTGTAGAACTTTCTCTGTATTTTGCTATTCCTGTTATTATCAGCTTATGGCAGGGGTGTCAAACTCACAGCCCATGGGCCAGCTATGCCCACCCCCGGTTTAGCAAAGGGGAAAAAAGTTGTGATACATCACATGACGACAACTGGACGCTGCAAGTTTGATACCCCAGGCTTACGACAAAGAAGAACATACATTTTCTCCCACTATTTTTTAATTTGAGGATCATAAGAGGCAATAACCTTTGTTGTATTTCAGGAGAGATTTCTATAAGATTTTGGGGGTTCCTCGCAGTGCATCCGTTAAAGATATTAAAAAAGCCTACCGAAAATTAGCCCTTCAGCTTCATCCCGACAGAAACCCTGATGATCCACGTGCACAGGAAAAATTTCAGGATCTTGGGGCTGCCTATGAGGTAAGTGTATTTGGGAGAAGTCCGTGGTCAACATACGCATCCTGTGCATCCTGGATTGTTCTCTTCAATGAAATTTTAGTAGGATGGGTACTAACTGGAAAATAGCAATGTGTTTGTAACATTAATGAGACTTCTGTTCTTGAAAACTTCATTTTCTTTGGGCTGATTTAATTGAGTACTTGAAAATGATTTATGGAAAGTGTTATTTTTTTGTGAATAAGCAATAGAGGATTTTTATTTCTATTCAGCTTTTAAATGTAGCAGATCAAATATGTCAAAACATGGATGTTCATGCTGCCCTAATAAGTGATGTCTAACAGTATAAAACTATGTGTTAGAATGTTGCATTGGCATTTAATATGCTGTTGCTAAAGAATACTTTCATGAACTTGATTAATGGCAAGATAAAGATTCTTACATATGTAGATGCCTATGTACCGTGGGAAGCAAGCAGGGGTTTCTGATTAATTTGTGACATTTGGAAGGCCATGGAGTTCTCCTTTTTCCTTTAATTTAAAGGGTGTGACATATTCTTGCATTGTTTTTGGAAATGCTACTCTAAACTTATGTATGAGGATATGGTTTAAAAATAAGATTTGCTCTACCTGTGTATAGCTTCCTTATGCACACATCAGAATGGAAAAGTGAATAGCTAACATGTAACAGAAAATAAAATAAACAGATGAAGCTATTATCCTTCATTCTTCTTCCTCATTTCTGTCAGTTTGTTCTAAATCTTTTTCCTTGAAATAAAATCAAAATGTCCTTTTGTTAGTTAAGTACTTACTGGTATTAGTTGCTGTTGTACAATCAGTCATGTAAAATGTCTTATTACGAAATGGATTAACAATTCTGAACAGGCTGCAGCATAATGTAAGCAATAATTTGGAAAGAAAGAATCATCCCAAAATAATTATTTTTGGAGTTTGCAAGCTAATTTTATCTAGCTAATCACTGGTTATATAGAGAGAAGAGTGCAGTATTATGAAAAGTGCAGTTCTGTGCCCTTTTTAAAATAAAAGTAAGTATAGCTAAATTAAATTAGACATATTTTTACTACAGAGAATTAGGCAGCAGTTACTAATGCATAAATTCTGGATGAGGGGATGACCACAAATTGCTTCCAGCTTGGAAGATTAAAGATTAAATTCCAGAAAATCATTACAGTGCTCCTGGAATTGCCGGTTCTGTGAGGTTTGGAGGAAAAACATTTGATGTTGTATCCCAATAATCCCTATATACTATAGTCACATGGTCTCAAAAATTATTCTGTTTACAATCTTTTGTGACCCTAATGTTTTGTTTCCGCTAACCTTATATTTGTTTTTCAGCACATATAACACTTTTGCTGAGGACATCTTTCAGATAGAAATCTGTGAAACATGTTCCTATTTGTTGCTATAGTTTTTAAATATAGATGTAAATTACATTTAATTAGGAAAAGATTTTGTATGTGCAAATGGAATGTTCTTTTTTTTAGACAGGCCTGCCCAACTCATTGAGGGAAAAACACCAGATTGATACCTTAAAAATAATTATGGGTCACAAAGGAATAACTGGCAAACTGATCAGTTTTTCAGTGGCTAGCAGCATAGTGGCAGGATGGAGTTGGCCATATCCCTGAGGTCTGGAGGCATTGGGGACATTCAGTAGTGTGCCTTTTGAAGCAGAAGTGGTTGTGAAACCAATATTCTTGGTGACAGCAATATTTGGTAGCATTGGATTGACTTTCTTTTACAAAAATAAAGCCTATGGGTCACATGATGATTTGGCCATTTAAGTGTGTCTTGATAGGGTGTGTCTAGATAAGGGATAGGTGTGTCTAGATAAGTGTAAATAGGTGTGTCTAGATAAGGGACGTGGTGGCTTAGTGGCTAAGACGCTGAGCTTGTTGATCAGAAAGGTAGGTTCGGCAGTTCGAATCCCTAGCACCACATAACAGAGTGAGCTCCCATTACTTGTCCCAGCTTCTACCAACCTAGCAGTTTGAAAGCATGTAAAAATGCAAGTAGAAAAATAGAGACCACTTTGGTGGGAAAGTAACAGCGTTCCGTGCACCTTCGGCGTTTAGTCATGCCGGCCACATGACCATGGAGATTTCTTTGGACCGCATTGGCTCTTCGGCTTTGTAATGGAGATGAGCACTGCCCCCTAGAGCCGGAAACGACTAGCACGTATGTTCAATGGGAATATTTACCTTTTCCTTATAATAGTTTTCCAGAAGATAATTTTCTGAATCAGAATCCATTTGAGAATTCTAAGTGTGATTTGGCCACTTTCGTGCATTCTGGCAGTTTTCCAGTAGATAGTTCCTGAATCGGAAGCCATTTGTGGAATTCTGGATGTGATACATAGGTAAGGGATGGACACAAACTGCTTTTAGTTTAAAACATTTATTTCTGGAAAATATCAGACCACCGCAAACATATATGATCTGTATGGTATGGAGGCAAAATTATAGTTTTGTCCATTTTCCTCTTTAGAATAACTTAAACCTATATTAATATATGCAATTTATGTCTCCTGCAGGTATTGTCAGATGAGGAAAAACGAAAGCAGTATGATGCCTATGGTGAAGAAGGGTTGAAAGAGGGACATCAAAGTTCTCATGGAGATATTTTTTCACAGTAAGTGTGCTTTACTACTTCACACTTTTTTGCATGATAAAGTGTTATCTTATAGTATAGTACAAAGGTCTTCAAGCTTGGCAAGTTAGACTTGTAGACTTCAACTCCCAGAATTCCTGAGCTAACATGATTGGAGGAGGAATTCTGGGGGTTGAAGTCCACAAGTCTTAAAGCTGTCAAGTTTGAAGACCCCTGGTATAGAAAACGGCATCTTTATTCATTAATTTCAGCCATGTTACTATTATGTTTTGTTCAGCAAAAGCAAAACTGCAATGAAACATCTAAAACTGGTTTTAAACAATATGAAGGATAGCAATGAGAATTGCTATTGGTAAATTCCAGCAGAACAATAACAACTATATCAATTAATGAGTTAAAAAGTCTTTCATAACACTGAACCTATAATAATAGCCTATGCAAACCTCTGGATAAGATATATGTGTATGGAGTGGGAATTATACCATTTCAAGTTTTGCTTAGGATTCGCCAAAGATCAAGGCCATCTGAGAAGAGATTATCTCTATTCTGAATTAAACATATTATATTCAATGCTGATTACTCCATGGACTTAGAAGCTATGTCATAAGTAGGAGCTCCAGCCTGAATACAGGCACTCACACTTTGCAAGACAAAAAACAGGGCTGCTGGTCATAGCTCTGACCAGCAGCATTCTCATTGCTGTCCTGTATGTTGTTTAAAACCCAGAGTGTCCTGCACACATTTCTGAGAACACAAGTCAGATTTCATTAGTCTGCCTGTTCAGTTAACACAAGCCATCGATGAACCCTCACCAGCAATTGCTGTCTTGCAACAAAGACAAAAACGTAATCACATTCCTTGCTATTTGTTTAGTTGAAGTAACTCTGCCTTAAATCTGAATGTGAATGCTCAATTCCGCTTCACATTTGGAAACCATCATCACTAAGGGCACATACTTAAGAAGTCAGCAAATTTGTGTGAAGGCATAGTGATCAGTTTATTTAAAACAAGTACTGGCCTGGCAACATAAAATATTAAGAGTTCACAGTTAGTGTATTGATTAGAAAGTGGATGGCACTTTTATCTACCAGACACCTTCTGCAGGTAGTCCTCAACTTGCAAAGTTACAAGAGACCTACCTTGGGTTTACTTAATACCCAGATTTAAAGTTTTGACAGTTGTGGCCCTGCCCAGTCACATCACTGACCTCCAGGAACTTAGCAACATGGCCATATTTATGTCATTTGCAGCATTCCACAATCACTGCACTGACTACATTTTATGACAGTTTTGACAAAAATCAGCATTTTAACAGACACCTCCTGAATTCACTATACTGAATTATAGCCAGTCCCCAGTAACAAAGGTAAAGTCTTTGGCCTACCTCAATAAAAGAGCATAGGAGACTTGCAAAATTGATGTCAGCCCCACTAAGTAGATCACACCAAAAGATTAATTCCACAGGAAGTCTGAAACTACCTTTATTGAGATTGGCTATAAATTAATAATAGACTCTTGCAAGTCTGATTCTGTGTACCTTGTTCTCATAATTCAGCAAATCTCCATCAACTTCCTTACTCCGTATAGTTTCCTTAGTAATTCTTACCTGCTCTCCTATAAGTTTAATAGAAAGGAAGCTAAATGAGTCAATATTCATGTCTTTTCAGTTTCTTTGGAGATTTTGGTTTCATGTTTGGAGGCAGTCCTCGTCAGCAAGACAGAAACATTCCAAGGGGAAGCGACATTATTGTGGACCTAGAAGTTACGTTGGAAGAAGTGTATTCGGGAAATTTTGTGGAAGTAAGTTAGGCAATTTCCTTAATAGGTCTCCTTTACTTGTATAAATCTGTTTTTCAGGCTTCATTATTAGAAATAGTTCTCTCTCAGTGAATGAATATGAGGGAACACCAAAAGTATCCTTGGGACCACCTATGTATTATTTCCTGTGGAATTGCAGTGCATGGTGAATGTTAGGTAACTGCTTTCAATTTTGTCTCAGTACTAAGTGCTTGTGAAAGAAACAATAGGAGAGCAATTCAAATTAATCAGTGGCCCTATTTATGCACAACAGGAGCATGTAACATTTTTCCACACAAGGAGCCACACTTTGCCTTTGGTGACAGACATCCTCCCAAAAGTAATGAGTGATAAAAACGAATCGTTATTTCTATTCCATATTTAATTATATTTAAAATTAAGTATAGTCACTGTGATCATCTAGGAGTGTAGGGATTTAGCTAGGATTTGAGGTGTTCCCTATAGCTTTTACTTCCACATTTTCCCTTTTTGAGGCATCAGGTGTGGGGGGATATTACTAGCTCCATTGAAGTACTTTTGAAAAGAAAACTGGGTGAGTCTTCAACATGGTCAAAGGATTCTTAATTCTATTGTGCGCTAAGATTATAAACCTCTATATTGGTATTTATTAAATAAATTATTTTATAAATTATTGTTTGTTAATTAATTTTAAATAAGGGAAAGATCAATCACAGCTAAATGCTAGCTGAAAAGTCAGGGCATAATTTGTGATTGTTTATATTATATTAAGTTTATTTATGTTACAAAGTCCAAATTGCAGATTTAATATAAATGAGATATTTGGCTGCTTTATTCATTTGAAAGGACTAAAGTGTTGTACATTGTAAAGTTTGCATCCAACCTCATTCTTTACCTATTTGCAGGTTATTAGGAACAAGCCAGTTGCAAGACAGGCACCAGGGAAACGGAAATGCAATTGCCGGCAAGAGATGAGGACAACCCAGTTAGGCCCAGGACGTTTCCAGATGACACAAGAAGTTGTCTGTGATGAGTGTCCCAATGTCAAGTGAGTTTGAGGTCCTGTGGCTATTTGGTGCTTGAGTAATTGACAATCATACATAATAGTTAAAAATAACAGAGGGAAGATGATTACATTTCCAGTATGAGCCACAAGGTGGCATAGAGTGTTGGGTTTTTTTATGGCTTGAAAAGAGACTTTTGTGCCTGAAAATCTTCAACGCAGTGCTTCGGGGGTGGGGGTTGTTAGAGGATACATGATAGCACCTGCTGACAATTCTTTAAATCAAATGTATCTTATACCAAAGAGTGCACTACAATGTAGAAGACCCTATGCTATTCCGGGAAGGCATCATTGTTTTAAGGGATATCCAACAGGTGTTTTGTGAATGTCTATACGTTCAGCCTTCAAATTCTACTGTTGTACAACATACATATTTAGCTAAGGTTTGAGGTGTTCCCTGTAGCTATGTAAATAAAGTTGTGCTCATAAATTTATTTAACCCTTGCAGAATTTGTACATTCTGGACTATATTGTAAGTAAACAAAAGTAATTAAAGAATTTTTAAAAAAATTATAATGTGATTCAAATTACAGGCATTACAGAGTAGCACAATCTTTAAACCATAGCAATAAAATATAATAAAACAGTGGTTTGCATCCTCTTAGTTCTTAACGGTATGCATTGCTCCCTTTAACATTAATGATCCTAACAGTCCTAATTCATTTAACATCAACATCCTAAAACAGTCTGTTAGGATAGTTATGAATGAGGCCCTTTATTTTCTCGTGTGGTAAAGCTATGTACCCTTTTGGCAAAAAGTCTGCAGGTCCTGCACATTCTTTGGCTGTCTAGGATGAGCTGTTACGTTTGAGATCTCAGATAGGCTCAGTGATGCTACAGTCAGGAGACTATGGCTGCCATCCAGAACCTTTGTTTGTTCTGCTGCAGCCACTTAAGGGTCAGTGTAGCTTTAGGTATCAGACCATTGTCATGCTGGAAAGTCCAAGCATGTCCCATTCACAACTTTCAGGCTCCCCAAATATTCGAGAGTATGGGAATTTTTGAATAGAACCATTTAACTATTCCCTTTATTGCTATGTTTTGTTTTATGATTGTGATATTCTTACATGCCTGGTTAACTTGAATCACATGACAAAAATGTAAGTAAATTCATGTTCACTTATAAAATGGTCTACATCTTAAAAAATTCTGCAAGAAGTATGTAAACCTATGAGGGGTTTGTGTATTTCAAGGGGCATGTAATCCTAGGACCACAACTGTAAACATGGGTAGACTTAAACTAACATTTGTAAAATAAATAAAATACAACACAGTCTGATTGAAAACACTTAAAAATGCTGTGTTAAAGGGAAATCTCCGCTTTCATATAAATATATTTATTGTTTAACTTTTTGATATTTTCTTGTTTCTCAGACTTGTGAATGAAGAACGAACGCTAGAGGTGGAGATAGAACCTGGCGTTAGGGATGGAATGGAATATCCCTTTATAGGGGAAGGTACATCTTTTAATTTTTATTCTTTAACTTTTGATATCTTATTGGAGGTTGTAATTTATGGGGCATGTGAAAAACTGTAAATGTTCTTTGTTTCAAATAGATGAAAATAAACTGAGGCTGGAAATTTGGACCCTAATTTGGACTCTGCTTTTTTAAATATACTTGGAATATTTTGTGCCTTTGAAAAAAATATTTCCTATAACACTACTAAAATTTAAATACATGCAGAAGATCTTGTGCAGAAGATTCTGTATGTCTGTATCTTCTGTTTATCTGTATATATCTTCTGTATGTCTCCACATTTTTTTTATTTTATAAGCTTTTTGGCCAATGTCTATATAATAATTTTCAAGGGAACTTGGCTGTGAGTTCTTGTGACACTAGAAATAGAAACTTGTTTGTCAGCCTTATCATCCTTGAATTTTTTATCCCTGTTGTGGCAACGCTACCTATTTTTGTTCTTGTTGCCAGATATTTCATAATCTGAATAAACTGGATAATGATTATATCAAAACTATGTGCTAACCATAGATTTTTATACAGACTAAAATAGGTAGTTTACTAAGATTTCACATTTAATCCAACCAGTTGTAAACTTGTATTTGTAGACTTTTGCCTTAATAATGTATACCATTGTTTATACATATTGAATTTCATTAACTTACAAGGACAGAGTTTGAGGAAAAGGTCCCCATCCTGATAGATCATGCCATTATAGAAATCTTAATGAAACATTGGTCTCACTATAAAGAGATGTGTGGGGATTCAATAACCAGTCATTTGAGTGTCCAAAGATGTCTGACTGGCTGGGCAGTGTTTATTCTTTTATACCATTTTTACAAGCAGAAAAGAGCAGCATAGATACAGCATTGGGATTGGAGAATAGATCCATATGGGTGAAACCCCTCAATCACATTGGCATAACCCCTCAACCAATCCTTGAAGTTAGTGGTGATGTTAGTAAATGATATCACCTGTACACCTGGAAAATCAGAGAAGTCCCATCCCCATCCCAACAGATAAGAGAATGAATAGAAGATGAGCTCATGGGATAGCAAAAGAGGCCCCCTCCACCAGGTTGCAGTGTGCTGCCAGCTACTAATGTCATCCAGGGAACCTCAGTGGCTACCACAGAGATGGTTTAGTTATAAAATATTTAAACATACCTAATACTTGTTCAAATTTCATCAGGAGAACCTCATGTTGATGGAGAACCAGGTGACTTGCGCTTCCAAATAAAAGTTCTTAAGTAAGTTTCTCTGCTTTAGGAAACAATTTACCAATGTTTTTTTCTATATTAGCTAGCAATGACCACATTTGCTTTAGTGGTACTAGCAATTAACATGTTTTTGCATGAAAAAATGTTATGCAGTCAAAAGCTTTAGTGGGCAGATTATTCCATTAAACCAATGATGCTCCAACTGTAAGATTATCCTTCGGGGCAAGAAGTGCATAAAGAATTAAAAGTGTTTGCTTCTGGGAAACAGTGGTGGCCTGAAGCAGACTAAACCTTTCTCAACTATTACCAAAGACTAGGTGAGTCGAGTTGTTTCTGGAAAAAATATCTGCACTAAATGTCTAAAGATGATTTCAAAGGAAACAGACAAAGAGTTGTGAAGATCTAAAGAAAGTTTTTTCTATGCCATATTATGACAGATCCAGAGATATTTTATACATGCAAACACTAGTATGTAAAATCAGAATTAATATCCCTATGGTGTTAGGAAAAATGCTAATTTAATTCTAATCATGACTCAAAAAATTACTTTGCATGACTACTCACTCAAATTTCGAAATGATTTAAATGGATTTCTTCTGAACATTAATACATGATTTCCAATTTGTCAGTAATTTTAAATTATAATGTTTTTTTTTAATTTCACATTTATTTATTGAATTTGTATTGCCTCCTATTCGCCCATGGCAACTTGAGGCTGCTTACAGAATGTAAAACTATATTTAAAATAAAAAACAAATAACAATAAAAACTAACAAAAAGAATCAAATAAATTAATAAAGTACAATAGAACAAAATTGGGAAAAAATCCCCCCCAACTCCCACCCCCCGGCTCAACAACAGCAGATCACACAAGCCATTTGATGGGTTCCTCAGGCCTGCGGACAGAACCAAGTTTTCAGCGCCTTCTGAAAGAGTGCTAGAGTGGGAGCCATTCTAATCTGTGGGGGAATGATATTCCAGAGAGAGGGAGCCACCACAAAGAAGGCCGTTCTTCTGTGTCCCACCAGGTCTATCTCCCTCAGGGGTGGGTCCTGCAACATTCCCTGCCTCCCCACTCTAATGGGTCAGGTAGATGTTACCAGCAAGAGACATTCCCTCAGATAACCTGGTCCCAAGCCATTTTTTACATGCTGTAAAAAGAGTGAGTTTGCCATGCCAGCAGAAGTAAGAAATAAAAAATATTAATATTCTGATATGTTGACTACAGGCATCCAGTCTTTGAAAGAAGAGGAGATGATTTATATACAAATGTTACTATCTCACTTGTGGAAGCTCTTGTTGGATTTGAAATGGATATTGCTCATTTAGATGGACATAAGGTAAGGTAGAAGATTTCTTTGCTTGAACACTTTTTCAAAGAATCCTTTTGTATCCATAATACACATGTTGACACTAAGATATACTACTATAGTCTTCGACTTACAACATTTTGTTTAGTGACCATTCAAAGTTACAACAGCACTGAAAGATGTGACTTGTGACTGTTTTTCATAATTACAACCTTTGCGGCATCTCCATGATCATGGGATCAAAATTCAGACACTTGGCAACTGGTTCATGTTTATGACGGTTACAGTGTCCTGGAGTCTTTTGACCAGCTTTTGCGACCTTCTGACAAGCAAAATAAATGGGGAAGCCAGATTCAGTTAAAAACCGTCTTATTAACTTAACAACTGCAGTTATTCACTTAACAATTGTGGCAAGAAAGGTCATAAAATGGGGCAAAACTCACTTAACAAAATGTTTCACTTAGCAACAGAAATGTTTGGCTCAGTTGTGATTGTAAGTCGAGGCCTATATATTGACACTGTGATTATTTTGGGTAAAATACTTCGCATGTAAACATGTTGATCCTGTTGAAAATCTTCAGCATGTATTTTATTTTATTTTTGTTAGGTCCATATTGCCCGAGATAAAATCACAAAACCTGGAGCCAAGCTGTGGAAGAAAGGAGAAGGTCTTCCAAACTTTGATAACAATAACATCAAAGGCTCCCTTATCATTACATTTGATATTGAATTTCCAAAAGAACAGTTGACTGGGGAACAGCGAGAAAGTATGTATATTAGCACCGTAATGATAACTTGGAAAGAACATTGACTTACTAAATTCATTACCTTGATTGTCAACATATTAATGCTCAGAATATAGAAATCAAAGAGTGCAATCTGTTCAGAAATGCCAGAAATAACAAAAAGTGCCAGAAGAAGGAGTTCCATGCCTATTCAGCAAAAAATGAATCCAAAAACCAACCTATAGTACTGTTGTTGGTGTTAATTGTCACCTGCTAAACAAAGAGAAAATGGGAAACTAAAGCAAACTGCAATTTTTTAAGGAGGCATAAAATATAAGCTGCCCTCTAAATGTAATTAAACAGGGCGCTATGGCTCACCAGTTAAGATGCTGAGCATGTCAGCTGGTAAACTGACAGCCTGCTTCAAGACCTGAGCGTGCACAGTGGGGTGACTTGCCCCAATTCCTGCCAACCTAGCAGTTCAAAAGCATGGAAATGCAAGTAGATAACTGGGTACCACTTCAGTGGGATGGTAACAGCATTCTATGCATCTTAGCATATAGTCATGCTGGCCACATGACCAAGTGTCAACGCTGGTTCTCTCAGCTAACAAATGGAGATGAGCACCACTCCCTTATGGGCATTACTGGACAGGGGAAAGCTTTATCTTTAAATTCAGTGGCTAGCAGCAATAGGGTCTTCAGTTACCCTGACATCTTTTAGAAGAGAAACCCGTGGGAAATTTCTGACATCCCTAACTGAAATTTTCTAATTTAAGGAATGGAAAAAAACACTAAAATTAGGGTTACCTGATAATCATGCTAACCAGTTGAGAAGGTTGAAGTAGAAGCGGAAGGAACATTGTGGAAGCAGAAGGAACATTGTGGGAAACTAAACATGTTGGCTGTCTTTGTGGTTCTTAGCATAAAGAAACATTTAAAGCTTAAATGCTCAAATAGAAATGCTGCACATCAATAAAGCAGATTTTAATAAATTCATCAACAACAAATAGTACTCCATGTCAGAAGCTAATAAGATGAAAACACTATAAGAAGCTTTAGGGGCTACACAAAAAACACATATCCCGGGGTCATGTGATCAGCTTTTGCAACCTTCTGACAAGCAAAATCAATGGGGAAGCCAGATTCACTTAACAACTGTGTTACTAACTTAACTGTAATGATTCATTTAACAACAGTGACAAGAAAGTTCGTAAAATAGGGCAAAACTCACTTAACAAATGTCTCACTTAACATCATAAATGTTGGGCTCAGTTGTGGTGATAAGTTGAGAACTATAATATTACTGAACGTTTCCTCTCTGAATTGTTTTGAGCAATATGCTAGTGGAGAATTGAGAATAATTACTTTTTCACCTTAACATAGTAGCAGTCTCGAATGTATTGTTGTATTGTGATTGTGATTTTATTATTTTGCAGATCTCAAACAATTGCTGAAACAAGCATCTGTTCAGAAGGTGTATAATGGACTGCAGGGCTATTGAGACTGAGACAAATGGACTTTCTTGTGGATAAATGAAATAAGTACTGTAAACTGCAGTCCTTTCTGCTGGTCATTGTAGAACAAATGCAGAGGGTGGAGTAACCTCTGAAATCTCTTTTTTTACAATAGCAAGGATAATTCTGGGATGGATCAGAAGGAGACAACAAACAAAATTTCTTTACTCTGGATACAACTGGTGCTCTATTTGGAGCAATTAGGCTCCAGCAGTTGAGAGAGAGGTCGTGTTTTTAACAGAATTAGCACACTGAAGTTCCGTTTTCAAATATATTTTGATGTTACTTTCCTTGCCACTCTGAATGAGTTTTCATAATTTTTTCATGGTTCCTTTATCTTGAATCACCTTGGTTTTGACATGTTTTTTGACCCATCTTGGAGTTACACCTATCCCTATCGATCTTGTTCAAACTTGAGGCATGAGCAGATAATAGCTACCTCCACAAATTGCTGTCCTTTCTTCTTGTTAAACTGCCAGTGCTTCTTGTTATTTACAGTTGTAGAAGTGTTAAGTTTTGCCGCCATAACAGAGGGGGTCTTTGCAATTTACACTTAGAAATGTTAAATTGCGAGAAACTGGTTTAAATGAACTGAGAGCCTTTTTGCTAACAGTTTTGTCATTACACTTAGAAGAAAATGTGCTATGTTGCTTTTGTTCACTTAGATAGGAGTTGCTGTTGTTGTTTTTTAACAGAGCTCTATTTAGATATTTCCTCTAATTTGCCGTTACATTTTATGTAACTACATAAGTAAGAATACTGGATTATACATTTGTGGGAATCTTGGGTCAATTCATATTTTAAGTAGCACATATGTTTCCAGAAGTGCAAAGTATGGAATCTGAGTTTAGAATTTCCCAGATATTTTCAAATTACGCATATTGCATAGTATACGATACTCATTCCTATAAATATTGGCATATTTTCAGTACATACAACAAATACACTGTAACTGCTCAACATGGCTATTGGTAAGAACCATTGGACAAGGTATGGTTAGGAAGACACATAGTTTCTATTTTTCCCAGTTTCTTGGCTAATAGGCACACCCATAACTGTCTCATGCAGACTTTGTATTTTGAATATCATATTTATATATCTTTACTGAAAAGATGGCTGCAGTTTCTGACCCTGGGTCAGTCTCTTAGTCTCAGTAATGACCTAGCAGTAAATAATGTTTTTTTCCTTGACTGAAAATGAAATTGCTTTATTTAATCTGGAAAACCAGCCTACTGATGTTTACCAGCATCATTGTATTATAATGGATGGAACTGATGAAGTCACTATATGAATAGAGAAGTAGAAAAAGGCTAGCAGTGAAATAAATAGCCACAACTGTGAATAGATTGGAATAACTTCATAAAAAACATCCAGAAAATTCTGCCATTCTTTCTTCTGTTTTAAGAATTATAGTAAGTTCTACAAATGAAAGGAAATGTAAGGACAGGTAAAATGCTTTCTTTTTAAATTTAAATATATGATGTCAGCTCATAACTGAAAGCCCCAGGTCTAAATTCTGGTGAACAGCTAATAAGATCCTTAATTAACTGAGCAATTGTGGAGGATCTTTAGAGTACTTAGAAGTGATGAACAGGAAACAGTTTCACAATTGTTGGCTGCCTGCTCAGTGTTATGAGGATAAAATGCATGGAGTTATCTCATGTTTTCTTGGTAAGCACTGTAATCCTAAACATCCAGAAAAAACAGTGGAATCCTAATTTCTAGTAAAATTCTGAAGACATTCTGTAAAAATCTCGAGAGAAGCATTATTTCTAGCTTGACCCAATTTAATGTAAAACATACAGTTGCTAATTCTGAATGCTTTTAAAAGGTCCAAGGCTTATAAGATTTCTCACATCATTGAATTTAACATCATAGATTGTCTTTGGAACTACAGGTATGGAGGGAAGAATAGAAAGAGCCATCCAGTGGCTCTTTCTATTCATACCACCAGTGTACTTCCTTTGTTAAAACTCTAATGTGATCTGATCAGGGATACCTAAAATTTTTCATACAACTATAATTGTATCAGGATCCTCTAAAGATGAACATAGAAAGACATTCAGGCATTCTAGATTTTTATGCTATATTTGCCTGATGGATAAAGGAATAAAAGAACATGCAAATCTCATTGTTAAATACCTTCCAAAAATGGGGTATAGTACAGTGCAAATTAAAACATTGCTGACAGAACATAATAAAATACAACATGGTCACAATGAAAAAACAGCACAATATGAAAATAAACAGGTATACACTGACATAGCATGATAAAAAAAACTAGTGTTTTCCTACACAGAAACGACTAAACTGGCTCTCAGCATGATAAAATACAATGCCAAACGAAAACTGGCATATTGGGTTGAGTTGGATTGAAAGTGACTGACTCAAAGTGATGAATGAGCTCTGGTTAGGTGGGAACTTTAGTCTGGGCCTCGTAGTCCAAAACAACCTATATCAACCAGATAGATACAAGATGCCTATATTTCTCATGGTGGCAGTCTGTTTCCCCACACATGAGTCCTGCATGTTTCTCTTCCAATCGGCTCCATTGAGAAACCACGAAAACTGATGGTTCATTCGTGTATCAGTGCTTCTGCTATCTCTTCCCACCTGTACACAAGAACAGGCAAACAGCTAATCCCATTAGAGCAAGAGCACCGATAGTGATGCCTATCACCAATGGAGTGTGTGAAGGTCCTTCCCGTTGCCCTGCAAAAAAAATTAGAAGATTTAGGCCTGCTTTTAGGCTGGTGTTTTTTGTTAGTTTGTTTTGGGGGGGACGGAGTTGTGGATGATGATGGAGTGGGAGATGGTGGGAACAAAATGTTAAAATGACTGCCAACGCAGCTGTCATTTCAAATACTATCACAATAGGAAGACTTGCAGGAAGAAAATGCTAAAAGAAAGTGTCCAGTGATGATTTTCTGTACAGACATAGATTTTCTTCCCCAAGCTAGAACTGTAGACAAGCAGGCAACCACACATGCAATGTTTATTTGGTACAATAGTTTGTACTAGGTGGTGGGATCACAGACCCTGTTCTGCCTGTCCTCGCATCACCTTATGAAATACTCCCTTTTTACCCACCCACCCCCATAGTCCCTATATGGGGTAGAGTCAGGGTGACTGGATGGAACTCACTATTTACTGGCTGGATGCCCTTCCTGATCAGGTATTTTATTTTCCTGCTTCATTACGCATTTCTAAGTGTTATTGAGATGACAGTGCTACTTTTATTGCATATCCTTTCCTCTTAGAAGAATTGACCGAGCCAGGATAATTTGTCAGGATATCTGTCTAGCCAAGGGCTTCTCTGCAACTATCAATTGTCTCACTTACCAGTACTGGCTTCTTTGTTGTTAGTATGCATCCTTACAAAGTTGACACATGTTTCTTGTAGGAAGAATTGTAGATTGGTAGTTGTCTCTTGGAATTCATTTAGCTTCTTAATGGTATCATTGGCCATCAAAGTGTTAGACAAACCTTCCCAATTATTACTCTTTGTGTGAAATTTCAGGATATCACTCCCATTCAGCAAAATCTTGTAGAAGCTTCTGGTACCATTTTCAGATACTTCGCACCCCTTTGTGCAATATATGGATATGGGATCTGCAATCAAAATGTTCATTAGAAAAATATGTACTACATATTTATTTAAACATCACACACAAAGTAATTCAGCATAATAGAACAAAAGAAGCACTCAAACTGAGGCTTGCCAATATTCTTATACAACACGCATGTTTCCAGTTGGTTGCTTTATCTTCAATAGAATCTTTTTTTTTAAAGTGAAAATTACTAATTTCCAAAAAACTAAAATCTCCAGTGAGAGGTAGTATTTGCTGGTTCTCCGAACTACTCAAAATTTCCGCTACTGGTTCTCCAGAACTGGTCAGAACCTGCTGAATACCACCTCGGGGGGGTGGGGGTGGAGTTACAAAAGTGGCTGCCAATCTCTATTAGATAGTGTAACTCCTTATTTTTACTGCCAGTGCTATGAATCATGGAGTTGAAAGGAACTTTATAAATTATTTAGTCCATTCCCTTCCTTACTGCGGCATCTATTAGACCAGGGCTCACCAACCTTTTGGACTTCAGGGACCACCAAACTCATAATTTTAAATCCCGGGGACCACTAATAGGAATTTTGATGTGATGTGGCTTGCTGACATTGGTGGGAGAGAGAGAGAGATCTAATCTAATGTCTCTCTCTCACGTACACATACATCAACTACCCCTTGAGTTGCGCTTGGCCCCTGATCTCCGCTCCTTCCGCTGCGACCTCAAAACATGGCTATTTTTGCAATCCGGCCTGGACTGACAGGGGATCAGGGGTTTTAATTTGATTGTTTATTTGGCATAATTTAATATCTTTTAAATTTCTTTTAACTTTCGTACTTTCTGTCTTTTATGTACGCCTCCCTGAGTCCTTCGCGAGAGAGGGCGGCTTATAAGTCCAAATAAAACAAACAAAAACAAAACACACACAGAGGCAGGGATGGGATTCAAATTTCTTACCAGTTATGTGGATGTGGCCTAATTTGCAGGTGTGGCTTGGTGGTCATATGACTGGCTGGGCATGGCTTGTATGTAAATATTATATTTATGTAAATATTGAATTTTTTATTAAAAAAAGAGCAACTTTTACCCAAAATCAGGCAAAGCAGGCAGGCAGATTGAGTTGCTCACAGAATCACAGATTCACTCAGAGATCAATCTATCTGCCATCAGCTACCTGAGTCTGCACTGAATAATAGAAGCTTCAGTCCTAAGGAAGGTTAGGCTCTGCTTAAAAGCAGAGCCGAAGATCTAAAGTTTAGCTAGAAAGCAAGAAAGCCATCGATTTCCTTCTTTCTAGCTAATCTAAATCTCCCGGCACAGCAGAACAGCTGATTCAGGGGAGGAATGAAAAATATCAACTTAGCAGGCAAGTTTGCCAGGTAAGGAGTGAGGGCGGGGCGGTTTCCGCGGGCCATGTGGGTGGCACAGTCTTGTGTTCCTGCGCAGCCTGGATTAATTGCTTTGGGTGGGGTGCTCTGGGGGTGACATTTCTCTGCAGACCATCAAAATTTTCTGGTGACCACTGTATTAGACCATCTTTGACAGATAACTATCGAACTTCTATTTGGCCTTCAGCAAAGGAGAATTGTGGCAACTTGTTCCTCTAGCTGACTGTTCAGAAAAATCAGGATTTCTAGCCTAAACTTCCTTGCAGTTTTAACTCACTGGGTCTGATCCTGCCCTCTAGAACATCAATTTGTATCTGAAAATCCTTCAGTTTTTTAAAGACTATCATATCTTCCTTCGGTTCTTCTGTAGGCCAAATATGCTTGAATCCTTTAATCATTCTTTATATGGCTTGGCTTCTTTCCAAGACTCATTACTGTCTTGGAAATCATACCCTGAACTGGCTCCAATTTGTCATAGCTCTCTTTGACCTTTAGAGCCCCAAAGTATTCAAAGATCTTGACCATAGTCCGGATCTTTTTTATGTGGACTACTGCCAACCAATATCCCCCATATTATACTTGAGTCTTCTTTTTCCTACCCAGATGTGGAATATTATGTTCTATTAAATTCCATTCTGTTTATTTCAGTATGCTATTCAAGTTGTTTGAATCTTCTATCCCCCACAAAGTATTGGCCATCCCTCCTTCCTTAGTACTGCAAATTTTGAAAGTGTCCTCTCAATTCCCAAGACAATAATAAAAAGTTGAACATTATAGGCACATGGACAGATCTCTTTGACTCTACACTACTAGTTTCCCTCAAGCTAACATGCATCCATAACTAGTACTCTTCAAAGTTCACCTAACTATAGTAAGAGCTGGGTCCTATTTTACCATTTTATGGAGAATACATTGAGCAACTCTCAAAGTCTTTAATGAGGTCCAAATGAGCAAAGCCGCAGCGTTCCCCTCATCTAACATAGTAACTAACAAAAGAAACAACATTAGCCTGTCATGCTTTGGTTGCAACTAACCCATATTAGCTCCTATTACACACAGCACAGCTACCTAATGATCACAAACATATTGTTTATCAATTCCATACCTCTGATGAAATAATTCCATTTATTTTCACTTCTAATAGGAGACAACCCCTTCCAGGTGTTAATTTGAAAATGTGAACAGTTCTGTTTTAGCAGAAAGAAGGGGTACAATGGGTTGAATGATAATACAAAATAGCATCACTTATAAGGCTGGAATTTTTCAATTCTTTCATTATTTTTTGTTGCTGGGAAGTAAGGCTTTGCTTTTGAAATTGCTTTTAGAAATTACATGACATACATTTCCCAATTCAAAATAGTGAAAGTGATATAGCCATTTTTTCATCAGTCATGTTGGTGCTCAGCAATACAATTTTTCTTGGAAAAAAGTCTGTTGCCTTAACATGTATTCCAACTATTGCCACCTTAAAACCTCCTTCATTACTCACAAGATATGATCTTTTCCTTGGAGAGTATCATAACCATTCCATGGAAACTCTCTAGGTAGTTTTTCAGTTTGCTTTCTGTCTGTTTCCAGAGGTTGGGTGCCTCTAATGGTAACAGTTGGTTCACGTTCAGATGTTTAGTATGACCCTCCAAGCTATGGGTCAGAGTCCCATCTAGGGTGGCATTGCCTACAAATTCTGAAGAGTTGTCTTTTGAAAAGTTGGCAGTCAATGTCATGATGAAGGTATGAGTTCCTGAGAATTAAAAAGAAACAGGAGATAATCAAGCTAGCAGAGGCAATAGTTTAAGTCCCTTCTTCCCAGTCCACTGCTTCTGGTTAAACAGGTGAGGGATGGCAGGAGTTTGCTCAAATCTCATCTTCCCTCCCCTTAAAAGAGGGAAGGAGATCAGCTTGGCTGATCTTTTTATCTCACTCTTTTTCCCTCTCCCTTTGTTCGAAGGCATCCTGTAACTTTAACTGAAAAAAGCAGACGGATTAGTACAGGAAGTATTGCACATTCAGGAAGGAGGGGTTGCCTGCCTAATTTCCCCTTTGAAAAGATGTTTTTCATAGCACTGACTGTGGCACTGGATGATTGCCAAGGCACTATATGATCCAGACTGCCAGGCACCATTGTTTATGGGGGCCTCAGCATTCTTCCTCTGGTGCAAGAAATGTGGCTAAAAGGGAGAATAATCTATTACTTCTGAGATAATCCGCCGCCCACCAGTGTCAGTTATGGCCAAATCATTTTCCTCATCTCCTGTCAAGTTCTCTAATTTACCTTATTTTTAATTTATTTTTACTTGACCAATGTGTGTGAGGGATACTTTTTGATGACCGGAGCTATGCTTAATATTCTGAGGAAATCAAAGTCCCATGGTAAGCAATGTAATGATGCAATTGTATCAAGATGGTTTTTCTCCTTGATTTTGGGACTATATTTTTTTTTTAATGTGAAACTGATTTACACTATGGTTTTTTATTTATTCTGTGCCTTAAAATATGCAAGATTGAGTGAAGATAGGAAAAAGGCAAGCAATTGGCTCACCATATATCTGGGAGAAGAGAAATTGTTTTTTCAAGGCGCGTTGCCAATAATAAAACAGAAAATAGATTCACTACTGAGTCACTACTCCTAAAAAACTGTGGAATATGGGTGCATTTGGAATGCATGGATGTATATGGGGCACACCTGTACATGAGAAGTAACTCCAAACTTAAATAAGAGAAGCTCCTGAAGTTCTCCACGCTCCATTAAAACTGGATGCCAGCTCGTATCTCATGGAATCTTTTTTTATTTTAAAACATGGTTACTCTTTAGAACATGGTAACAATTGCACAATATCCAACCCCTGAGGAATCTTTTTAGTTAATCATTGACACAAATCTGTCCTGACTACTCCAAAAGGAATAGTCCTAAATTCATTCTATGCACAAGGCTGAAAACTACCACTAATCTGTTGCAATTAACAGTTCTATATGTATCACCATCAATCTTAGAAGATAATAGGATTTTATCTTTAAATAGACATTTACATGATTGTAATATGGTTGTTTCAGTCTAGCACTAATTTTGAGTGGGAGTTAAAACAGATTCTTTGTAAACTTCAGGATGTCATTAAAATATTTTTACTGACTTGGATACAACATGAAACAAATACACAGATAAAGTTTCAATCCAATCACTTTACTTCTGCACACATGTACTTAGAAGTCACTTCCACAGATTTCAGTAAGATATATTCCTCAGCAAATGATATTTAGGATTACTGAATTAGTTACTATAAATATTTTGAAAAGCCAACATAAATAAAAATTTATTTATTTTCTACCTAAACAATAGTAGGATTAGCCCCAGGCAAATAATTTTAAGGTGACTATTCTGTAACTCGGTACTATAGATGATCCACCATGAGGTATATGAATTTGATCTCTGAAAATAAACAGTATGACTAAGAAAGAGATAGATCCATGGATAAGCATGTTAATCTTTTGCAGCCAAAATCACAATGTTAAAAACTTATGCATTTATTCTGCCACTTTTCAAAACCCACATTTATACAGTGGTTAGCCAGCTTTATATTCACCCTTCCTGCTCCTTATTCAGAAATCTAATCAAATCACACAGAATACTCACTACTTCCAGTTTTAAATCTAGCCAACATGGTTTTCTAGACTTACCTTCACCATATGCCCAGTGATAGAGAGCCCAAGACTGGAGAAGAATTTGCAGGAGAAACATTTCCAGTCAGGAGTCACTTATTTGCAAAGCCAGGAACACCACAGTGTTGTTAGTTGTATGTCTCTGGAAAAGAAACCTCCAAGTCTTTTATATGTCAAGCCAATATGTGTTAGTATCCTTGGGGACTACAAGCACCACTAGAAATCAGGGAGTTTCATTTGCAAGGACTGGGCTGGAAGTGAGAGGGTACGGCTGGCTGGGAAAAGGCGGGTGGAGCATGTTTTCATCTTCCTATTTCCTCATGTCCAGCAAAGGAACTTTTTTCCTTGCCAGATCCGCCTCCTCCTGCTTCTCCCACAGCTGTGTAGGCTGTAGCTGGGAAATGGCTTTAAAATGCCAAGCATGACTCTGTTTTTGCCAAGTATAGTATTTGGAATAAGGACTGAGAGACAAGGCAAACAAAACATGAGAAAAAGATCCAATCAAAATATCGGCAAAAATAATATTCACAAAGGACAGAAAGAGTGCGTCTGCAGACAGTATAACTTGGATCGTAGTGCCATTTCAAATTTCAAGTTTTGAGATTAGATATATAAAGATATTTTATTGCACACTACCCAAAAGGAGATATTCCAAAACTGCAGCCAAAATCACAATGTTAAAAACTAATGCATTTATTCTGCATTAGTTTTTAACATTGTGATTTTGGCTGCAGTTTTCTCACATTTATAGAGTGGTTAGCCAGCTGAAGAGAAATACACTGTAGAATGTCTTGGGTTCAATATCTAACTGAGAAAAATACAGCCCAGAAACAAATCTAATACTGTAACAGACACAATTCCTATATCCTTATCCATTCATTTCTGCCTTTATATGCTCTATATACATAGTATGTCAATAGTTTGCCTAGCCACATGGGCTGAGACTGCTATTGTGAAGACAGCCAGTATGAAACACAGGTAGTCTTTGACTTATGATCACAATTGTTACTAAGTGACAGAATTGTTAAGTGAATTCTTGTCACAGTTCTTAAGTGAATAATTGCAGTTAAGTCAGTAACATGGTTGTTAAGTGAATCTGGCTTTTCCATTGATTTTGCTTGTCTGAAGATCGCAAAAGGGGATCATATGACCTTGGGACATCGCAACTGTCATAAATATGAGTCAGTTGCCAAGCATCTGAACTTTAAAGCTTCTGAACTTTGATCATGTTTAAATGGTCATAAGTGTGAAAAATGGTCATAAGTCACTTTTTTCAGTGTCTTTGTAACTTTGAATGGTTACTAAATGAACTGTTATAAGTTGATGATGACCTGTAGTGCTTAGGGTGCTGGATCAAAGTGAAAGAGGCCATTTTTAAGAACCATTAAGCCATAAACTACATGACAACAAACTCCAGTAAGAGTGTCACAAAATGGGAGCTTAGTCAAAAAGACACTATATGACTTAGTTTTGTAAGTGGGTTTGGTTAAAATCATGATTGTCCCAAAGTCACCCTATAAGCTTTCATGGCTAACTGTGGTCTAAAACAATGGGAACTCCCTAATCAAATCTAATATCTTAAGCATGATTTTATCCTGGTTCTCTTTATACGATTTTTTTTGTTTCCTTTTAATCCCCTTTTATTATTTTTAAATAAATCAAATAAATAAAACTTTAAAATAAATATCTAACACTCCTTCTTTCTGTTTTCCTCACAACAACTCTGTGAGGTCAATTGGGCTGAGAGAAAGTGACTGGCCTAAAGTCACCTACCTGGTATATATAATATTAATGAAATAGCAGACTTAAGCAATACATAGTTGCCAGTGGCAATATATATTTAAGTGTGGAACAGAATTATTACTACATCACCAAGAATTACAACACCAAGAATTACTAAATGCAGTGAAATGCTATAGCTCTTACACATGGGACTATTTGTAAGCAGCAGTGGTGCTTCATCATGCCCTTTCTCTCACTTCTTTGCAGATAACTGAACTGTGGCCTTAAAAGTCCTGCTGGCAGAAATGCACTGTGGGAAAATTGGAATGAAACATTGCACCAAACCCCAAAACCATAACATTATAATTACGGGCAGAAGAAAAAACAGATTATGTTACATTTCACAAAAGTTAGATATGCTTTGAATTTTAAGTTGCTTTTGTCTATGGACAAAACTGCAAACAATCCCATATTTATAACATGCATATGCAGCCGACTTCTGAGTGGCATGAAGTTGCAGCAATTCTTTGCAGTATTTCAACAGAAAAAAAAAAGAAAGAAATAGCATATCCTGGAAGAGAGAAAGAAGCTGAGAACTCAGAACATAATCCTGCTCCCATCCAAATTCCTAGGAGAAGGAATGGTGCCGTTCCTGCAATGAGCATTACTGACTCTGAGCCTCCTCTTCAAGCCCAAATTAATCCAGAGACAGAGACTGTATAAAACTAAAAAAAACTTTTGCTTCGTATATGAAACAAAAATATTCCAGAAGTTCTACTGAACTATTCTGAATGGGTCACAGTTTGCCCGAAATAAAATCTGTAATGTTTTTGTTGTATCTGATTTCAACCAAAAACAAAAGCCACGGAAATAATTTTACATAGAAGAAAGACAAGGCTGGTCTATGCCTCTGAATTTCTGCCCTTTTCTCTGCAGCTTCCGGTGAAGTCCTTCCTGTTAAGTTTGCATGAAGAGTCAGACGCGAAGAGATTCAGTGAAGAGTTTATTAAGTGACTACAGCTCGAATGGACCCGACTTGGCTGGGCTACGGCTGCTTCTTATAGCCAGCAGCCGTAGCTGCCAGCCAATGGGAGTGCAGGGTTTTTCCCGCACTATTTAAACCAATCCCATTTGACATTTTACAAGAACAGTTCAAATAAACCAATAACATTTAAACCTACATACATAACACTTCCACCAGCCCTCCCATCCTGCTGACCTTCTTAGCACTAGTCCTCTTTCTCTCCTCTGCAAACCACAATCAGGCTGCTGCCAATGTCCCAACCAGAAACTTGCAGTTCAAAGTACAAACTGTTTTATACATCTCTGTTCCAGGCTGCTTTCTTATTTATTTGTATCATCATTCTATTGTCTATCCACTGCAGGATGATGACCTCTTCCTCATGTTTCCAACCAATATGGCCAGTGGTGGGATTCAATTTTTTTTACTACCAGTTCTGTGGGCATGGCTTGGTGAGCATGGCAAGGGAAGGATACTGTAAAATCTCCAGTCAGAGGTGGTATTTGCTGGTTCTCCGAACTACTCAAAATTTCCTCTACCAGTTCTCCAGAACTGGTCAGAACCTGCTGAATACCACCTCTGGATACAGTCCTGAACTTTCTTTTGCCAATTGGACCCACAATACTTGCTGATGCCATTGATCCATCTTGTTTTAGGTCTCTTTTGTGGATGCTTTTTATCAAGTGAAATCCATTCTATGACTGCCTTAGTCCAGCTGCTATCAGTTCTTCTTTGCTATGTGACCAGCCCATTTCTGCTTCAATTCTTTTTACTCTCTTGATGATATCATATACTTTTGTTTGTTCTCTAATCCATGTACAGGTCTTTCTATCTTGTCCTGTGTTGCTAAGCAATCTTTCCATGGCTCTTTGTATCGATTGTGAGGTTAGTGTCCATGTTTCAGTGGCATACTGTATGTTAGAACAGGTAGCACATGATCAAAAACCTTCCCTTATGCCTGAAAAGTTTTTGATGATCAACTTATTTGTATACATATGTACTTCTCACACAACTTCTCCCTGACTTTTAATGAGTTAAAAATGGGTTATCCCACCTATCAGTATAATTGCTATGCACATGTGAAATGCACATCTCCACAACATTAACTTTCAACTGCCTTTTCTGGGTGCCTGCACTCACATTATTTTAGCCTAACATTTTGTATAAACCAACTGTGAATCCAGTCACAAGTCTCACTTATATCATTAATAGTTAAGCTAACCAAGGGCATATTCTCTGAGTGTAGCCTGAAAATGGCATTATCTTAAAACATGCATGTTGGTAGTTCAAGAGTCACATTTATTGATTGGGTTTGTATTTAATAGAATCACCTTGACCATCCACAAGGCCATTATGTTTTTGGTAAGTGGCATTATTGAGTAAATATAGGTCAGATAGGAGAGTACCAGAGAACAATGAAATGACAAAAATGCTGACAAGAGTCATCATGATGTCTATTCACTGTATAGTCAAGATGTCTAAGAAAGATTATATAAAGAATTAGCTGAGCATTACAACATTGTACCTTCTTTTCTGAAAAAAATTAAAATAAACATCTCTTGTACTCTAATCCAGTTTTTTTTATCCTTAATCAAATTTCTGGCTGTTACTCTGAAAATGGCTGAATGAAGAAAGCAGAAAAACTGGGGCCAGCTAAGTAATTAAGGTCCATGTAAACAGCAACAAATGAGGAAATAAAAGGCAGCAGAATCAAATATGAGTGGTAGTAACAATCTTCTTGACCTTCCACTCATAGGTGGATATGGTTTATATATCACATGAGTACAGTCATTTTCCACTGTTAGCCTCTTTTGACCTATCCATACAAATATTTTTCACTCCTTTTTACAACAGCATGACCTTCCTCAATTCCTTCTTTTATACAATTTTATACAATTATCACATATGAAAAATACTTCTACCATCAACTCTTAGGAGAAGAGCCACAAAGATACCAATTGGCCTGCCAGCTTCTTTATAAGACTTTGGTACAAAGTCTGAATCATCTGCTTCCTGGTTGTAAAAGGATCAACTGTCCTTGAGGTTGCTCACTCAGTAGCAGCAGCCACATCTGGAGAGGGGAATTGCAAAAAACAGGCAAGATAGTGGATGAAAATCCCATCCCTTGTGTACATGCATTGGCGTCATTTGCATGCACAAAGAGAAGGAGACTAAACAATCCTGCTGCAGTCAGTAACTTACCTATTTTTATTGTCCTAAGGCTGCTTTTGCTACCAGGTTCTCTTCATGTGCAAATATTTGGGAAGAGACAGGACTAACAGGGAAGGAACTGCCACATATTACTGATCTTATTTAATTATGGTGTGCTGTTACAAGACAATGGGGAGAGAGAGAACAGGTCACAGGTTTTGAGGTAATAATTTGCAGGGAGATATATGATGAGCAACTGCAATCTAGCTATTACAAGGAATGGTGGGAAGATCAGTGGCTAACCTCCCTTCCTTTCAGACTACAATTTTATTAATGGCATGACAGTGATGGAAGACCCTTTAGTTTAAAGATCCAACTTCTTTAATGCTAAATCAATTTCTGACAAAGGATCTATCCAGGATTTAATCCTGGACAAAACATTGATTTGGCATTTATCATAAATTCCTGGGTAAGAGTAGAGGAAAAATATTTCTCCCATTTCTGTGGATCAATTACTGTATAAAGCAGTAGGCTACCTTGGAGGATGGTGAGGTATGTGGCTGTAGTGTAAGGGTCGTATGGAATAAGAGAGTATGAAGGCTGCCATGATGTTATGCTTGAACCTGGTAGTTAGCAGGTGTGAGTTGTTTTGATAAAAGTAAGTTGGTAAGGTCAAGGATGCAGTTATGAGGAAGGATGTGAAATAATGTTTAGGCAAGAAGGCCATAATTTAGGAAAGATGATTAAAAAAAACAAGGGGTTATCATGAAGGGAGCTTGAGGAATGTATTTATATTGTCAAAGGTTTTTAGAAGTCTGATATCAGCATAAGGAATGTGCTAACTTCTACTTTGTTGTGTACTACATATATGCAATATAAATATTTAGTTTTACTTTATGGTTCTTCCATCGGGAATAGCATTTTTTTAGACTAAGAAAATAAACTTTTGGGCAGTGTTGAGCTTCAGAATTTAATGACTGTGGTCAAGGCAAGTATTCCTTGATGTTTTGCTGGCAACTATGGCTAGTATCCTGAGAGGCAAGGTGAGCAGGGGCTAACTGAGCTCCTGTCTTTAAAACCAGGTGACCTAAGTGTGTAGGCTAAACACCAATCAAAAGTCAAAAATACTGTTGAAGCTGACTGTTTTGTAGCATACAGAAATAGCCTAATGTTGATATCATTTCTAAATACACTCTTACCTCCAGTGGATTTCAAGCACTATTTTGGTTTACCAAGGAACTGAGGGTGATGCTGGAGAGCTTTAGCAGAAGTGGAAAATGCTCAGAAGTGGAAAATGTAGCAGTAGATATTGTGAAGAGGTCATAAACCCCAAGGACAAGGACTGCATAGTTTTCCCCAAAGTAAATCAGATTCTGTCTTCATTGTATCTGCACAAGACTGGCACACATGTTTTTCCTTATTGTGAGTCCTTCAAGATAATGAAGGAAAAGAGTCAAAACAGAAAAGATTCTCCATAAGCAATTTTCATTGGGTTTTTTTTGTAGATAAGGTTAATGAATACTTTTTCAGACTCGTCATTCTAAATAACTTTAAATGGTTAACAGGCTATTTCCAAAAATTTCACATTGTCAACATCTTCATTGATGAACTGTTTATCTTTATTCCAATCTCTTTCCTCATCACTTACTGCTAGCTCTGAGCCTAGTGGTTTATGTAAGCAGTTAGGATATTTGACATCGATGTCCATCATGCTTCACTTGCTCACATCATTCATTTTGATGCCTATTTTCTAATGTGCAGATATCTCTTTGAGGCTCTTTGCAGGCCTTTATCATTTACTACTCTGAACAATGTCACAATTTAGCAAATTTGACTATTCAACTAGTCATGCCTGATCACTTGTAAATATGTTAAAAAGCACCACTACCAGGACAGAACCGCAGGGTACCCCCTAATTGCATTGAGAAACATCCATTTAATTTCTATTCTTTAGCCAGTTTCTCTTTTATTACATTACTTTTAAGTTTACTGGGAAGTTTACAATATTATATAGACTTTTTGGACTTTCCAACCATTTTCTTAATTTCAGGAATATATTGTGTCTGAAACTTTACTATTGTGGTTGTAAAAAACTGCCAAATCTTCCAGGAGTGAGTTTGTCCTTTTGCTTTTCTTTTTCACTAGTCTTTTCCATTTTGAGAAGTTCTTTTTCTCGAAGTCAAATATAACTGTGAGGGATTTGGTATGTGGGTTATCACTTCTTTGAATATTGAATTGTATTGCATTAAGGTCATTGTTCCTTATCAGTCCAACTATATATTTATTAAATTCTGGATAGTAGTCAAAAGCAGATCTAGTATTGAAGAGGGTATCAACCTTGATCACAATAAACACCACAATAAACAACCCTGGCACAACAAACAGCAAATTCACAGACTTGTGTATATGATGTGAGTGGATCAGAGCAGGAAAAGAAATGTATTGGGCAATGTTAAGAAGAGAATTTGAAAGCAACTTAAGAAGGGTGTACAATAGCAAGCATTTGAGGGCCATTCTTGGAAGAACTTGAGATTCCATGTCTTCTCCATCGCACCTACATTAATCCATTTAGGGAGAAAATCCCAGTAGGAGCCTGCTGATCACTATCACCAACCAATTTCACCAGTTACATCTCAGGACAAAATAATACCTGGTGCAGACTGATAGGGATTACATTTCCACCACTGCGCCTGCGCTGGCCAGGTAGCCCCTCCCCCGGGACGAAGTCATCGGCCAAGACCAAGCCGAGAGGCGGAGCTTCTCGAAGCCGCGATTCCTGGAACGCTGCTGCTGGTGGTTGTGATTTATCTTTAGATTTATTTATATTTTTTTTGCATCTCGGATAAGGCTTGGAAAAATGGCGGGAACCGATCTCAGCTCAACGGGGCTGGACCTAGAGAAGCTACGCATGGCGGGCGCCGGTGTAGCGTTGGCTGTGCTCACCAGCGGCGGCGACGCACAAGGTCAGTCGCACCGGTCTCCTTCAGTCGAGCCGGCTCAAAAACCCTAACTGGGGGTGTGTGCGAGTCACGTGTTGCCAGATGCAACGTGCAAATGAGCACGGTTAGCACTGAGCACAAGCGAACATGCTAACTAGGCTTGAGCAGTAGAGCCTCTGTTCTATGGAGGTTCAGAGTCGAAAACCCTAAGCAAAGTCCGCCCTTGAGGGCCTGTTGCAGAACTCTCCTTCACCAGGGAGTTCCTGCTCCGCCTCCCTGCCAAAGGCTGGTTTTACTAGGCGCCCGCATAAGGGCGCCCCGGAGGTTGGCAGAGGCATCTGCCCTCATCTTGGGTGAGGCGGAGGTTAGCGGTGCCTCGTTCAGACCTGGCGGGCTAAGAGATTTCCCTTTGGACTACTAGGCTCCGTGGCCAGAGCGTCCTCGAATCTGTGACGACCGTGCTTGTTTGACGCAAGCAGCCTCTGTACATTCGCAGAAGGGAATTTCCTCCATGATGAGCCAAAGAAATTTCCCTATCCCACTATCACATTTTTAATGCTTCCAGAACTGGGCTGCAAAAATCTAGGCGAGGACTTGGTGATAAATAGCAAAAAGATGGGGCTGACTCCTTTTTTTGTCATTAGTCTTCATTCGGAATTTTGCAACCCCAGATCGCATATCACAGCATTGCATTTTAATCATCATCTCCTCAAAGTCGGCTTAATAATGCAGCCCTAATATAGTAGGGCTGCAGAGAATATTCAGGCAGAGTACCTTGAACATGAAACACAGAATTGTATCGTTTGCTTCTATGTTAGGAATAGGATTTGAGAGAATAAGCAGTAAAGGCATTTTTGGGGAGGTCCAGAATTGGAAAATGGCTTATTGTACAGAGATGTATGGGTTTTTCTAATTTCTGAAATATAAATATTGTGGGATCTTTGGTGTCCCCTGATCTTGGTTGTTTTCTTGGAATTACTTCATTACCAAACTAGAAAACCTCAAACTCTTGATTTAATGATATTTTCTTGAAGCAGGTCTCCTCACTAGACAACTGGGATATGTCAATGGAAAAGTTTTCATTTCCCATTAACTGAATTTGATCTATCACATTATTTAGGGAGCCTAGATGAGAACTATTCCTGCCTGAATATCTTTAAAAGTTAGACTGATGGTTACTTGTTAAAGTTGGTTATATGCACACTAAAACTGGATTTGTAGTTCATTGGCTATATTGACTAATTTTTTTCCTCATAAATATATCAGGGTCATTTATGTTTTATATATATTGTACATACTGAATGTTAGAGAAATTGATTAGACAAGCAACTATTGTTTCTAGATCAATAGCTTTAGTCCTTCAAGGGATAGAATCTATGTTGAATATATAGTGAAGAATATGTGTGACGTATGCTGTAATGTCCTTGACAAAAAGGGAAATATAAATTCAGAAAGTATTATTGATTTTTTACTTGCAGTCATTAAAATACTGTACTTGTTATGACGAAAATTCATGTGGGCCAAGGAATATTGAAAATAAGGCTGCATACTCAGTTTAAATATTGGTTATTTGTTTGATTAATCAATAATGCTTAATGATAAGATGTTTCATTATAAAATTTTAATTAAAAATTTTTAGTGTATGTTAAAAATAACCAAACCCCCTTTATATGTTTCTATTTTTATATTTTCGATCATATCAGTGCTACTATAGTTTAAATCAACAGTGTAACATAGAGAGTTGAAAGAAGTATAATCTACAATAATGGCAGAATCAGTTTAGTTGTAACAAACTATCATTCCTGGATCTTGTCTCTTTCTCACATGAGTCTTAGAAAAATGAAATTTGATGGGTGTACATAATGTATTTGTGTGTTTTATTCCACAACATCTGTCACCTTTACATAACCTTTACTTTGTTCTTGTTTTCTACAATGTAATCTTCCTTCTCAGTTATAATGAAACAATCTGTCAAATGTAGAATGAAAAGTTACAACAGATTTTGTCTTCAAAGTACTTCCTATGAATTATAGCAGTTTAATCTTTTTTATTTATTCTTTTGGGATAAGAAGCCAAACTTCTATATAGCACAAGCTATTTAAACAATGTAAAATCTCAGTTTCGTAGATTAACTGGGTAAGAGGTATCTTTTGAAGCTTCATGTCTGTAATTCATATTAGTTTTATAAAGAAGATTAGATAGATAGATAGATAGATAGATAGAGATAGAGATGCTAGATAGCTAGATACATACTGATAAAGTATGTCTAAATTTTCAACATGTAGTGCAATTATGCTACTGATATAATTTACATCAATTAGCTGGGTGCTTTAGAACAGGAGTCACCAACCTTTTGGACCTCAGGGACCACCAAACTTATAATTTTAAATCCTGCGGATCAGAGACCCTGGGAAAATCCCCAAAAAAGTCTGCTGGAAAATTCCACTTCCTACCGATCGATCATTCTTTATTTGGGATCACAGGATACCGTCTCCAGCTCCATTTTCAGGGGGAGAGAGAGACAGAGAGAGAGACTTTTGGCTTCATGCAAGGAAAGCAGCAGAAGCAGCAGAAATCTTTCTTTCTCTCCCCCAAATTCTGCCAGAAATGAGTCTTTGTGAGACTTGTTACACCGGCATAGCCTCTTGGAGTAGGATGCCTTTCAGGGTCCCAAAGACTAATTCTGGTGGAGTTTGGGGGAGAGAAAGAAAGACTTCTGCTACTTTTCTTGCATGCAGCCAAAAGCAGAAGAAGAAAGAAGCGGAAAGAAGTAGCCCAGTGGTCAGGCGAAGTGCGTGGGGCGAGTAGGACAAGTTCCCCCCCTCCGCCCTTTCCCGTCTCCCTTCACTACCTCATGTTATTTGCAATGCAAGTGATGCAAGCCTTGTGTTCCCGTGGGCCATGTGGGCGGTGCAGCCTTGTGTTCCCACGCAGCCTGGATTAATTGTTTTGGGGGGTGCTTTGGGGGTGCCATTTCTTTGTGGACCACCAAAATTTTCTCACGGACCACCAGTGGTCCCCAGCCCACTGATTGGTGACCACTGCTTTAGAAGCAACATCATGTCCAAATATTTGGGATGATATCCAAACTACAATTTTGTCCATTCTATCCAAAGAGCACTAAACTGAGTATAATCAAAGTTTATCAAAATTGGAAATAAAACACATCGATTATTTTAAAATCAGTGAACAAACTTCTAAGGTTCTTCCCATAATGAGGGGAAGAAATCGAGAAGAATCCAGCTGAGCCATTTTCTTTAGTAATTGTTGTCTCCCTTGATAACTCTTTCTTCAAGGCTCCTTTCTATGGGGTACTGTAGTAGGTAGAAAATGAGCATGGAGATAGAGAAAATCTTTGAAATACCAATTGCCTTCTTTTACCAGGGGAATATATGATGTTTCCAGAAGTTAGGACAATCAGAATTACTGCTAGATGAAGTTCCCTTTTTTCCTTTTCCTTTTGTATGACATGCCTCCTAATTTCTGTTGTTGACATTTTTTCCACATTACATGGAAATTTATTTATTTATTGGACTTATATGCCGCCCCATCTCCGAAGACTCGGGGCTGCTCACAGTTAAAACATATAAATACAATAAATAATTTAAAAAGAATTAAACCACTATAAAGTCCAATAAACCGAATTAGAGTTAAAATTATCCCATACCCCCGGTTAGGTAATCACAGCCCGACTTGGTCAAATAGCCAGGTCTTCAAATCGTGGCAGAAGGTGCGGAGGTCAGGGGCCAGACGGAGGTCCAGAGGCAGTTGATTCCATAAGTTGGGGGCCGCCACAGAGTAGGCTCGCCATCGGGGGACCGCCAGCCGACATTGGCTTGCCGATGGGACCCTGAGGAGCCGCTGCCTGTGTGCCCATACAGGACGGTTGGTCTCCGATATCGGCAGGAGGCGCTCCCTCAAATATTGTGGACCCATGTCGTGTAGGACTTTGAATGTTAAAGCCAGAACCTTGAACCTCACCCAGAGCACAACCGGCAACCAATGCAGGCTGCGCAGGAGGGGGGTAATATGGGAGAATCGGGTAACTCCCATCACAATCCAGCGCATTCTGCACCAGCTGCAACCTCCGGATGGTGTGCAAGGGCAGTCCTAAATAGAGAGCATTGCAGTAGTTGAGTCGCGAGATAACAAGGGCATGAGTGACTGTACGCAGGGCATCTCAGTCCAGAAACGGGAGAAGCTGGCGAACCAGCCGGACCTGGGCAAAGGCCCCCCTGGCGACGGCCCCCACCTGCTCCAACTGGAGCCGCGCATCCAGGAGGAGCCCCAGGTTCCGCGCCCTATCCACAGGGGGCAACACCACTCCCCCTATGGTCAACGATGGACAATCTTGACTGGGCCGAGATGCCGGTATGTACAGCCACTCAGTCTTGGCCGGGTTGAGCCGAAGCATGTTTCCATCCGTCCAGATCCGTACTGCATCCAGACAGTGAGTCATCATGGAGAGGGCATCACTGATCTGGTTTGGGGTGGAGATGTATAACTGGGTATCATCAGTGTACTGGTGATACCTCACCCCAAAACCATGAATGATTTCACCCAGCGGTTTCATGTAGATATTAAATAAAGGGGGAGAGGACCCTGAGGGACCCCACAAGTGAGCACCCTTGGGGCCGACCTCTGTCCCCCTGTCAACACTGATTGCGACTGCCCCGAGAGGTAGGAGGAGAGCCACCGAAGAACAGTGCCCCCCACTCCCAGCCCCTCAAGGCATCGCAAAAGGATACCATGGTCGATGGTATCGAAAGCCGCTGAGAGGTCTAATAGGACCAGGACAGAGTAAAAACCCCTGTCCCAAGCCCTCCAGAGATCATCCATCAGTGCGACCAATGCCATCTCCATGCTGAAACCAGGCCGGAAGCCTGATTGGTACGGATCTAGGTAGTCCGCTTCATCCAGGAAAAGTGGAAACTGCTGGGCCACCACACTCTCAACAACCTTCGCCAAAAAACGAAGGTTGGAGACTGGACGAAAGTTGTCTAACACGGTCGGGTCCAGGGCAGGCTTCTTCAGGAGGGGCCTCACCACCGCCTCTTTCAAGGCAGAGGGAAAGACACCCTCCCTTAACTAAGCATTGACCACTGCCCGGAGCCAACCGCAGGTGACCTCCCTGGCGGCATAAGCCAACCAGGAAGGGCACGGGTCCAACAAACATGTGGTGGAACTCAGATGCCGCATAATCCTGTCCACTTCATCCTCGGAAACAGGATCGAACTCAACCCAGATCACATCAGCCAGACTACTTGCACCGCGATCCTCAGACCACTGCAAGGTGGAACACAACCCGCCTCCCGCGATCTTATCCGACAGATATTGACCAAATTCCTCAGCCCTTCCCCGGAGAGGGTCCACCACCTCCCCCGGATGTAGGAGGGAGCGGGTGGCCCTAAACAGGGCGGCTGGGCGGTTATCTGCAGACGCTATGAGGGTGGAGAGATAGGGCCTTCTCGCCATCCCCACAGCTACCAGGTAAGTCCTAATATGGGCTCTTAGCTGGGCTTGATCGGCCTGGGAGTGGGTGGCCCTCCACCTGCTCTCTAGGCCCCTTCGACGGCGCTTCATCTTCCGGAGCTCCTCAGTATACCAAGGAGCTACCCGGGATCCATGGCGTGTGAGGGGACGCATGGGGACAACCCTGTTGAGGGCAGCCTCAGCGGCCTGCTGCCAAGCAGCCGCCAGGTCCTCAGCAGAGTGGTGGGCAAGGGAAGTGGGGAATGACCCCAGTTCCGCCTGGAACCTCTCCGGGTCCATTAGGCATCTGGGGCGGAACCATCTAAGTGGCTCCTCATCCCAGCAGTGGGGAGCAGCCTGTTGGAAGTCCAGCCGCAGGAGATAGTGATTAGACCATGGGACGGGCAGTGTTGTACAACTAGCCTGCCCTATATCACTACACCACTGTTCCAAGACAAAAACTAGGTCGAGAGTGTTTTCCCCCTCGTGAGTCAGGCCTTGAATTAATTGGGTCAGGCCCATGGTCCCCATGGAGGCCATGAATTCCTGGGCCAAACCCGATGCCCCCCCAAGGGAAGGCAGGTTAAAATCACCCAGGACAATAAGCCCCGGGAGATCCACCGCCACCCCCGAGAGAACGCCGAGAAACCCAGGCAGGGTTGCTGCCACACAGCTGGGGGAAAGGTATGTTAGCAGCAAGCCCACCCGACCACCAGACCACCTCAGGAGGAGGGTCTCACTTCCGCCTATCTCTGGAACAGCGACCTCCCTTGGAATCAGGGTCTCCCAAATAACCACAGCCACTCCACCACCCCTCCCCTGAGCCCGTGACCGGTGCAAAATCTGGAAACCTGGGGGGCATAAGTCAACCAGAGGGACTCCTCCCTCTGGGCCCAACCAGGTCTCGGTGATACAAGCCAGGTCCGCAGCCTCCTCCTCAATCACCTCGCGGAGGAGGGAAGACTTATTAGCCACGGACCTGGCATTAAAATACACCAGTTTGAGCCCAGGGGTCCCCATTCCCCTGCCCCCAGGGGAGGAGGTCATAGGGTCGGAGCGCGCCAGTGCTCAAAGATAGCGAGGGCGCGCTCCCAACACATGATCTGCCCCTATGCCTCGACGTCTCCCACCGATCGCAACCACCCTAGGGATCGCGGTCCCCGGCCTGCACTCCGGCCCCCACCGGCCCCCAGCCCCCGCCCCCCCACGAGCCGGCCTGCAGTCCACCCTCCTGGCATCATTTCCCACCCCCCTCCCTAACCTACTTAAGAATTTATTTAAAAATTTAGTTAAAGGGGCCCTAGTGACCCTCTTTTTTACTTTCTTAGAGCCCCAACCCCAACCCAACTCCCCGCCATGCCATCTCTCCGGGTTCCATAACCCATCCTCGAGGTAGGCCGGTGATAATATAGTAGGCCATATCCTGGAGGGAGGGAGCCTCCTAAAGGCCCGAAGCTCTGCTGCTGCAAAAGTTCGAATATTACAGATCCAAAGATGTCAAGGAACCGGCACGAGGGTCTGCAGATGGAAATAATAAAGTCCGAATATAAGAACTTGGTAAAGTCAAAGGTACTACCCATTGGGGGGTCCAGGAACCAGGCTGCCCTCTCACAACAGGCCTGTGGTCAATGTTTCAGACCCTCCTCCGGATCAAGTCCCGCACTCTCACCGCGGGTATACCCAATGGGCGCCAGTTGGACAGTTGGTAAAGAGATGTTAAATGGCTATCTCGGAAGAAAATGAGTCCCCGTTGCCGTTCTCTCACCATGGCAAGGGAAACAACAAAGTCTAGTAGCCGCAAACCAAGTTCAAGGATGTACAATCGGCACTGGGAATCCGGGCCCAGGTCACTAGGGTGTCCAAGCTCACCCCTCCGTGGCCTGTGGCATGGTATAGATGGTTCAGTCCCAGTAATTAGAGTACCTTGTAATTGGCGAAGATGGAGCAGATGGTATAGGTGGAAAAGGTAACACAGATGAGGCAGAATGACCAAACACGATGGTCGATGGAAAAGTCCAGAATCAGGCCATAGGAAGCAGCAGGAAAAAGGCGTCACCACCAACACCTCCAACGCCATAGGTGAAAACATCACAGCCCTTAACAGCCTTTGGATGGGGCCAAGACCTTCACCCATAACAGCTGACCAAGGACCGGTTATGCTTCCTGCTGTACTCCAGGCCATACCTGGGACAGCCATAGTGTCACTTTGGCCCTCTGAGCAAAATAAAGGCCAGGGGCTATCCACAAACAGCACCATCCTCACCACCATCACTGCTCCCGACGCCACCATCACTCCAGATCTTCCTCCAGGTCTTCCTGGCGTCTTCAGGGCTAACCGTCCCAGATCAGCTGCAGCCTCAGGAACACGCCCCAGCTGATGCAGAAGGGGGGGAAGCATCATTGGGCTCACACACCGCACCCAGAGCCACTGCTGTGCCACACCGGCATTCCACAGGCTCCGACGCAAGGAGCGGGGGAGATGCCACTGATCCCCAGCTCACCCCAGAGCCCAACGAATCCCAAGCTGGCGATCTCATCCGAAATGTTCTAGTGTTAAGGACAACCAACTATGGAGCTGGAAACGGCAACCTACTTCAGAGGAAATCTCCTAACACAAACCAGTCAAGGACAGATTTGTAACCATAGGTTGCAATATCTTTTATTTATATCGTATAAAATATGTGTTGCTTTTTCAATGGGTGTTTTGACTATGAATTATATCAGCAATTCTGTCTATTCCAGTGAGGTTTGCAGCAGATTCTTGAGATAAGGAAGTGGCAAGTATCTTCCAAATCATCTTCCATTGCCATTCTCTAATTTCATTATTTATTTTATATATTCATTTTATATAAAATAGTTTGTACAAAACCTAGAATGCCACTCAAGAGCTACTCTAGAGGTTGCTGTTGGTTTATAATTTGCAATGTAACAAAAGGGGAAAGTAAGTTTTGGGAATAATCATTAACTGTGATTTAAATAAAATTTTAATTTAATCTTTTCATCTCAGTCTCTGCCACTTCTTTGCCCTGATTATGCTGCTTTTCCTGACACAGCAGTCGAAAATCAAATATGATCTTTGCCTTGTAAAAAAAAAACTGTACACCCTTATCTTCAATTCAAGATTGAGTAAAAGAAGGTAATAGTTCAATTATGTTGACCCTAGAAGTAAGAACTACCTTCATTGGAAAGAAATGCAAGTAGGGCAGCAATCAAAATTACATAAATGGACTCCTAGTCACTATATCTGACTGGAACATTGCTGGTTTCAGAAAACGGTTAGATTTTGTCACTTCATCTAGAACAGGCTATTTATTCAGTCTTGCCTGCAATGATTCATCTGCCTGAGTTGAGTTACAAATTATTCATCCACATCTAAGCCATCACTGTGTCCTGAAAATTTTTCAAGTTTTCTATTACATTCTTGGCAGTGGAAGAGAAAAAGGGCTGGGTATAATCAGGAAGTTGTGAGATTTGATTGAATTCCCTTATGATCAAGTAAAGGACAACATGAAAACCTTTGTTCCTGAGGTGGTATTCAGCAGATTCTGACCAGTTCTGGAGAACCAGTAGCGGAAATTTTGAGTAATACGGAAACCGGCAAATCCCACCTCTGACTGGAGACTTTACAGTATCCTTCCCCTGCCATGCCCACCAAGCCATGCCCACAGAACCTGTAGTAAAAAAAATTGAATCCCACCACTACTTTGTTCTAATAGTCAGCTCCACTAATTGATGCCATATAGCCAAACAATTTCAGAACCAAGGCAGAAATGCAAAGAAAGCAGAATGTGAAACTTGCAACCTATCCACATGAATGTGAACTTCCTTGTAACAGAGTAAAAAATAGAAGCAGCAGGTAGGCAGTTGTAAGCAGAACAAGCAGCAGAGCAGAGTTCATAGAGTTCAGAGTTAATTTTCAATACCTCTGAAAAACAGCTGACCATGTCTTTGGCAGTCTTAGCTCCAGTAAAGTCTGATCACACAATTCTTTGAAGGAGTCTTGAATGAGATAAAGTAAATCATTAAACTAATTCCTATATAAAAATAAAGGCTACATTGGATTAATTTATTTTATGATTGGAATTTATTTATTTTATGATTGTGAATTATCTTTACATTGTTATTTTGGTTCTGTGACTAATGCTGCAACCATTAAGCCTAATCTAATATAGTTGATTAGAGTCACTAGTATGTGACCTTATTGGCCTGGGCCAATAAGTTATTTTTTCCCCCATTCTTTTTGGATTCAGTTGGCTTCTGAGATTCATGCAGAGGACAAGAAAAGTTTGTTTGGACAAAAGAAACAAAAAAAAGTTTCATTCACATTCAAAATTTTGGCAAATCTTTTAGAGTAACCTCTTCCTGTGATCTTAGATGTGATGGGTTAAATGTTTTATAGATAACAATGGGTAGGTGTCTCTATATTCCTTCTTTCCTTCTGCACTTCATTAAAAAAATTCAGTGGCTTACAATAAGAGGATCTAGGGCAGTCATTATGACAACTGCATAAGCAGAATGCTTTTTAATATTGCTTTCTTATTTGCTTACTATTTTGAGATCACGCTTAGCAATGTAACAAGATAGCTCAATGTGACAAGTTGGTTAGTTATCTAGAATTTGATCCATTCATAAACCTCAGTCTTAACATGATTCACCAGCCAAGGGATGCTTGGTTACATGCTATACACAGAGAACATAAGAATGTTAACCTAAGGGCACTGGCATAGGGATCAAAGACAAAGCAATTTGCACCTGTGTTACAAGTAGTGTTTCCTATCATTGCTGTTGGGTGAATCTCTGCTAAAGTTACTATTTGTTTGGATTGTAAAGCACTGGACTTATCACCTACCTGTATAGAATAATCAGATGGTTTTCCACATACAGTTAGTATCTTATGGTTTTGTTTTAATGGAAAACAGATAAATTGTTTCTTTTGCATTCAGAAAAATCATTTGTAAGAAAAATCCTATGTAGTTATCAGTACTGGATTACCACTGGGGAACCTGAATTCTAGTTCTCACGTTAGCATGAAAGCCTATAGGGTGATTTTGGGCCAGTCATACTTTCTTCATTCTAGACTGAGAAACTGAAAACTATCTTAGAGGAAGATAGTGGCAGGCCATTTCCAAAAATATTGCCCCCCCAAAAAAACAACAACTTGTGTGGCCCTAGCTGGGTAATTGCAGTAACAACATTGAGGGGTCCTTGATGCCCTCTGAACTTGGTTGTTTTCTTGCTAACAGTGATGATGTTACCTAGTTTGGGTAATGAAACATTCATAAGAAAATAATCAGGCTCAGAGAGCACTAAGGACTCCTCATTTCAACCATGAGTTACAAATATTATAATTAGTAACAACAGTATTTAATTCACACAGTTTGCTGCTGTGTCAAAGTAGGATGTTGATATTTATTGAATTGCATTGTTCTTGTGAAACCCTTGAGAAGACTCAATTTTCAAAACCTTTGCATTTAGATTGAAAGAAATATTTTAAAACTGTAAGTAAGCAGCTGTTTTCATGCCTTCTTGGAAGAGTGTCAAGAAGCATCCAGAAGCCCATCTGCTGTTCTACCTCCTGAGTTTCAGCGGGCTCCTACCCTCCTTGCCTTCTCAGAGCGCTAAAGACCTAACTTTTTCCTAAGGCGTTGAGATAAGATTGGGTGCCTACATATTGGAAGCTTGATTTGGCAACAGGTTTTTGTTTTCAGTGTGTTTGGTTTTTAATACTTTTAATATGCTTTTTATGTTGTTTCAATTTTTGATTGGGAGCCATCCAGTGTTTGTTATAAGTTGGGTGGCTACATAAAAGCTTTAAATCAATAAATTAAAGTAAACCAAATTGATATCAAAATATATATAAAATGAAAATATTTTTCAGTCAAGGTCAAGTAAGAATCAGTATTGAAATGTAAATAAAAGGAACAATCTGCATCCTGTAGTAGTTATTTTGTGAAGGAAAACGATCTTTTTAAAAGACTTGTCTGTTTCAATTTCCTGCTTTCTAATAAGCCTTTCCTTTCAGATAAAAAAGAGAATAATGATTGTGAGGCTATTCCATTTTAGAAAGTTCCTACCTGAAGGAATTAAAGGGAGGGGAAGAGGGTTTAGAGACTCCTTCTGGGAACCTGCAAGAGTTTACGACAGCACAACTTGAGTGTGTCTGTGTGTAGCACAACATAAAGGGGAAAAGGCAAAAGTCATTTTTCTGCCCAGGGTAAAGCATAATCAGCACAGCTGAAATGTGTGATATCAATGTCAGAAATTGAAACAATATCAAACTTTTTAAATAATTGCATTATGTAATGAATGAAAATTCACAACAAATCACAGTCATTTTTCACCAGATAACTGAGCCATTTCATTGTACATTGGTCCTTTAATTTGCATTATAATAAAATTCTTCCCTGAAAAGCTAAGCTTTTTCTAGTAATACATTTGGTGTATTTGGAGTTTTTATGAAAGTAGGATTACCAGATCTGGATTAAAAATATCCAGATGACCTTGAAATGGCAGCAAAGAGATACAGAAAACCCTAAGGGCTTTGCTGCCATTAGTAGTGGTCTGGATTTTCCAGCCCAAATTTGATAGTCCTAATGAAAGGTATCATATAGACAGCAGGTTTCACTGTTATACTGATGATTTAAGAAATAGCATGTGATGTTCTTTGATATTATGTTATGCATCTCAATTTCACTTACATAATGGTTAGGTCCAATATTAGTGGTGTCTGCGTTGCAAATGGCATCTTTTTCATCATTGCATTTCTGCTACCTACTCTATTGTTGCTTTTGTTCTAGTTAAGAACTCTGCAGATGGAATGGGTGGGAGAAAAAACTTTCTCTGTTAGTAATGACAGATTTGTTTTTTTTAAAAATGAAAGTTGGATCTGTTTCTCTGAATTTTATTTTTTGTGAGTTACCTTTAGAATTTCTTTTCTCTTTTCTCTCTTTTCTCTTTTCTCTCATATTTTCCCAAATGGAAGAAGTACGCAACCCCAGTTTTGGCATTTTCTACTAACAGCTAAACATAAATAAAATCATATTAACATGATTAACATGATTATTGTGTCTGTTTTTATTGTAAGCCGCCCTGAGTCTTCGGAGATGGGGCAGCATATAAGTCCCATTAATAATAAATAAATAAATAAACAACAAACAGATATTTTACTCATAAGGGACCCATGCTGTGCAATTTCTGTGGAATTTCATGTGTATTGTTTTATTCCTTTACCAGCTACAATTCTTTACTTTATTATCCATTACTAACATAAGATAATACAAGCGCTATATGCACAAGAAGGCAATTCTTTCACTGCTGAAAGTATAACAGTATTCAGTGATATATATTCCCTGTATGTTGAAATTTATGCTCTGCCTCTGTTCAGTTCCAGTGAAGTGCAAATTCCCTGTGTAGCATCTAGCCAAAAAAACAAAAACAAAACCCTGAATAGGAATGTTTTTACAATACTTTTTGTCTTCTAGAGGCTTGAGCTTATTTCCAGGAATTTGGAAATGCTACTTTTGGGAAGGGTGGTTTTTTTTGTATAAACCAGCAGAATACTGCACCAATTTGGCTGAGACCCAGGTCATAATTTAATTTGTATTCCATCTTTCCAGGTATGAATGCTGCTGTTCGAGCTGTAACACGCATGGGAATATATGTTGGAGCTAAAGTGTTCCTGATATATGAGGTTCACATTTTTTATTATTAAAAAAATTCCTCTGTATGGGTATGGCTTTATAGATATTTTTTTAGATTGCTGCAGTTTTTTGGGAAAATGAAAGGATCAAAGGGATGGAAAATGGAAATACTGGTACAAATATTTTTACAATGGTGCAGAAGTTGATTAATTCTGAAAGACCTATCAATATACCCTTAGGAAGTTTAGGAAGATCTAAGAGAGTTAAGAAAAGATTGAGGAACATCATTGACAAGTTAAATAATGTTTTTACTCTTTTGATAACTTCTAACTATAAATGCAGAATAAATTCTGCATTTAATGTAAATTATTTAAGCAGTTTTGGCAGGGGGAAGATTCAAACTAAATATAGCTAAACTGGTAAGGAACATACGGCCCTCCAAATGCTGATCAAATCAGAACCAAACGACATGTTAAGTAGGCCACACACTCCCTGTTTCTGATAGCAGGCTACTTGTTTGCTTAGCTGCTTTTATTTCCAGACAAATTTTCCATGATTTTTTTCCATAGTTCAGCTAGCCTTCATTAGCTTCCAGCAGTCAACATGCTGCATTACTACATTGGGTGAACCTTGCTATTGGATATTTTCTTGATAATAGATATTTATTATATTTTATAATGTTTTAATTCAAGATCTTTCCCCCATTTTGTCAGTCTTTTGCCTGGTTGCAATTTTATGAAAAGCAGTTAGATAGAATTCATGGTGGAGCAAATTAGTCTATGTCCTGCTTCAAATTTCGTTCCTCGTAGCAACCTGCAGTAAATTTGAACAAAGGTAAAACCAAGGGTACTGGGATATAGATAATTTCCTATGCTGCAAATTAAGTTTAATACAGTTTTCTTGGTAGTACAGTTGTGGTGTTTTTGCAAAAACATTCTTTTTTTCTTCTCAGGGTTACGAGGGACTAGTTGAAGGAGGAGAAAATATTAAGCAAGCAAATTGGCTCAGTGTGTCCAATATTATTCAGCTGGTAAGGCTAATCTTTCCTAACATCTTATTCTGTAATTAGACAGGTCTTACGTTCATTTCTGTTGTGGCTTTCATGATACACAGCTCTGACTTAACTCTGAGTAATTTGGATTAAGTGTCAATTTCTGAATTTGGGTAATGATTGATTCTCATTTTCAGGAAGAATCAAAAATAGATGCTGTACTAGGACATAGTCAGTGGACTCAGTCTCCCTATCTGTTGTGCCAGTATTCCGTGCTTATCAGTCAGATCACTGTGAGCTGCCTGATTCTCTCATACCTTCCTTTACCTTCTATTAATAACAGTACTCCTTCAAATTTTGCTGAATAGGATATGAGTCACTTTTATTTTCAAAGCTTCCATGTTGTTAGGAAGAAAAGGAATCTATTCAAGAAAGAATCTATAGTACTTTATATGAATTTAGTACAGAAGAAACAGTTATGGCTCAGCCAATTAAATAGAGTACTAAATGTATGCTGTTAAGCTTTATAATATTGTGACTCTTTACATCTGGATGGCAAGAGATGAATAACTACCTTATATTAGGAATGCCCACAATTGTGGGCCAGGAATCATGGCCTGATTAATATGGTGGACTATTATACTAGTGTGCACAGTGCTTTGTTTCATACAATCACATGATGTGGGAAACAAAAAGGAGCCCAGCTTTATGTTGAAATAGGAACTTAATGGATTATTTAACTACAAAACACAGAAATTTTAAGCTAAAAATGAATACTGGCTTAAAGCTGGTTTGCAATCCTGATTTGTTAAGACATCTTCCCTCTCCAAGTTCCATGATTCAGATTTAATGGAAAACAATGTCATTTTTCATATGTTTATTCTTTTAAAGAAAACTAAGGAGCGAAGGGACTGCAGGCACTGATACGCCATATGTTCTTATTATATCTTATTAAATTGGGAACCTTAAATTTACTTCTATATGTGAACATGGTTGTAAAATCATTCTAGACTAGTAATGTTGGTTCACACTAATAGAAGCTCTTCAAGAACTCATGTAGAGATGTTGTTCAGCTTTGCTATCTGAGGAAAATCTTGGTAATGAATTGAATCTTACAGGGCTCCTTTCCAAATGAACTTATTCATGTAAACTTTACTGCAATTTATATAGGAAAGATTATTTTCCTAGGAAGATCTAGGGAATGTCTTCCATTAAGATTATCCAGTCAGATAAATTTTCTAATTGGTTGGTTTCAGGTCTTTCCTGTTAGATGTATCCCACCAATCTAGATCTCCTGATCACATGTGATACATTGCTTCTCATCCAACTTTCAGAGCAACCTGTGTGATAGTTCTGATTCTTTTGCATATTTATTTGTTTATTTTCCTCTGTATGGTTTTCCCTTTGTCCCTTTTGGGAAAGACTGAGCTTGTGGCATAGCAAGAGCAGTTAGAAGATAATAAAATAAGGGAATAATATTATTGATCTATCCCTTCAACCCAAAATGAAAATGGCTTTTCATGTACTGTAAATTTTTGTATGATGTAGTTCTTCAATTTTGTGAACTGCTGCTACATTGACTTTTCACTTATTTTCAGATTAAGCAAAGGAAGTTATATAACAGGTCTTATAGGGTTTTTTAAAATCAGAATCCAGTCACTTAATGTGGGTGATTAATAGCCCATGTCCCCATCCTCACCATGGTAATCATATGTCTTAGTTCAACTTTCCCAAATCCATTTAGCATCATCCAGAGAAGCTTCTAGTGAGACTGGCATTCGCCTGGATCACTGAAATTCTTGGAATTGCAGCCTCAATACTTTTAAGTGGTAGTGGTGCAGTGGTTAGAAGGCAGTATTGCAGGCTGACTCTATTTACTGCAAGAAATTCTATCCTGACAAGGCTTAAGGTTGACTTATCCTTCTGAGTAAGATGTCCAGTGTCCAGTGAAATGAGGACACAGATTGTTGGGACAATATGCCGACTCTGTAAACCACATAGAGAGGGCTGTAAAGCATTATGAAGCAGTATATAAGTCTAAGTAATTTAGAAATTAATGACATAATCCTAAATGTGTGTCTCTCATTGAAAAATGGAAAGATTTGTCTTTGGTGAACATTGTAAGATTACTCTTTTCATTTAAAAATATTAACTACATATATAGGAGCTAAGGATTGGATTGGATTAGATTGTTTTGGAATTGCTTCTTTAATGGACCTGAATGTCAGAATGTCTTTGAAGTAGACCCACCCACTTCACTTACAAAAGTGTTGTATTTTTCCTTCTTCTTAGAGCCTTTCCCAGTTTGACTGGTATGTTTCCTTTCTGTCAGGTAACATTCTGGTGTTGCATGTTTCTATAGGATGGTTCTCTCTTTGTCTTCCTTTACTGCTGATGCAGCTTCTGCTACTAATAAATACAGGCTTGAGCAAGGCTGCCATGTCTGTTCCATTTTTTCTTTTATGTGCTATATAAATTATCCCCAAATCTTTTCTAAATGAGGATGTTTAATAGTTAAGCCAGTTTGATTTGCATGCTTTAACTGGTTTTGATAGCAGTCCAATTTAAAAAATAATAAACTTTCTTAGCAACATATTCTTCCACTCCTGACCTCAGCATATTTCTCTTCAGTTTACCAGCATTGTAACTAATTAAATCCACCATTTTTGGCCCTTATTTGTGTTACAAGTAATAGCTAAAAGCTTCAAATCAGTGGATGTAGATTTATTATGTTAACTTTCAAAGGAGTTGTCCTTTTCCTGAGCTGAAGGAGAAAGTGTTCAGAAGATGGCTGTTCAATGACCATTATGTTCCCAATACCAGGCAGCAGCAGTAGAATCTGCTAGGTTCTTTGGGCATAGCAACAGAAAAGTGGGTTAATTAAGAGGTGTCTATGATGGGACAAACAGAAAGGCCAAATGCTAATGTAACAACCCTTGTCTTAGTTTCCTTGTTCAAGACTACAGAGCTGACATTGCTCAGTGGCACATATCACTGTAATAACTTCCTGTTATCATTCCAAAAGCCATCTGCTTGGGATATAAAAGAAAAACAAAAAACTTCCTCCAGAATTTAGCATATTTTCCATTCAGCTCTGCAATGTATTGGTATGTCAAAAATGGTATCTTGTGGGTGACCACACATCGTCACCAATCCTGGCAATTGATGCTTCACAATGTTAAAAAATATAAAAATGAAAAAAATGTATGTTTTCTTTTTATAAATTCAGGGTTTGTGCTTCCAAAACAAAAACATATACCAACTTAAACCTGTTCAAATCTAGAGCCAGAAAGCCTTTTTGTTTCTCCTGTATTCCCTTTTATAAAACACCAAAATTGGTTTCCCACTGGAACTCATACACTTTCAAAACCACTTTTTCCTGTTAATCTCTGCAGTCATCTAATTTTTTAAATCCATAATTTGTCTTTCTTTTCTATTTAAAGGGAGGCACTATCATTGGGAGTGCCCGCTGCAAAGCTTTCACCACACGGGAGGGCCGCCTTCAAGCTGCCTACAACCTGGTACAGCATGGCATCACTAATTTATGCGTCATTGGAGGGGATGGCAGCCTGACTGGTGCAAATATCTTCCGCTCAGAGTGGGGTGGTCTTTTGGAGGAACTGGTCAAAGAAGGTAGGTATAAACATGCTCTAACATCATACTATTGGTGCTACCTGCATTTCATGTTATTGACTCTGATAATGAACTTGGATGTTGAGAGCCAAAAACCAGTAACCAAACAGTGTTCTAAGGATGAAAGGTAGTATCAACTCATGTATTTATTTTATTGTTCGGTCACTAAGTCGTATCCGACTCTTTGTGACCCCATGGACCATACTTAGTTAGTTAGTTAGTTCATTTTCAACAGGACAATGAAATCCATTTCAGTAGGAAAATAAGAGAGATGATTTAGAATTGCAGTGTTGGGGAAGATCATACTGGGTTGGAGTGCCTGCAAAAAAGAGAGATCTGGATGCCTTGGAACATAAGCTGGGCGAGAGCCAACTGTGTAATGCAGCTACAAAAATGATACATGTGCAATCCTAAACTACAACAATCTCTAGAGCAGTGGTGGCTAACCTTTTTGGGCTCCTGTGCCAAAAATTGTGCCCGCGCTTGCATGCTCGCACTCGCGTGCCAGCACCCAGAGGGCAATGCGTACCCCCCCACGCCCCATACGCATGCGTGCATAATCCCCACCCACCCCCGCTGCCCCCTTACCTACACTGAACTTCACAGCTAATTTCCAGCCGGTTTGAGGCATTTTTCGGCCTCCCAAAAGCTTGAGGAAAGCTTCTGCAGGCTTTGCAGGCCGAAAACTAGCCCCGTTTCATCACTTCCAGTATTTTCTGAAAAATAGGAAGTGATGAAACAGGGCTAGTTTTCAGCCTGCAAAGCCTGCAGAAGCTTTCCTCGAGCCTTTGGGAGGCCGAAAAAGGCCTCAAACCGACCAATAATCAGCTGTGAGGCGTGCACATGTCCAGTGAGGTAAGTTTGCCTGTAGCTCATGTGCCGGCACAAATGGCTCTGCGTGCCACCTATGGCACACGTGCTTTAGGTTTGCCATCACAGCTCTAGAGTCAAGATCAAAAAGAATCATTGTTCTTCTTTGTTCTGCTTTGGTGCTTCCAATCTTGGGCACAATATTTTAAATGGTGACCAACTGTAGCCTCCTTGAAAAGAACAACCAAGATGACAAGGGATCTAGAGGGAAAAAGAAATGATGAATGGTGGAACATCTTAACTATGTTTAACCTGGAAATTTTTTTTGGGAGATACTGTATTATCTGGAGGACTGTCAAAAAAGAAGGGCCGAATTTTTCAGAGTTGTTCTGTAATAGGTAAACAAACTGTAGTTTGAATTATAAGAAGTAAGACTTCAATTGCACATACGGAAAACATGTCTATGGTAGTAGCTGTTCAATAGAATAGATTGTGTCAGGAAATAGCAGATTCTTCTTCACTGGGGATGTTTATAAACAGGCTGGAAGACCATCTAAGTTAGCTCTTCAAAGTAGGCCATCAAAACATATTCTACAAAATTCTACTTTATTGTTGTAGGGTCAAATAACAGAATCTTGAACACCAGGAAACCTTTTTATGCCAAACAGCATCAATGCAGGATTATTTTTAGTTTCTTTCCATTGGTTTCAGTGTCTAAACTGTATAGTAACTTCTTCAAGTCCCTCCTTAATGGTTTGTTTCCCTTACCTTCCTTAGCAATTCTTTCAGCTTTTCCCAGGGTCCACTTTAAATTCCTTTACAAATGGTCCAGAATCTGTAATTCTGGATTCCACCACTGGCCAAGTGAATTCCAAAATCCTTTCCAGACCTATGATTTTATGATTTTTTTTAAAGTTACTCATTTTTAACACCATTGAATCTTTAGCTGATTCTTTTTTTATAATCAGTTGCATCCCCTTTATATGCCTTTATACCATAAAACATATAATGGAAGTAAAAATAAAAGAAATGAAATCAGCCTTCATTTCTAATGAAATACAAACTTAATGAAATCAGTGCTTTTATGACATAGGACAGACTATGACAGATATGACATATCTGTCCTGTTTCTGCAGCCAAGCTGTTAATTAAAACAAAAAACATAATGTACAGTTTCCCGGAATGTTGTTTAAGATGCAGTAAAAATCCTGATTTTAATTGAAATATTCTCCATTTACTTTGCTGTAGGATAAGTGTTATCTAACTGTTTGGAAACAGTTCATTTGGGATGTTCTTAATGCTCACAACCCCTTGTTCTTTTTCCATCCAGGAAAAATCACTGAGGAAATATCTCAGACATACCGCCACTTAAATATTGTGGGCCTTGTGGGCTCCATTGACAATGATTTCTGTGGAACTGATATGACCATTGGCACTGACTCTGCCTTGCATCGCATCATGGAGGTAATCGATGCCATCACTACAACAGCCCAGAGGTGAACACAGTATTTCTTATATCTTTTCTTCACTGCCATTGTCACAAGCACACGAAGTGTGGCTAGTTTTAATGAAGCTGCTTCCTTATTCTCTCTGTAAAGTGAGGGCTTTATTTTGTTTAATTTCCTCTGTTCCCTTTTCTGCCTCTTTTCATATTATAAAAGCAACTTATTATTGTAAGGCATTCATATCATCACCTAACATAGCACTGGGTGATAAGCTTTTGCTTTCTAATTTTGTTTTGCAGTCACCAGAGAACATTTGTGCTGGAAGTGATGGGAAGGCATTGTGGGTAAGAGTTGTTTGTTTGTTGAACTGAGAAAAGAATTAACAGTTTCCTAGCTGGGGAGGACTAATCTAAAAAACCCTCCTATGTGCATTATGAAATCCGCCCCCAGCTCCATCTATTCAGTCTTCAGGGCAATTTATTACACTTTGAAAAACATCAAATATTGACTACAGCTCAGCCTTCAATAGTATCCTGCCGAGCATCCTTATTTAAAAGCTGACTGACTTGGATTTTCCCTCCTCCATCTGTGACTGGATCAAAGACTTTTTGAGGGACTACCACAAACAGTGGGGGCTGGGTCTGTCACATCCAGCTCCCTGAAGCTTAGGACTGGCTCCTCACAGGGCTGTGTGTTCAGTCTCTACCTGTACTCACTGTACACACATGATTGTGTATCATCTGACCCATCTACTGTGATCGTTAAGTTCGCAGGTGATACTACCATATTGGGTCTCATTACAGGTAGAGGCAAAACAGTGTGCAGGGGGGAGGTTCAAAAATTATCCTCATGGTGCCTAGAAAACAACCTGCACCTAAACATCAGCAAGACAAAGGAGATGGTGTTAGACATCTGGAAAAAAGAGAGGAACCCACCCCACTTTACATTGAGGGAGGCTGTGTGGAGAAAGTTTCCTCCTTTAAATTCCTGGGAATCTACCTCAGCAAAGATCTCACCTGGAAAATCAACACAACCCAGGTGGCCAGAAAGGCCCAACAGAAACTCCATTTGCTTAGGGTCTTGCAAAAAAAAATAAAGTGGAACAACGACTGATGACCTCCTTTTACCGGTCCACAATAGAAAGTGTCCTCACATATTGCGTTACGGTGTGGTATGTTGGCTTGACAGCCGTGGATAAAAAGACATTACAGAGGGTGGTGAGTACAGCACAAAACATCATGGGCTGTTCCCTAATACCACTAGATGACATCACTAGGGCTTGCTGCCTTGGAAGAGTGAGGAAAATTCTCAGAGACGACTCACATCCCAGTCAGCACTTCTTCACTCTCCTACCATCGGGTAGGAGATACAGAAGCATAGCCAGCCACACCAACAGGCTGATGAACAGTTTCTACCTGTGGGCTGTCAGATTTCTGAATGGAAAATAACTTCATGTCAACATAGACTTGCAGGGCCAGTGCGTTGTGCAATGTGTAATAAGATTGGGAATGGGTTAGGGACTTCTGTCCTCACTGTGAGTTGTGTTGGGGAGGGGGTGCACGAAGGGAGGATCAGCCAATCTCATCGTACACATGTTGTACTCTGACAACAAAGGTAATATTATCAAAGCTGCCATTTATAATATGACATTATTCTCCTTTTCCAGATACCTAGCATTAGTTTCAGCATTGGCTTCTGGAGCTGACTGGCTTTTCATTCCCGAATCACCCCCTGAGGATGGCTGGGAGGATTTTATGTGTGAACGGCTTGGTGAGGTGAGAATTAGTAATATCTGATACTCAGCTAAATAAACTTAGCTCATGCTAGACCAAGGGTCTTCAAACTTAGCAAGGTTAAGACTCCCAGAGTTCCTGAGCTAACATGACTGAAGGAGGAATTCTGGGAGTTGAAGTCCACAAGTCTTAAAGCTGTCAAGTTTGAAGACCCCTGTGCTAGACAGAGTTTGTGGGATTCCATTTTCCTACAGATACCTTCATAAGTATCATTGTGCATCCTGGCTTAAAAAAAAACAAGATTGTTTTTTTTTATATAAAAACAGGTTGCTGTCTGTTTGCAAAATATCAGTGACTAGCATTATTTCCAGGAGTGACTGTGGACTCCCCTCATTCCCCATGAGACCTAGACAGTTTCTTTAAGAAATAATAGCAATTAGCAATAGGACTTAGATTTATATATCTTTCCATAGTGCTTACAGCATTCTCTGAGCAATTTACAAATGTCAGCATATTGTCCCTAACAATCTGGGTCCTCATTTTACTGACTTCAGAAGGATGGAAGGCTGAGTTAATCTTGAGCTGATCAGGATTGAACTCCTGACTCTGAGCAGAGTTAGCCTGCAATACTGCATTCAAACTACTGCACTACCATGGCTCCTATAAAAACAAGATATGATTGTAAAAATTTGGGCATTTTTTATTAAAAAAAAAGAGAGAATACACTGAAAAACTATAGGAAAGATCTGCCCTAGTTTACTTTAAAAAAACTTGGTATTTATAGGAATGTCCAAAACTCATAGATTTGAGAATGGAATGTTCTGAAGTATTCTGGAACATTCTATTCCCTCTCTGATATCTTGCCATTCCAGGGCTGATCCAATATTTTCCAGAAGTAACAAGCCTGTTTTGGAGCCAGAACACCTCTTGAACATGTGAAGGAGTATTTCTGGAATTTGCCAAACCTATCCCTGGAATGGCATGGTCCAGAAAAGGTATGGCATGACCTAAAGGAGAAACCTCCTAGTGTTCTCTAGAATGTTAGGGGTTTTAATACTACTTTAATTCAATTATGTATTCCCTGAGCTAATATGGATTACAGTGAACGCTAAAAAAAACTAACTTTTTAAAGGGACAGCTGACAAATAAAGAGTTTGCCTGAATAGACTCTGAGGGATGCTTACTTTCTTGGATTTGAATACTGTGCATAAATTGTTGAAAGAAGGATGAGAGTTGAAATCTTGCAGGTTTGAGGTTTATGGTATAGGAAATCCAGGACCACTTAAGTGTGGTCAAGTTTGCCTCCATTTTTTTCTACATTTAGGGACTATGTTTTTGTGTGATTAAAAATCCTGGTTGTTGATATTAGGATTATGAAAGTCTCTTGCCTTAGAGTTCATTAGTTGTTAGGTTTCTTATATTTTTATCTGGACAGACCCGAAGCAGAGGATCCCGACTGAATATAATCATAATTGCTGAAGGTGCCATAGACAGGAATGGGAAACCCATCACCTCTAACTACGTGAAGGAGGTAAGAGACAAATTCATAGGTTAGAATCAGACATTGAAAACATAACTTAGGGATAAAAATATTGATTCAGGGTCTTCTAAATTCTGGAAATAGTTGCATAGTTGCATCTTTGATTTTTTTCAGCCCCTAAATCTATATAAAGTTGAGAAACTCAACTTGGGAAGTTTTAATATAGATTGTCTTGTAAAAGCTTTTGATCTACAGCAGTCTCTGTTTTTATTAAGGGAAAGGGTGCATTGTCTTGGTGGGGAATGGAATAATGTAAAATGCCCCATTCTTTCCTCCCCTCTTTTTAATCAGCTGGTTGTGAAACGCCTCGGCTTTGACACTCGCGTAACTGTGCTTGGGCATGTGCAGCGTGGTGGGACCCCATCTGCATTTGATCGTGTCTTGGTAAGTGTGACATTTTTACAGACTAAATAATGGCCACATAACGTGTTGCCTGTTTAAGTTCCCCCAAATTTGAATTCTCCCTCACGTCTGTTCGTAACCTCCCAAAGAGTTGTGTATGAAAACTTAACAACCTCTAAACTAGGAACTAATCCTGAGGTTAACTTTTTGGGTTCTTCTCCATGGTTTTCTACTTTTGGAATAATATATTTCAATTTTTAAAAAGAACAGTTGAGTAGTTTGGTTTTTTCCAGATCTTATTTTGCAACCTGTGGGTTTATTTGATGCTACTAGATAGCCAGAACTTACCCAGTTTCTGACATAATTTCCTGGGTAACCTTGCCTACTGATCCTATTCCAAGAAGGAGCGTTGACCTGAAGTAAAGGCAGTTATATCTCGACACTACCAAGGTCATTCAGGGAAAGCTAATTTCTCTTCTTCAGTTACATGTCAAATTCCAGGATAGCTGTCTAACTATCTCTCTTCTCTCTGGAAAGGAGTTGTTTCATGGCTGTGAAGCAATACATCAATAAGGGTGAAAATAGTTTAGAAGACAATTGTCATGAAACAAATGCCAATGCAAAACTCAACCAAGCAGGAGAGAATTACTGTGTGCCATAGAAAGTACTTGCCATAAAATGTGTGAGGTTTGGAATTGCAGAGAAAACTGAAAGTTGTTTTTTTCCCATCAGCCCCTATTATGAGCTTTAGTGATTCATGAACTAAATGACTCCCCAAAATGCTTCATAATGTTTTACAATTTACCAAATTTATTAGCAGGAATCCTACCCTGTGCATAACAGAAAATTATATGCAGCTGCTGCTCAATCTCTAGCTTGCTTTCTACCACCACAGAAATAATATGTGTATGCTTAGACCTCATGGTACTTCTAGTATTTGTACTTTGTCACTCTTTTCTCTTGAATTTAATTTTAATTTATATATGCCTATATAGGATAATATATCAATACCATTCATGTATTTTATGGTCTTGGACACAAGGCTTTTGATGTCCCCATTTTACCAGTGCCAGCGTTATAATAGCAAAGTTTCTCCCTTGGATTGACACCTTTGGGAATTGGTTAAGGCTCTGCAGTAGATCCACCCATTTCTAAGCACAGCTGGGTATTTTCAGAAGAGTCTTTAAGTATAATTATTCTTCTTGGCACTGAGCCATTTGGGGGGATTCTTAGGACATCACATTCTGAAGCTATCATAATCTCTGTCTTAATGCAAAGTTTCTACCATATTTCATTAGTTGCTGGTATTTACCACACCCAGTCTTGAAAGCATTTAAGATCCATTTTTCTTGCTGAGAACTCTCTAGATTTTGTAATGTTAACACTGGCATTAGGAAAACCATGAAAAAAATTGTCTACATCTTCTAAAAGACTTACACAGTTCCATTTAAGACAAAAGGAAGCAAAGGCAAAGAAATAAAGGACACTATCCTCCACTCCCACTCAAGCTTCTATATAAAGTGGGTATTTAATTCCACCAGTTCCCTTCATTTTCAATTTCAGCAGCACCACCATTGCTAGATTCACCAGTTTGGATTCTCTTGTCTTCCTTGAATCTTTTTGGTTTCAGAAGGAGAAATTTATATGAGTTCTCTAAAGTGATATAGCTCCCTTTTTCAGTCTCATATGACTATTTTCCTCCTCTTAGTTTCTGTAGCTTCTTGGTCAATTCATTAGCCATTGTTTTTTTCAAGGCTGGGCTTGGCACTGCATGTCTGCAAGCTTTCTGAAATCCCAATTGGCTACCCACCTATTGTTCAGAACAGCCTACAATATTGCAATGCCAAAAACAATATGATCCATGCTTCAGTCTCATTTTCTTCTTGGCCAAGTACCTTGACTATCTAATTAAGCAAATCCATAACAGACAAGTTCTTAAGGTTATCACTTTCATCTCCATCACAATCTCAGGATGCCCTTCTGCAGCTTTCATACCCAAACACCAATTCTTCATGGCTTCCCACTCAAAGACTGCTACCTTCTCTTACATTAGAAATGGGGTTTCTGTCCTTGCATGCTTTGCAATTCCACAATCTAGCAGCTGCCCTTGATCTTGAGCCCTTGCCCACTCTATGTTATTCCATATTGAGTGTATCAGAGTGACAACTATGTCTTTGAAGCTTCCTCTGTTGCTTTTCAATATGTTTTGTCACATGAAACCAGGATTTTCTATACTAAGTGGTTCTTTTCTGGTGGTTGGCTCTTCGTCTACAAATCTAGAAATCATCATAGACCACTGAGGATGCATCCAGCCTTGAGACACATAGCATGACATGTCTAGAGAAGAACCTTCACTACATATTACCAAGAAGTCATAAAACAGTTGATTGGTCTCTGTCAAGATGGCAATGCCCATTGTAATTTAATTGCAGCACTTATTTCTCCTATCCCTTTCTTCTATTTTAATATTTTTTCCCTCTGTACTTCTCAGCCTTGAAGCTGAGTAGTTGTTGGGTGTTCACTGCACCATCACTGCATTAAGAAACTCTGGTTCACAGCTTAACATCCAATATTAGTACTAAATCAACCTACTTATAGCAAATGCACTTGTGTACTCCTAGAGCAGCAAAATGGGTATGGAAGCAGTGATGGCATTACTGGAGGCAACACCAGATACTCCAGCTTGTGTGGTGAGTCTGTCTGGGAACCAGTCAGTGCGCCTACCTCTAATGGAATGTGTGCAAGTGGTGAGTATTTCACAGAAACACAGAAGCCAAGTAGGATAGGATAGAATGCTGTGGGTTTTTTTAGCTGGAGCAGGTGGGGGGGAGGAGAAATAAATGAAGGTTGATCATGTTTCTGATCAGAATTCTGGGAAATCAGGTTTCTCTATATTTGACCGTCTCCAGGTTGGAGAAAAGTAGTCTTAATTACTCAGGATATATACAATATATGGCAATTCTGTTGATGTAATTGGAATATGCATCTAAGATACAATACCTAAAAGCTCAGTTTTCACTTGAGAAAAGTTACAATTTTTTTGAAAACAATGTGATTGCTTTTACAGGAACATAGGAAATAGGGACTAGGAGATAAAGGATTGATATCAATAGGTACTGTAACTATTTCTCCCAAGTCCTAGGCTGTGAATCAGTAATAAAGCATCCATAAGGCAGGGGTGAACAGGGGAAAGACAAGCCTTGAATAATGATTAGACAATAGCAATAAAGGTTGGGATAAGGTTGCTTCTTCTTTTCTTATCTTCATTTGTTTATAGTTTATAAGAATAAATAGCATTTTTGTGAACTCCAGTATTGTTTCTGCAAAATCACAAAACAATGCTTCTTTAAAAATGAAAATATCTTGCAGGCCTATCTTATTTGCATAACTTGTCACAGTCATTTAAACTGTGGTATTTGGGTGTAGTGTTTTAGAATTTTGAGTGCAAACTCATATCTTATGAATCATTCTTGATTTTGTTCCAGGAAGGAGACTGACTCTTTTTTTTGGCCTTGCTCAGGCTTTCTTTAAAGTAGAGGAGATTAATTTGTGACCCTGAATTCCCAGTAGCTTATCCCAGGATGTCCACTGGGGAAGAATTTGAGAGTTGTTATTCAGCAAAATCTGGAGGGTCTAAAAGCAGAGTTTTTCAACCTTGACAACTTTAAGAGGTGAATTTCCCCCCCAGGAATTCTGGGAATTTAAGTCCACACATCTTAGAGTTGCCAGAGTTTGAAAAACACTGGTGTAAAATTTCCCCATCCCTTATTTAAAATCATTTTTCCATGTGTTCCTGCCAATCCACAAACTATTTTTCATGTTCCTTGCATGTTTTTCTGAGTGGACTTAACTTATTGGTTTTTAATTGGAATGAGCAGATAATTTTACTGCATACGTGGATTACCTGGTTTCTTTTGTGACTCCTCACAAGCTAACCTCCTTGTGATTCTTCATTCTTGTAGACCAAGGATGTCCAGAAAGCTATGGATGAGAAAAGGTTTGATGAAGCTATCCAGCTCAGAGGCAGGTGAGAGCTATATCTCAATCTGAGAGGAGAATGCATTTCTTTCCATCTGCCTGTGGAAGTGTGAATTAAAAAAGACAAGGCAAAACATCTTCAGTATACTGTAGATTGTAATGCTGTAAAAACAACCTCGTCTTCTCTGTTTGTTAAATCACTCTAGCATCTAATGGCTAAGTGCTGAACTAGGATTAGAGAAATCCAAACTTTGTGTTACGCACAGAAGCCAGTTGAGTGGCTTTGGACCAGTAACTTTATCTCAAGATCGGGAAGAAGATAACAGCAAATAACTTCCAAAAATGTTACCAAGAAATAAGTCCATAGAATCATCTAGAGCCAAAGATGCTAAGAGGTGTTGTATTGGCATCATGAATGTCACTTGGAAAGAAGTTACTTGCAATATAGAATCCTGTTATCAGTAGTCATTCTTATCCTTTCTCTTTCAGGAAAGGCATAGCCAGCCTACATTTCATAGCCTTCAAAGTGCTTAGTTCTAATTTGATTATTTGGTTGAACTTTTAATCTCTAGTAATTTTTCCCTAAATAGTTTGTATATTTCTGAAAATATTGTTATTCCCCGAGTTTGATGACATGGTTTCTTGTGTGAGTTTGGAATTATTTTAGTTATTTAAGGCACGTCAGGGACTAAACAGTAGAAATTGAATGATTTGACTTATACTGGTGTCACTCTTTCAAGTAAGTGTTTGACGTCTAAGAAAAGAACTTCAAGCTGGTGGTATTTCCTGTTTCCACTAAGAAATGTTTAAAGCAACTAAATCAGACTGAAATTTGAGATGATTGTCAGGCAGAGTATTTTTAAAAATGACATAGCTTATTAAGGAAATGACACATTGCAAACTGAGTAAAATCAGGTAGTAATTGTTTCCATACTCTTAAAACGCCCTTGCTGGGAGTCTTGAGAAGAAACAATCAGAGCCTCTTTTTTGAGAATATAAGTAATGTTCTTTGGTATTGCTTATGTAAATATAGTCTTAAAAGATTAAGTACTTTTTTCAGCAACGTGGTGGAAAAATCACACTAAAGATGTGAAAGTGATTTTCAAGGAAAACCTGAAACACATAGAAATTACAAGAACAGATTCAAACATGCACATATTGGGGGGAGGGAAGAGGGGGTTAAGCAATGAAACAAACATTGTAACACAATATTTTGTATACTTCTTGTATACTAGTTTTCATACCACAATGCAGAGAGAGAACAGAAGTTGCATCATGACATCATGATAAATGTTTTATGATTTTGCACCTCACACAGGTACCACTCTGTTCATCAGTTATGTTATCCCATGATGCATTTAAAGCATTCCTGAGCTTGATTATTAGGAAATAAATACTTTCTCACCGTTTAGATTAGGACAGATGCTGCCTAGTCTTCTGAAACCTGTTACCTTTTAGATGTCTTAGAATCATATCTTTCAGGAGTACCACTAACATGACCAAATAGTTATAGGTTGATAAGGGGCAGACTATGAAATACAGCAACTAAAAGAAGTATTTTGCTAACAGTTTCAGTCTGGAAACCAAACTTTGGATAATATACCACAACAGCAAAGTTAACAGTCTCTATCAGAACAGATGTTTGATTAAATTTAAGCAAGAATGGCCCCCTTTTTATCATGTATCACATAACAAGCAAACTCAAATACCCTTGAATACAGTTTTTAAGGGGAAAAGAATGTATGTAAAGAGAGGAATTAGATCAATTTCAGTATTTATAAATATTTTGATGCAATAATCTGGTACATTGGGAGACAATTTAGAATTACATAGTTTCTTAATGTTTTCACTAATTTTTCTCTCTTTTAAATCTTATTTTTATTTTTCCTATTTTTCCCTTTTTTCCTTACATGATTGTGCAACTATTTTTGGAACAATGATAAATAGTGGGAATATCAATATTAATATCACGTTTAGACATTTGTAGAAATGTTCAGTTATTTCTTAAGATGATACAGTGAACCAATTCTATATAATTAATGCATTAATGAAATAATGAATTTTAAATTGTATAATTATAAATGCTGTTTGTTTATTCATTGATGTTTTATTCTTTATCCATTATCTTTCTTCTTTTATATAGCTATTTATTTTGTTACTTAAGTGTTCTAACAGATAAATTGCTAATATAAAAAGAAAAAAATACAACCAAATGGTAACCAGTATGATTGTAAAATTATTTCACAGAAGCTTTGAAAACAATTGGAATATTTATAAACTACTTGCACACCAGAAGCCAGCTCAGAAAAAGGTGAGAAAAGAAAAGACCACAAGTGATCTGAGTGCTTGGAGATAGGAGGACTGGTAGCAATGCTCATGTATGTTACTCACACTTAGCCATACCTAAATGTAAATAGAAATGCAATATTTATGTTCTGTGTATAGATTTAAATAACCCTCTCCCCAATGATAGTGACTCAAGATTTACATTATTCTTATTTCAGAAAATATTCAATTCACATGTGGAAGAAAAGTGAAAATAACTGTTTTCTGAATTAAATACACTGGTAGTACTCAATATTTAGTCAGAGAACTGACAACTGTTACTACAGATAGTCCTCAGCTTATAACTGTTCAAAGCTACGATAGCCTTGGAAAGGGTACATTAAGTACATAGAGAGCTTCCAGCCATTGTAAAATTGTACCACTCTCCCTGTGGTTACATGATCACATTTTGGACACTTGGCAATCGGTGCACATTTACAACCAATTGACAAATACCCCACTATCATGTGATTAGCACTTGCAATTTTCTTTGCCGCCTTGTCAGGAAAGTCAATTGGGAAAACAGCAGGGAAGGTTGCAAGTGAAGGAAAAAGAGGGAGGAGAAAACATTTCAGTGGGCTGCAGAACAGTGCTGAAATCCTAAAGATCCATTCCTGCAGCCCCATGAAGGAATTTTCATTCATGCACAGAGGGGAGCTGAAATCCTTCATCTGGCTGCAGGAGCATTTGAGAGCGAAAGGGACTGCCAGGAGGATTTAAGCTCTACATGAAACTAAAATCTTTCAGCAGGCAGGCCTTTCCATCTGTCTGCTTAATGACCTGGGAGATGGTTTAACATCTGCAACCAAAAGTACCCACACTGTGGTTATTGAGCAAAACAGCCACATTGCATCTTGCTTAATAACCACTTCACTCAATGACTGAAATTCCGGTCCCAACTGGTTGTAAGCCAAGATCTGTATGGCATATGATGGCCTTCCCTTTATCATTTTTAAAAGGTCTTTGTAGGAAAAGGGGGAAGAAGATATATATGAGACAGTGTTGCTTCTTCTGAATCCTGCTTCAATCCTGAAAAGACTTGGAGGAATGTTGAGAAAGATAGCCAGTTTTTATTTTAAAACGCATCCCTGTTAAAAGTTCATCCCTCACTTTAGTGTCTTCTTCTGCATAGCTTGTTAATTGTCTTTCCTTTCCACCAGAGCAATTTCAGCATTGCCATACTGAATGTAGGTGCCCCAGCAGCAGGCATGAATGCAGCAGTCCGATCAGCTGTTCGTGTTGGGATTTGCCAGGGTCACACAATGTATGTGGTGAATGATGGTTTTGAAGGCTTAAGCAAAGGACAGGTAAGTCTTGTTCAATTAGGCAACTCCTTCTCCTGAATGTCTTCTTTCTCTGATATAAGAACAATTAGACATCAATATTCCTTTTGAACTTTATGAATTCTGAATGCACCACTTAGAGTTTTAAAATTTCAGTTTAAATGATTAAAGAATTATTGTTAATAATTCTCATGCAATGTAATATTAATCTGCCACTGGTTTGTATGGCAGAAAACTGGTGGTGCTTGATTTATTTGAGGTTGATAGACCAAATCACAACAGACTTTAATTATTTGCTCTTGCAGGTCAGAGAGCTATGCTGGCATGATGTTGGAGGGTGGTTGGGCCGTGGAGGATCCATGCTGGGGACCAAACGGTTAGTGCTGTCAAAACCAATAAAATTCTCCATACAGTTAGAGGATATGCAAATTACATGGTTAGCCCTTGACCTTAAATAAATTCTATAACCTTTTCCTGCCTCCATGAAAGCCTTGAATAATCTATCGCTATTTAATTTATTTTTGAGCTGTTCTTGTAATTCAAAACCTTATCTTGCACCTGCTTTTTGATGTGAAATTGAATTGTTTCAGTATTTTGTTTTTCATACTTTCTCTTGTGGAGAAAAATGCCAATGCATCAATGGCTTCCATAAATACGTGCTTAATAACTGTGAAGAATCTCAGAACATAGCTTTTCCACATGCACATTCTTACTGGAAAAAAAACTTCGTTTAAAACTTGCTTTATTATTGTTTTGCCAGAACTCTTCCAAAGACATGCATGGAAAAGATTGCTGAAAATGTTCGGAAATTTAACATACAGGCCTTGCTGGTCATTGGAGGCTTTGAGGTACAGAGAAACTGGTTGAGTCATTTCAATATGAAATGAATACTATCTCTTTTCACCTCACTTCACCCCAACAGTTTTTCTAAACAGACATATTTGCAGTGTTAGTATAGTGTGTGGATAGAATGCATGCCTAGAACTAAATGAACATTGATGAAATCATTATTCTACACAGTCACTCTTAACTTTTTTACCAACAACTGCAATTTTCTCAAACGTAATCTCTATATAATATAAGTTCAAAATTCAAAACAAGTTCAATCAAAGTCAAAATCTTTCTTCTACACTCTTTGCCCTCCAGTTCTTAGACTCCCTGCTATGGCTTAGACTTACAATTTGTTCTCCCTTTTGCAGGCATATGAAGGAGTGTTACAGTTGGTAGAGGCTCGTGGGCAGTATGATGAGCTTTGTATCATCATGTGTGTGATACCAGCTACCATCAGTAACAATGTTCCTGGCACTGATTTCAGCCTGGGATCTGATACAGCGGTCAATGCTGCCATGGAGGTGAGGCTGGGGTTATTGCAACTGTAAATTCCAGAGAATTAGGGCAGATTGGCAGATGTGTTGTGTAAATACCCTTACATCAATGCATTTCTTCTCTGTAAATGAGCAAAAAAAGGAGAGGAGAGGAATACTGAGACTCATAAATCTGATTTGTAGACGTCCTGCCCAGACATTCATTTGATTACGAACTTTCAACAGATACATCATATTTTCAAGTATTTTCCTAAAAGTGTATAAGCTAATTATAACTATTTTCAGGAAGCCCGTTTCTCTCCCTGGCTGCACAATTCAAGGTGCAGTTATATGGAGTATTCCCATTCATAAATATTTCATCTCCAGTAAAACAACCATTTACTAATTGTTTAAGTAGCAAAAATGTTGTAAAGTGTCTGACTGGCATGTCCCTATAATTCCTCTTTAAAGCCAATTAGCTTAAGAACTATTGTTCTATTTTATGATCATGAATAAATTATTTATTGTGAGAAGAAAGTACTTCCATTGTAATTACTTTTGATCATGAATTCTGACTGTATTATGAAAAAAGGGAAAAGATTAATCAAAGCTAATCATTGACATGACCACAATTGGGCCCCAAAATTTTATTGCTGACTGAGATAGTTGTTAAGTGACTTTTACCCCATTGTATGACTTTTGCCACAATTGTTAAGTGAATCATTAGCGTTATATTAGTAACACAGTTGTTAAGTGAATCTGGTTTCCTCATTGACCTTGCTTGTCAAGAAAGTCACAAAAGTTGATCACGTGTCCCTGGGACATTGCAACCATCATAAACATGAGTCAATTGCCAAGTATCTGAATTTTGATCATGTGAGCATGGGGATACTGCAACTGTCATAAGTGTGAAAAGTGGTCATAAGTCATTAGTGCCATTGTAACTTTAATTGCACTCTTAATTATGAGTGGCCTGATCACCATCGCAGAGACCTTTAAGTATTCTCAAATCACAGCCACTGTCTTTATACACAGTTTCAATCACAGTCTCGATAAGAGGAGGAAACAGTGGGTTAAAGAGGAAAGGAAGTTAGTCCTTATTCTTAGTATTGGCTGATAACTGTAAGATGTTCTGACTCAGCCAGGTTCCCAGAGAGCAAACACAAACTCAGTAACTCAAACCTTCACAGTTTTAATCTACAAATAAACTTCTTTGTAGATAAAAGATGGCTTGCAGCCAATTAGTCCAACCAGAAAAGCCTTGACACAATTCTTCAGATAAGCCAGTATCTCTACACACAGTGCTGGGTCCTTAGAGCTTCTTAGAATGTTTTTGCCTTCTACAGAGCAAAACCCCTTTTAAACCAGGCTTATATTCCCTGGAGGGAAGGGCCATTAATTAACATTCTTACTCCCGAGTCGCCTATCATCCTGCACTCACTCGCACTTAGCACAGGCTCCTCGGGAACCTCCTCCTCACTGCTGCCGGCTAACCACAACATAAGAGAAGGTATCTTAAGGAAACAGATTTCAGGCATTGGGCCAGAGAATTCAGACTCAGTGTCCAAAAGGCATGGGGGAACTGACACTAATAAGATAAGCTGGCAAGAAACATTTCTTTCATTACACAATGGATTCTTCAGTGATGTTCACTCAGTTTTTATAGTATTATACCTACCGTGATTCTCTGTCTCTGTATCTTTTTCTCTGCTCAAACTCTTTGTAGAATACTGATAGGCTTTGTTTTTCAAAACCCTGCATACAAGTAGCACTTGACTTACAACCATAATTGTGACAAGAATTTCAATGACCATAAGTCATTATAGTCAAAGGTTGAGTTGGAACCAATTTTACAAGTTTTTATGATGGTCTTTACATTAGATGTGGTAATCCTTGAGAATTGGAAGATCAAACTGTTTTTCCCCTCACATTTTCTGGGGGTAATGATAACTTATACCCTCTATCTCAGTTTCTTCTGTTGAGTTTGGGAATGCTGTGCTATGAACTAAGGCAGGTTTGCTCTTGTTAAGCAATTGTGTATCACTTTAGTTGCATGACTTGCAGCCTATAATCACAGTCACTTTTTTTTAAATTACATTTATATGCCGCCCTTCTCCGGAGACTCAGGGTGGCTTACAATGTTTGGAGCACAACCCAATGCGCTCAGCAATAGCCTTCATTCCATTGTATAGCGGCATTTTTACAAAGTCAGCTTATTGCCCCCAACAATCTTGGGTCCTCAATTTACCTACCCCGAGAGGATGGAAGGCTGAGTCAACTTGAGCCTGGTGGGATTCGAGCCTGCACTAATTGCAGGCAGCTGGAATTAAGTGTTAATTAAGCTGGAATTAAATGGAATCAAGTGGAATTAAGTTTAATGCCTTCCAATACCTGAAAATGTAATTCCCACCCCCTCATTTCTTGCCATTTAGAGCTGTGACCGCATCAAACAGTCTGCTTCAGGTACCAAACGGCGTGTCTTCATTGTGGAGACTATGGGCGGTTATTGTGGCTACTTGTCAACAGTGACAGGAATTGCAGTGGGAGCAGATGCTGCTTACATCTATGAAGACCCTTTCACCATTCATGACTTAAAGGTGTGCTGCTAAAAAAAAAGAAAAGTGATGAAAATGCATGGAAATGTTTCTGTATATTGTGTAGATATCATTATGTGCAAACGTAGAATATCATATGTCAGGTTGGGCTGCTTATGAACTATATGCTGTTTCTTCCCTTTGCATGTTGTCATTCCCACTATGTAGTTTCTGATGCTCAGCAGTACATGTTTGGCAGTATATTGTGCATTTTCCCAATAAAATAAAACTGGGAATACAGGAAAATTAAACCTGTACAAGATTTAAATGTTCTTGTTTTACACTTATTTCAACCACTCTCACAGTTAAAAGGAAAAGGTAAAAAAATATGTCCCCAATCTGGTAATATCTCTCTGGATCTTGGACATTGAAAAGTTGGGGAAAATAATTCCACAAAGTGACTCCTACTGCAAAAGATTACCAACTGTACTGTATAAATAGTATGTATTGAGATATGGGTACAGTGACTCCAGATCATAGCACCAGGCCCCTATCATGAAATGGGTGCCAGCTATACAGTGTTAATTGCATTCTATGAGAAGAAACAGGCTACTTAAAATTCCTTCTCTAGTTTTTAATGCCCTGCCTAAACGTGACTCTTTAATGATTGTGCCTACCCCATTAGTTGATACATACATGAAAATACTAATCTAGCATCAACATGGCAACATGGCTATTAAAATCTGTGATTAAAATCAATGGAATTTATATTATTTAAGCCTATGAGGCATTTTATATCCCAGATGATAGTTAAATATGGGTGAAACCATATTGCTTTTTGTGATAAATCTGTGATTTGAGATAGTAATTGTATAGAAAAACAAGATATGATCCACTGGTCAGTGCTTCTGTCATTTTGATTATTTCATCATTTGTTCTGAACTAGGGCCACATAAGCCTGAAAACATTGGATCTAGATTTATTTAGTTAAGCATTCCATAGTTGCCACTGTAGCTTATGTTCTTAGTGATATATGAGAGGTGAGGCACCTAGATTCTCAGAACAAAAATACAAACATGATCTGAGTTTCTTAAATTTCTCTTTTAACTATTTTGGCAGATCTGTACTTGTGAGATAATTGTTGCACTGATAACTAGTCATTGTGTCCAACATGAACAAAGCATTTATTATCTAATCTTGTTCTATGTAGCTCAGAAATGTCATTTCCTTTTCCTTTTGTCTAAATAACTTATTTTATTCTTATCAGCAAAAAATGTTCCAATAAAAACTATTGTAATTTTTATCTTGCCAGGCGAATGTTGAACATTTGACTGACAAAATGAAAACAGACATTCAGAGAGGTTTGGTACTCCGGTAAGTTATAGAAATGTTTTAACAAGGACATGCTGTCCTTTGAACTGTCAAAGAAGATACACATTCCTATTGCAATATGAAAGAGTGGGAACTTTGTACCTTTTTAAATGTATTGCAAGTCAAGAGTTCTTTGAAAGGAGCAAGTGCAGTGTAGAATGATTTCCTTTCTGTTGAATCATAACTGAACAATGATTCAACGGAAGTCATTGTAGCCTCTGAAATGTTGGAGAGAAATTAATAATTTTCAAACCTGAGAAATTGGCTTTGATCTGTAGGCATCTAGTAGGCTGCAGAGAAAAAAGAATTTCTCAAGTGCAAAAGCTAATGCAGATTGCATTGTTGATATTCAGTGGTTTGCTTTATTAATAGTATACAAGTGGACCTCGCTTACCAGCTTACTCATTCAGCAACCATTTGAGGTTACAACAGGTTCTGAAAAAATAACTATGCAACTAACTTTGCCCTCACACAATGGATATAGTAGCTGTTTGCCCTGTGTACTTTTCATGTGCATTTCCCATTCTCGTTAATTATCCCAGTGCTGGGGTCACCATTCTAAAGGGTGGAGGAATGGAGGTGGGGGTAATGAAAACTCTAGTAAAATCATAAGCACAGTGTGGTCAGATGAATTTCCACTCAACAACCACTTAATAACATAGCTGCTAGTCCCAATTGTGGTTGCTAAATAAAGGCTCACTGTTGTCCCTCCCTTTCTGATATCCTGAAAATGTGCTGTATTAAAATTCCCATCATATACTTGGTAAAAATAATGTTGCTTGCAGGCCAGTATAACTACAACATCAAATTGGAGGATGCCATTGGCCAGTTCCTCCTCAGTTCCTTGTATATTGTTGATGGAGTAATTTTTTAAAATAATGATTAATTCTTTATATTTTGTGGTTCGTAAATGGCTCTTTCTAAAAGTCTTTGCCTTCCCTGACATTCATACAAATTTCAGTATAAAATATTGTAACATATATTACGTGTATATCCCAAAAGAAAAAGAAAAAGTTCAGCATAAAGCAATTAATAAAAAATACAAAACAAGCAACGAGATGAAAACTTATTTGTCTTCAGAAAGTTAAGATTTAATAATTCTGCTGACGTTCCATGTATTCTGTATCATTTTCAAACAAAAGCCCTGCATTTTCTTGTTCAGGAATGGGGGGAATATGCATCAGAGATCTTTCTTGTGAATTAAAAAATCAGAAAGATTCATGGGTACACTAAAAGATCCAAAAATACACTAAACTTGCTACAGACAAATTTAGTATTCAGAAGTTAACATCTTTAATTATTTTCCAGACAGTATTTTCTACATTGCCTTTTCTGCAAAAGATGCAATTGTACTTGCTTACATTATCTTCTTTTTTTTAGCAATGAGAAATGCCATGAACATTACACCACTGAGTTTCTGTACAACTTATACTCCTCAGAGGGGAAAGGAATATTTGATTGCAGAATCAATGTTTTAGGCCACCTCCAACAGGTATGTAGAGCCGAAGTTCATGAGATTGCATTAGCATTTTAAGGAGGCATAGAGTAACTGATTTGAAATGGGTAGTGGAGGGAATAACTGCAGACATCATTTGATAAAGAAGTCCTTATGTATTTACTAACGCTTACCTGCCATTCCAGTAAAAATAAATCTGAGAGGCTTATACTGATATTTACGGTATAAGATGACGTTAGAAATGCAATATAAGCCGTAGTTATTAAACATCTCTTGTTCCATCTACAATTATCAAATGGAACCATCTACTCAAGAAGGAGGAGGAGAACAACAGCTGAAAAGCAGTAACCCTCTCTCAGGCCTTTCTGGGCAATCCAGAACAATACCATGTTTCATGGCACTGAAGGCTGCTGTGAGATCAAGCAGGATCAGGAGAGCTATACTCTCCTTATCCCAGGCCCACCACAATTTATTAACAATTGGTGTCCATTGTCATCAAGAAAATACATATTTGGTTCAGGGCTGTAGAATTAGTAGATATTTCACATCTTGCACCTGCCTACTCCTTGCTGCTTTTAACCATTTCCCATTTTTGTAGAATATATTTGCAAAAAGGCTTCTGGGTTAAATGGTTCCAGCCAACTATACATCAACTCAGCTTCTTCCTACAACAGGATTGGCATGGCTGTTTTTTTGGCTCTACTTTCACTTTCCTATCTAGGGAGGTGCTCCAACCCCCTTTGACCGCAACTATGGTACCAAGCTGGGTGTAAAAGCTGTTCTATGGATGTCAGAAAAGTTGAAGGATGTGTACCGCAAAGGTGAGTCATAATTATCATCTCAGTTACAGAAGATATTCATGCCATTGCATCCTGAAGGTGCTCAGAGCCTATTGGCAGAAGGAGGTGAAACAATATGCAACAAATAGCATGCTCCCAATGGCCCGCTTCTTAGTTTTTGTTTCTAATTAGAAAAGTAGCAGGGCACTGAAGGAGAACAATCAAATGGTTACTTAGTTTAGGGGATGTGTTGCTGTTATATTATGAGGCAACTTATCTGTGGTTGGTTGCTCTGATTCTCAGCGATCTACTTACTAAGAGAGATTTCCAGTGTCTTCCAATTAAGGGAATGGGGAACTTAATCAGATCTTGAATTCTATCATTTACAATTTTCTTCTATGAAGTCGACTTGAAGTACATCCAAATTTATGGCATATATAGGTTAGGTATATTTCAGCATTTACAGTTTCTTGCTTTGTCCTTGCTGCCTATTTCTGCCCGTCACTTCTGTTTTGTATAGTGCTAATCACCTTGAAAACTATTTTGTGGAAATACTTGCTCTCAAACAAAGCTATTGATTTATCATTCTTATCAGAATGATTATCATGAAGCTGGTTTTGAATGGGTATATAATTATTTTCCTTGAAATTAGTCAGTGCAATGGTTTAGGAAACTTTCAATCATTTGGTAGTTGTTGCAATATCCAGAATTACATATCCAGATACCTCATATAAAACCAAGGCATTTATGTAATGAGATTATTTTCTTGCATTACAAGTAAAAATATTCTGTTTCTCTAGGCCGAGTATTTGCCAATTCTGCAGAATCTGCTTGTGTCATTGGCCTACGTAGGAAGACTGTGTCCTTTAGTCCTGTGACAGAGCTTAAAAAGGTCACAGATTTTGAGTAAGTATATTGGTGGAGTATCAGCAAAATTCTGTCAAAGGATCACTGATATGTTTGAAAGTATGGCATATAGAATGTCAGATAATTTGTTCATTCATTGGTCAGTTAGTTGGATTTTCTTTCTGTCTGCTGACGTAGACATGATACATAATTATTCCATTTAAAGATCTTCTCAGAATCGTACTACATATATTGAATCTAAAAGTGAGCTGTGGTACTTCTTGACTATTATATATTTACTTTTCTCTTGAGCCTGAGGGAATGTAGAGGTCTAACTGGTAGCTATGCCCATGACTTAGATATTCTGAGATTGTTTGTTAGAGAGGCATGGTATGCCTATATTTAGAGCTGCTTTGTAGTTGCACCAACCTATGCCAGACTGGTATTCATTCAGTTTGTTTGTTTTTCTGCAGACACAGGCTTCCTAAGGAGCAGTGGTGGCTGAATTTACGCCTTATGCTGAAGATGCTGGCCCAATACCAGATCAGTCTAACTGAATATGTGTCTGGAAAGATGGAGCACGTCACTCGGCGTACACTCAGCATTGAGAAGGGATTCTAGCTAGTCTTCCCTTAACCATGTCTCTGATCAATTCTGTGTAGTTCTCTCCCTTTCTGGCCTTCTCATGCCTTTCGAGTGCGAAGCTGATGCCACTGTGAGCCAACAAGAGTGAGGCCAGAAGACAGCCTGCCTTCGTTGCAGAATTACTCCATGCCCCCACAGGTTCTTTCTTGCTCACCCAGGAGCATGGATGGATTCACTTATCCTTCCTCAAGCCTCTTTGTTGCCCCTTGAAGTAGAGGGTGTAATACCAGACATAATTTGTTCCTATTTCACAGGGTTTTTAAAACATTCCTACACTACTTAGAAGAATTATGTACTGCTTACCAATTGACAGTGTGCTACCTTTAGATTCTTATTGGCCTGGTGCCATGAAGAATGCAAGTTTTCAGAAAGGGCCTTCCTGTAATAGTTTCCCAAAATGTCTCCTTAGGAAAATTCTCTAAAACAACTAAGAATTCTTATTGCCATCACTATTGACAAACAGCAAAGATCTTTCTTGGCAGAAGGAACTTGCTTGCAATAGAGCAGCAAACAGTAAGAGAGGTCTTTCTTCCCATCCCTCCCTCAAGGTAGTTCATGCTGACCAAGGAAGGGTAGAATTTCTGAGAGCTCAGCGGGAATTGCTGGTATGCCATCACTTTCCTTAGAATACCTTTCTTCATTCTATCTGGCTCATGTGTTTAATTCACTATCCTGGCTGGTCTGTGATGATGGCACAGCTCTTGACTGTGTTGTGTCTGTACCTTTCTGCTGCATTTCTGTGAATCCAGTGCCCTATATTGCCTGTTTGTCTGTGGCATTGCTTTCTGTCTTGTAGAGATATTAAAACACACACTGAATCAACTGTGTATATGCTCAAATTGTGTTTTTTGTTGGAGACTGGCCTCAGATCTGCAAGATGTGATGTTAACCAGTTTTTAAATCCATATATGATTGTATTCATACATGATTATTCACTGAAATATCCTTGCTAAGTAGTGTTGAATAAAAGACAGAAGGCAGGATAACTTACAGCTGTATAAGTTAGTGTATAACTATATACATTTTCATATTAAGAAGAGACATTAGAATTTAAGATACTGCCTTTGTTCAAAATTCAGTTATTTAATTGGAAATTGTCTGCATTTCTGTTATCTTAAAAATTGGTGTTTTCCATTACTGCAATCCGATCCTTCTAGTTGAAAATGTAAAGCATGCACATGCTCTGACATACGTTAATATGACACTGGCATGCACTAACATAACCTCTTAAATCTCAAATCATCTTCAATAAGATAGGTGCCAATTCTCATGACATACCTGATTGTTAGGTGTAAAACTTCGTTACATGGAGAATTAAGAAATTATGAGAATTTGAATTAAAATGTAGTAGATTTGGGGAAGGGGGCAAAGGGGAAAAAGAGAGAGAATATACTTGAGACTAGTGTACCTCTTAGGGACCTGGGTATAAAGAATAGAGCAGAATTTCTGTGAAGATTACAGCAAAGTTGTTGGGCAAGCTAGTGTTGAAGCACTTTTCTTACCATGTAAAAAAATGCTGGTTGGTTCAGTTGCTCATGCTGTAACAAAAACAACTTCACTAAATAACTAATCAAGAGTTCGTGTCAAAAGTTAACAAACTGCACAATTTTCTCTTTAGGTCTATTACAAATAAATCAACAAGATCATCATGAAAAGCACTGATGTTAGTAAAGAGATCCACATTGAAGCAGTTCCAGTTTGGAAAATTCAACTCAGCTGCTTTGAGGGTTTCTATTGCTTGTTACACAAGTGCTATCCCTGTTTTATTGGGGGGGAGGGGAATTATCATTGTTTATTCAGGCTTGCATTCATGAAGATAGTCTAGGAACTTGAATACCATAATTTCTTTTCAATTAGAAAAAAAATCATTGCATAGTTCAAGAGACTTCTGTGCTAAGCAACTAGCCAGCTGAATTAAGATAGATTTCTTTGCTGGGTTTGTGTAAGAATAAGTAGCTCAAGACAAGGAAAGAATGTGCTATGATAAAATAGCAAAACATCATAAATTTTCCAACCTTCTTAGTAGGTTAAAACACATTGGCAAAAATGCCTTTAGCAGCTTTAGGACACAATGTGTGGAATACAAACCTCTCATGTTCTGAAACAACCTGAGTTTTCTGCTGTTCATGCTGTCATCTATCAATCTAGTTAAGTACACTATTTCTGTCATACACCATTCCTATTACATTTTATCACGCTATTTTCCCAATACAGCCATTGTTATCTTCACAACATTTCTATAAAGTATGTCAAGCTATGTTTTAGCCTAAAAGGTGGTAACGACTATGATCATCCACCCACTGAATACTAACAGCCTGGTCTTCCCTATTGGATATTTCAATCTAAATATGTCAGTAATACTGGTGCCTATATAGTTATTGTTTTCTTAAGTGTCTGTACTGGAACAATGTGTTTTTGGAAATGACATATGTCCTTTTAGACATGAATCATACTGTACTTAAAAACTGCTTTTATTATTAGTTTCTGTGCTCCAACAGCTTTTTTAAAGGGCAAGCTGCAGGTGTACAAAAAGCCTTGTTGAGAATTTTGGTGTAATGAAGTTTAACACAAAAGATTGAAAAAAGGAAAACATTGATATTTTGTGAATTGAGAAACATTTGTGAAGATTAATCGTGGCATATTTCATGTTTTTTCTCATTTCAATCTTTTGTGTTTTATTTACCTACTTAAAATACTGGATGCCCAATTAAGTATCAAGGACTGAAACACCAGAATCTGAAAAACTGAACTTTTAAGTGTTACTAGAACATGGCATTTCCTATACGTCACTTTAGCTTACACATAATTTTGCCAGCATTTTTAATCAAATAGGTCAGGGCTGTCAAACTCCTGACCTGTGGGCCGGATATGTGATATGCTGGCCATGCCCACATCCGGTTTAGCAAAGGGGGAGAAAAGTCCTGATACATCATGTGACACCACCGTGACAATGTGAGTTTGACACCCTGGAAATAGGTGAGGCTGGACAAAAAAAAAAATTCAGGCACCATTTTTCACAGAAATATTTTTAGATTGAAAAGTAAAATTGATTTTCATATGTGTGGTAACATTGGTGCAGAAATGTTTTAGCAGAAGGAAGAAATCCTATGTTACAAATGAGAACCTGCTGCAAAGTTAGTAATGACTAGATAATCCTATCCATACTGAGATAAACGCTGATCTGGATCAATGATCCATAAATAATCAGCAAAAAGGTACGCAATTTTTAAGCGCAAGTCATTAGACAAACAACGTTCATATTATGGAAGGAATTTTTTACCTATTTCTTAGCATAGTGGTGCTCCTGCACTAGAAGTAGCTTGACAGGCTAGAGAGGCTAAAGGACCCGGTATCTCAAATAATACTTCACTGGATTTTGTTCAGCAGTCTGATGCTACTTCTTTATATAATCACATTGATGTTGTACCCTCCACCCCTCCATGAAGCCTTTATTTTTAGAAGGCTTTAGAAGACTTCATGGACTGAAGGAAAGCTTTGGATTTGTAAGATGTAAATGTAAGTGGGACTATATTGGCACTTCTTTTTTTCATAAATTTCAAGCTACTTAACAGAGGTGGAATGATGACAGAAAAGACTTGGCTTCAAGCTTTTAATTTAAACATTCAGTGATTTTCTTTTTATGAATTTTAACTTCTTATGAAATTCTGGTTCTGAGGCCAGGATTGTCAAACACTAATGGAGGAGGAAAAGGAAGAGACATGACGATATGAAGATATTAGGGAAGGCCACCAGGCTAACCAAGTCAGATGTATCACAGGTTTGGCCTGACAAAGGCGTGAGTAAACAAGTCTAGGCATGATTCTTCCAGCAGGAAGGCACTAGCAAGAGATAAAGTACATCCTCTTCCAAATGATAAGAATTTTTTGTCTACAAATAGACGTAATCTATACGTGCTTATTTGCGATCTCTGCTGCCCGCCATTGTGGAAGGTGGAATAATAGTTGTAAAATGTAGGCACATAAATTGTAGATGAAAAAATTACTGTAGAACATGGTTCTAAGCACATGAAACACAAGATGTGCTTGTTTTTTTTCTGTACAAAATCCTCCATTCTCACGGGGAAGTCCAACAACACACAAAGGATGCTAGTAGGACTGGTGAAATAAATTTTGCTGATCCACAAACAGTTCCTTGGATGTGCTATCGATCCTCATGAAGTTCCTTTTTCTGCAAGGCTTGGAGTTTGTTTCCAACTGTTTGATGGATGACTTCTAAACCCTCTGAATCCAGCTCTTCTAAAAGTAACGTGATGGCACTGAGGATATTCTGTTAAGGCAACAAAAAACAAAATCGGAGCAGATCATAGAATTAATCACTGTGCAGAAGCAGTCTAGTCCTCTTATTACTATAGGTAGTCCCCAACATATAACCACAATTGAGCTTAAAATTTCTGTTCCTAAAGTGAAGTGAGTTTTGCCCCATTTTGTGATCATTCTTGCCATAGTTGTTAAGTGAATCATTGCAATTGTTAGTAACATGGTTGCTAAGTGAATATGGCTTCCCAATTGACTTTGCTTGTCAGAAGGTTGCAAAAGTTGATTACATGATTCTGGGACATTTCAACTGTCATACATATGAACCAGATGCTAAGCATCCGAATGTTGATCACGTGACCAGGGGGATGTTGGAACAGTCATATGAAAAACAGTTCATAAATCACTTTTTTCAGTACTGTTGTAACTTACAACCATTCGTTTAGAGACCATTCAAAGTCAAGGACTACCCAAACCTCATTGTTTTTCTCCAATCTCTTCTCACATATTCAAGCAATTTTTCTATGAATAGAATTGAATTTCACAGAAGATAGATTTATCAACTGCACAATGCAATTGGAACAACTGTGGCAAAGGAAAGCAAACAAGGTACCGACAGTAATTAGGGTGCAATTCCAAAAAAATATTGAGTACCACTTGAACACCGTTATTGACATCACCACCACCAGTCAATTGCAAAGGGGAAGTTTACTTGGAACCTCTTACATCCTGCAATAACTTTTAACACCATCAAACAACAACATCTCTATCTCATGTCTTTGGGAAGGACTCAATAGGTGGATAAAAATGCCAAAACCAGTCTAAATATCTATCTGACTGTACAATCAACCATAATGATAACTTGATGTATATGATGGTGAAGATTTTGTCAATGTCGATGGTATTCATGTGGTGCTCCAGATGCTTTGGGATTGTACCCAAGGCGCTCTATTACAACAGATACTATCTTTGCTTTCTTTTGTCACAATCATTCTACCTGTATTTACAGGTCCTTGTATTTTGTTATTTTTTTCTAGTCCTTTCTCTTCTATTTGGCTGCCTCCAGGTATTGCGAAATTCACTATCCGTATTTTTTTGACTTTCTTTTTAACAATTGTTAAATCTGGGGTGTTATGTGGCAGGTACTTGTCTGTCCCAAAGCACTTTAGTTCCTTCATTTTCCATTACTTCTTCAAAGTTCCCACCAGTTCTTGCTTATGGGCAACTGGTGTTTCTTGTAGATATTCCAATGCACTATTGTTGTTACTTTGTCATAGCATTGTTTGTAATGAATTGTCTTATAACAGCTAACTAGGTGGTCACTGTTTTTTCAGCTTCTTTGCATTTGTTTTCTGTTGCTCTCTTCTCAATTCTTTCACTGTAACAATGCAGCTGAGCTAAGCTGATTATTACCTGGGTTTTATACAATTGTACAATTATACAATTGTTCAGTGCAAGACAAATATATCATATGATCCAAAATACATAGAACTATGGATTTTTGGGATGGTGAAGACTCTTATACTCACCCATTTTGTCCGGTTACCACCTACTTCTTTGGTTGAAAATGTATCTTTTGGAGCAACAGGCTTCATACCAAGCTGCTCACGGATTTTACTGTATAGGAGGAACATAAATAAAAGAATGACTTTAATGCAAGGTTCTATTAACATGTAATCTGCAAAGCACTATATTTAAAGAGGAACACACAGATGCACAAAAAATTACATGTTTCTGCATACTTAAAAATCATGGAATCCCTTCTCATATTCCAATTTATTGGTTTACAAAAGTGAGAAATTGTTTTTTTTTTACTCCAGATTGAACCACATGTTGGACAAAGTATTCTTCATAAATTAAGTCCCAAAAATAAATGCTAACAACAAATAACAGAGCTCGCCTCACTTTGTCTCGTCAAGTTCAGTGCTGAAGTTCATGAGTTCATTTTCTGTTGTACATTCTGTCGTGCTGGACTCAGTGTTAGAGTATTGGCAGCAGCTGTCTACATCTGTTTTAACTGGGGGTGTTGTTATCTCTTCTCCTTCTACTAGTGCATGTGACAGTTCTTCCTCTGTCACCACTATACAAATCAAACAAAAGCCAAAGAGGGAGCAGTATTACTTATTTATTATTACACTGTTTATAATCCATCCAGAGGTGGTATTCAGCAGGTTCTGAACAGTTCTGGAGAACTGATAGCGGAAATTTTGAGTAGTTCGGAGAACTGGCAAATACCACCTCTGACTGGAGATTTTACAGTATCCTTCCCCTACCACAAGCCACCAAGCCACGCCCACAGAACCGGTAGTAAAAAAATTTGAATCCCACTACTGAATCCATCCCGCCCCAGAGGACTCTCAACAGTTTACAGCAGTAACATTTAAAAAAAAGTATTCCAAGCAGATTCGTCATAGCAATAGCACTTATATAGTACCTCATAATGTTTTAAAGCACTCTCCTGAGCCCCCTCATGATCAAACTCCAGGCTGTAGGCTGAGTTAGCCTGCATTATTGCACTTTAACTACTGCATCATCAGGGCTCTTCATATTAAATTGAAGCCTATAGTATGTTTGATGTAGTCAATATATTATATTTGATGTATTTATTAGTACAAGAAGGCTCCTTTGATTATAAAATCTTTGGCTATATACTATTCTTCCAACATAGTTAATTTTGTGAATTGATAACTGTAGAAATTAACGGCTTTTCCATATTTGAATCTAAGAATATATTAAAGAATGCATTTATCAAAAATACTTTTCCATTAATAAATGGGTCCCAAATTTTATAAAACTAGAGAAGGAATAAAGTATGAGAAGCCAGAATTTGCTGCCACTTTTTAAAAAAAAAATTCTGAAATTTAAATATGCATTTCAACAGCAAATATTTATTTACACAAGGAAAGAATAGCATGGGTTTAATTGTAAGCTATCTGAAATAACATTAATACTCTTTTGAGCTCCATATAACATGAGCTCCGTGGAGTTCATTTTGTCCTGCTCCAAAACTCCCCAACAGGAAAGACTGGAGAAAAATCAGCCTAATTTTCTCTCAGGGCTACAGACAGTACGCTGGGGAGGGCTACATACTGCTCAAAGGTTGCCCACCAGGGTATTAAAGGGATATCTAATTGTTCTTGGCAAGAAGTTGTTTTCATATGAAACAATAAATTAATACCCTCCCATCATTAGTTCAAAGAAATATTAATTCAAAATTACATCTCATTTTGCTACACAATTCTTAAGCATCTCACACACTACCACCAAGAAATGTGCTGCTATACACACTCTTATTGTCCAGCTTGTGGAGACTAGGAAGATTACGCAGAACTGTCATTCTGTAGTGGTGGAGATTAGAGCCACAGCAGGGATTCTCAGACATCCAGAGGATTCTCAGGCGGGGCAGTTTTTTCAAGTGGAACAGCTCATGGAGGCTTGAAATACAGTTTCTCCTGAGGTAAAGCTCAGTTAGTTTCTCGCACTGGTTAAAAGGTTCCAGACTGTAGATACTATTTGCACTAGAGAAGAAAACAAGGGCAGCATTAAGAACTATAATTCTTTGTGCAACACAAAAATCCTGGGTCAGCTGGATAAACATGTGTTTGTGCCCTTTCTTATGGTTCTATAGAACATCTGAAAACATGAACAATAAGAGGACAAAGAAAAAGAGCTAGATCATTACATTTACATTATCCATTATATTTTCAACATTTTGAAACCAGAATTATACCATTGGACTGCACACACTGATATTCAGAATTACTCATTTCCTAAGAGAATACAAGTCTTGAGTGCTATTATTACTTAACGTACTGAACATGCTAGACGTAGAGATTGGATCAGTAACTAAAATGCATTGAATAAAAAGAAAGCAAAAGAAGATAAGTCTGGATCCAAGTACAGAGCTATGATAATGTGCACTTATGAAGTAGAGAGATCAGGGATCAAAAATAAATTGCTGACACAATATGTATATACACATATAGACAACAAATATGAAAAGAGATAAACAGGTTGTTCAAGAATTATTTGAATGATGGATTGTTAATTTGTACAGTTAATGAAATGAAAAATGAAGATCTGTAATTTACTTCCTTGTGACCTGGAGTTATTAAATAAAAATAACAATAATTTAAAGCATAGAAAAGAGGGTACAGTATAGCTGGAGGAGTAGGTTAGGCACATAACGTAAAAACATGAGACTACACAGGCATGATTCAAAAATGAAATAATACCACTATATGAATTTTTACTGAACAAATTATGTATAGAAAGAAGTTTGAAATTTTGGCTAAACTTAAAAATTCAAGACAAATACCTTGTGTGTCCAATCACACTCGGCCAATAATGAATTCTATTCTATTCTATTCTATTCTATTCTATTCTATTCTATTCTATTTCTATTCTACTCTACTCTACTCTACTCTGTTAGACACAATGATTAAAAATGCACAATGCCTGAATGCTTAAGATTTCTTAAGGATTAATGCTTAAGATTTCGTAAGGATTTCTTTTCAGGTTCCATGTTGAAAGAAAAGCCACTGATTTTAGGCAGCCACCATTCTAACACATACCTGAATGTAACCACCTCAACATTAGGAAGCTCATGGCAGATTGATATCTAGATGATTAAAAAGAAAAAAAAAATATTAGCAAAATTTCCATCTTGCAAGGAAAAGGAACAAATATATGTAATTGATTAATTAGAAATACTGTATTTAAGCATCTATAACAGAAGCTCCATATTATAATAGATTATTATGTCAACTGAGACCAAAATGCACTGAATCCAAATATCTACAGAGATTAGTTGAATTTATAGTTTTTCTATTTCAAAGAAATCTACATTATTACTGGGTGCTATTTTCCAGAATTTCAAGAATAATATTCCTTAGAATAATGTTTCTCAACTTTGGTAACTTTAAGATGTGTGGATTTCAACTCCTAGAATTCTCCAATCAGCTGGGGAAGGCTGAGGTCTTCTGGGAATTGAAGTCAACACATCTTAAAGCTGCTAAGGTTAAGAAACTGCTCTGGAATATAAAAGCAGATTTTTTTTTACCTTGATATGCTAGGCCTTGAACCTGTTCCAAACATACATTATGACTTGTGCTTTCCTGAATGACAGTTCAGATATACAGTGCAACTAAGAGTCCATTGAAACTCTCTGTCAATCAAGCAAGGTAAATTGGTGATATAACATCTCCAAATGATGAGTCAACCCCCTATCTCACTGGCACTTTCAGCATGAGGTACTTGTAGCTAAAGGTGGCTCAAAATTACACTACTGCCAGCTCCTCAATCCTCTAATATCTACTTTTCCAAAGAGAAAGAGGCAAAGAACCAACTGAGTCTTTGCTTTTTCTCTGGATTTAGTATCTTTTGATTTCACTCAAGTCAGAAAATAGCTAACAACCATTCACAATCCCCTACTGGGAACAGATTATGAGAGAGAACCAATACACCAACAATTATTTCCATTTCTTACATATTAGAAACTTAGAAATGGTACTTACATCTGAAATACGGCTTCCCCTAAAAAAGAAGAACATATTTAAAAGACATGTATTAAATAGTATATTAACTATTTGTTTGACCAATCTGGGCTGTAACCCTTCCTGGGTGGGGTGGTTTTATCTTTTTTTTATTATTTAAATTGTCTTTTTGGGCTTGTTTTAGTTTAATCTTTTCTTAATTATTTATTGCTGTTGTTTTTAGCTGTGAGCCGCCCCGAGTCTTCGGAGATGGGGCGGCATACAAGTCCCAAAAATAAATAAAATAAATAAATAAATAAACTAAAGCAATATTCACACTATGGAAAGCTATACATGAAATAACAATTAGAACCCTCTATAAATGCCCTTTGTGCTGGTAGTGAGCAGGCCTACTTATGACCTGCTATATACATTTTGCTGACTTCTCTGCAATACGCCTATGCTCGTATGTGCACAGATACTACTCCATGCAAATTCCCTTTGAAATTTCCAATTCTGTAAAAGAATTCCTATCTATGTGCAAATCAAACATCCGTAACCATACTGTAGCTAGGCCAACAAGTGTGTGCATGATAATGGGAGAGCGATTCCAATATTTCATAGGGAAGCTTACATTTCTGGAAAGACACAAACAGAAACAGGGCCTACAGACAACAGTGCTATAATCACAGCAGAGTAGTCATTTTAGTCCTTATCCTCAGGAAATCTATAATTTGAATGAATGAAAGCAGAAGTCTCTATTCTGACTGATTTTACAATGTATTATGTAACCATTTGGAATGTAAGACATTTCAGACAGAAGAAAACAAAACAGACAGGTGGGGATAAGTGAAGGCTATTTTTGGATGATAACTTCAGAATATTTTTGGAAGGAAGTGAAAGAACTGCTATTGTTGAGAAAATGGATGAAAAGAAAAATACAGAGAGATATAGTAATAAGACATGTATGTTACCTAATTTCAAAAAGTATGTAAATTTAAAATAAAACCATCAAGGAGCCAAAAAAGTCTTATAAACAGCCTGCAGGCCATCAGGAAAATAATTAGGACAAAAATATGTCTTCAAGTAGCCTTTTCCAGAACAGTAAAAACTTTGTTTCATCACAAATATGCAATCATGGAACTCAAAGAGGAACAGCTGAGTGATGGACAAGCATAATAGCTTATATTAAGCAAGCTGTATTTGGCTAAGTTCTGAATATATTTAGGACTGTTCCATATACAGTACTAGGCAGGTCCAGATGACCTCAGGATAATGTAACTTTACTCATTTTGAAAAGGGATAAATGAACCCAAGGTAATTTTTTTGGCCATAGCTCCTCCCTGGATGGACCAAAGTCAAGTTTTGGTATCTTATTTTTATGCCACACACTTGATCAACGGATGCAAGGGAAAGAGAAGTGGTGAAGGAAAACAGGCTATGAAATGAAAGGTAGAAAAGAGAGGGGGGGGGGAAGAATGACCAGATAATGAAATGTGACTTTTAATCCTGCAAAACACAAAATAAAGATACTGAATTGAGATATAATACCCATTTCAATTAATAATCAATATTTTTACATAGTGGCTTTAATCGTTACTGGGAAGAACTCTTTCGTTTTTCAACAACTCTGAATTTAGAAATCAGAAGAGAGTCTACAATGATTTCAGGAATTCACTTTTTGCTGGGCAAAGCCTTTATCATAATTCTGCAAGGCACACTTTTCTCATCACTAGACCTTTCGGTAGACAATCTCGACTTTTCGGTACCCATTGCGAAGACAACGGAGCAAACAAAAGCTTCCTTGCTGAAACTACAGCGACCAGCATCCCAGCCGTCACGACCAAAAGCGAGGAATGCCGGAACCTGCAGTTAATATAAAAGGCCACCTCCTCCTCACCAGCAATTGAGCTTGCGGACTCCTGCAAGGCTCGTAGCTTTCGCTCGAGACAGAACCGCTTTACGAGTCAATTTCATGGTCCCCGCACAACCATCGGACTTCCCGGGCCTCTTGGCTAAGGTTGGCTTGGGAACTTCCGACGCGTTTCCCACGACGACTCCAGGCGCAGGCGCCATCATCTCCATCCCACTCCCAGCGGAGACTGGCAACCAGAGGCGGGACTTAACTGTCTAACTCCCGTCCCCTCGTCGTGGCCACGCCCTTTAACGACGGCGCACAAGCCTGAGCAACCACTTCAGGGGCGGGGTCAGTTGTAAGCGATCCCCGGAGTTGAACCGGCCAAGCGGACTGGTTTGTTTTCCGTTGCAGTCGTGGGGCTTCACGGAGGGCTTATCCGCTGAACTGTTGCCCGTGATAGCTTCCCACCTTACTTGGGCATTATTTGTGTTTCACAATAATTGTGAAACTAACTGTTCGCAAACCATGTTTGTCTCCTGTACTTCGGAGTGGGATTGATCGACGTTGTGGGTGGAGTTACACGTTTTCGTTATTTGAAATACGTGCTTTTTTCCGTACTCCTATTCAGCGTTTTCTCCCTACATTAAAAACTAGCGTATCTGATTTCTCCCATTTGTACTTCATCTTCTTAACACTTACTGGGCCAAAGAAATAAGAGGAATGCCTGCTTGCAGCGTTGAATTGGTGGAAACATAAATAGCAAAAAAATGTTGAGCCTCATACATAAATAAGTTAAGTAGAGGTCTTTGAAGAATGACACAGGGATGAACTGCCCAACATCTAGTTGATTATATACATCATCAAGTTATTTCTGATCCCTAGTTGGCCTCATGGATTTTCTTTAAGACTCTCCATAGTACCCCTAACCTGTTCTTTCATATTTCCCAATAGTGCACTAAGTGTAACTAACAGCCCATCCACCTTGTTGCTTGCTATCCTCTTCTACTTCTCCCAGCATTGGAGCCTCTTTTCAATGAACTGAATCTTTACATAAATGTGTTCAAAGTAGGATAATTTGACATTGGTCATTTGTGCCTTGAGTGAGAACTCTAGATTGAGTTGTTTGATGATCAGTTTTCTTGGCTGTTCACAGTATACTTGGAGGCAGAGGTGGTATTCAGCAGGTTCTGACCAGTTCTGGAGAACCGGTAGCGGAAATTTTGAGTAGTTTGGAGAACTGGCAAATACCACCTCTGACTGGAAATTTTACAGTATCCTTACCCTGCCACGCCCACCAAGCCACGTCCACAGAACCGGCAGTAAAAAAAAATTGAATCCTGCCACTGCTCGGAGGTCTATTTTTTGGATATCCTTTGGCTTTTTCAATTAACCAGCGTGCATCGGCAGTAATGTCTTATGTTCTTTGGACTTTTTTAAAGCCAGCTTGAGCATCTCTCATTTTCCATCTAGGGCTCTAATCTTATTTGGATGATTGTAAGCATTATTTTGCTGCCATGTGAAATTAAGGATATTGTACAATAGTTTACACAACCTCTTAAGACCCCTTTTTTGCATTGGAATGTATATTGACCTCTTCCAATTGATTGGCCACTGTACTGTTCCCCAGATTATTTTGGTTAGAATTTTGGCTGGTTTTTCTTCTGTTGTTCACAGTATTTCAGTGGATGTTCCATCAATTCCTGTTGCTTTCCAACTTGGTAATAACTGGAATACTGATCAAACACCACCTTGTAGTACTAGAGATTCTTGTAAGTAAACAATATCTTGTAAAGTATCTTAGATGTTGATATATATATATTATAGTGTTTCAACATACTAGTTCCATCTTCCTTTGATCTCCTTTAAAGCAGTTACTGTCTGTCAGCTGACATCCTTTAGCAAACCAATTTATGATTGGAATCTCCTGAGTTCAAGGATCTTTTGAAAGTCTGAACTTGTTTTTCCATGTTGTTTCCTTGTTTTTATTTTCAGTGTTTTTATACAGATGATGTTGTAATACTGGTTCCTGTCTCTTCTGTTAGCTCTCTGAAACTCTTTGTTAAGATCCTTTCTAAGATTTTTGTCTTTCTTGGCTTTGACTTCTCTTGGCAATTTTCATGATTTGTTCTGACATTCAGTTTTCTTCTCTTTTTTCATTTAATGCAGTCTTTTTATATTCATCCTTAACTCATTCTTTAAGTTCCTTCCCTAATTCCTTTGATTCTCTATCAGTGAGGTTCAGAACTTCAAAGTGAGTCTTTATGTTCTCCTTGAGCATGTGTTCAGAATCATATTGTGAAAACTTATGGCTTTCTTATTCTTAGCTTAACTTGGGGCTTGAACATCAGCAGTTACTGATCTGTTCCACAATCAGTACCAGGCCATGTCTTTGATGCTATAATTGAGCTCCACATCCTTTTATCAATAATATAGTCAGTTTGATTTACATATGCTCCACCTGGTAATATCTAAGAATAGAGACATCCTTTTGATTGTTTGGAGGCAGTGTTAGGTACGAAGAAATTATGCCCCTGACCTCCATTCCTTTTGCCGCGACCTAAAGACTTGGTTGTTTCAACAGGCCAGCCTGGACTGAATGGGGTGGGGTGGGGGGTGGGGTTTATTGATTTTAGTTTTTAATTGGGTTTTAATTTTTATTGGGCTAATTGACTAGTTTAATTGTATTTTAATATTTGTATTCTTGTTTTTTATTGTAAGCCGCCCTGAGTCCCTCGGGAGAGTGGGCGGCCTATAAGTCCAATAAAATAAATAAATTGTTCTCTTTTGCTTTCCTAAACCATACAATCCAACCTCTTTCCTTTTTCATGTTCCTAACTTTGAAAGAGGGGAATAGGGAAGGGGTTTCTCCCTGTGCTGCATGTCTCTACCCTTGCTTCCTTTACTTCCACACATACTAGAGACACTGACTCCGAGAGCACCCCATCACTGTCACACCCAGGCCCAGGCTTCGAAGGTTGGCTACATACAGTTGCTGCTCTCAGGGAGGTCAAGAAAGAAAAACAGAAGGGGAAAGATCTGGATAGAGAGTGGGGAAAGGTAGGCAGTAAAGCATGAATAGCTTGGCCATACCCTTTGAAGTTATGGATAGAGGCTGATAGAATGGTGATTTTAGAATTAAAATAAGAAACAAGCTGTGCTGTACAGCTCAAGATTGATCTTCACTAACTGCTGGATCTTTACCCAAATTCCTTTTCGTTTGAAGGCAGCATGTCTGATCAGTCAGAGATAAGCAGTGAAAGTTTAAAAGTGAAAGGCAGTAAAACCTCCCAAGAAAATCAAAAGGAGCCAGGAGCTGGTTGCGCTTGCAACAGGAATAGATAAGAAAATGGATTGGCTTAACTGTAGTAACTGTGTGAAAGGGTCCTACTGAACAACCGCTTAAGAATGAGCCAGGACTGTCTTGCAGCTGCAACTGCCAAAAAAGCCAATGCAGTTCTAGGCCGCATCAACACTGGGATAGTATCAAGATTAATACTCCACTGGTAAGCATGCTTGGAGTATGGCATTTAGTTTTGGTTATCACATGTTGAGACTCTAGAAAGAGCGCAGAGAAGAGCAACAAAGATGATTAGGAAACTGGAGGCGAAAGCATATAGTCAGAGGTGGTATTCAGCCGGTTCTGACCAGTTCTGGAGAACTGGTAGCAGAAATTTTGAGTAGTTTTGAGAACTGGCAAATACCACCTCTGACTGGCCCCACTCCCATCTATTCTCTATCTCCCAAGTCCCACAGCTGGGTCTTCTTTTGTTGCCCTGCACAGGAAAACGGCACTGGAAAGAAGGTTAGTAGGGTGGGGTGGGAATGGGATTTTGCAGTAACCTTCCCCCAGGAGTGGGGAGGGAATGGAGATTTTACAGTATCCTTCCCCTGCCATGCCCACCAAGCCACGCCATGCCCACAGAACCTGTAGTAAAAATTTTTTGAATCCCACCACTGACTGAAACATATATACTGCTTCACAGTGCTGGACCCAGTGTTTTCTGGACAAAATGGCAGATTTTTAAGATTCTTGTTTTTCAAAGGTGGACTACTTTGTGCACTCAGTAAAAAAAAATTATTTGAAAAGTTGTTCCTGAATTGTTCCATGAGATCAAAATATGAAGGGAAAATTGGACTACTTAAAAGCAATAGACAACAAGAGCACCCTGAATATTCTACCAAGTATCTTGCAGCCTTGCTGAGAATGCTGAGAAGGTTATTTGGTTTCTGTCACCATCAGGTGGTGAAAAGCTTTCTTTCTGTTTTTTAAATTGAAAATCAACATGCCAGACTCTCAGTTGGACAAAAGATGCTTGTGGGAATAATGGAAATGATAGGTTGCACTCAATCCTGTTTGCAGCTTTTAGTTCATACTTCAAAGGAGATTCAAGGTACTGGTGCTTACCTATAAAGCCCTACATGGCTTAGGGCCGGGGTACTTGCGGGAGCGTCTCCTGCCAGCATCGAATTCCCATTGCCTGGTGCGCTCCCACAGGCAGGGCCTCCTTGGGGTGCCGTTGGCCAAACAGTGTCGGCTGGCGGTCCCTAGGGGTAGGACCTTCTCTGTGGGTGCACCCACCTTGTGGAACCAGCTTTCACTGGAGCTCCATTTGGCCCCCAACCTCCATTCCTTCCACTGCGGCCTAAAGACTTGGTTATTTGAACAAGCCAGTCTGAACTAAGGGCGGGGGGTTGCGTTAGTTTTAAATGTTTGTTCTGGTTTTAGATAATTTATTTGGTCGTATTGGTTTAATAATTTTTTAACTTTTTAAAATTTGTTATTGTATGTTTTTATGATGTGAGCCGCCCTGAGTCCCTAGGGAGATAGGGCGGCATATAAGACCAAATAAATAAATAAAATAAATAAACTTCATTCTGTGGATTATGTGCACATTCGAAGTTTTAAGGTTAAATTAAAGATTGGTTTTTACTAGTGGATAATATTCAATATAGGTGTGCAATTTTTAGCTAAAGTCTTCCAAACAGTTTCAGCTGATTAAGTGGACTGTCAAATTACATCCTGACCTTAATATGTTAACCTTTGTGGCAAGGTTTTATAGAATTCAGATAGTATATGGATTGGAAATAACAGAGTCCTCCATTGCTAGAGAACAGCAATAGCGCTTAGACTTATATACTACTTCACAGTGCTTTACAGCCCTCTCTAAGTCAGCATATTGCTCTCAACAATCTGGGTCCTCATTTTACTAACTTCAAAAGGATGGAAGGCTGGATCAACCTTGAGTTGGTAAGAAGCGAACTCCCGGAGTGAGCAGTGAGTTAGTCTGCAGAACTGCATTCTAACTACTGTGTCACCACAAAATGCTTGTGCATTTGTGATGTTAGCAGGTAGAAGAACTAATCCAGATTTAGATCAGCAAACCAGACTTAGTTTGTATAAGACTGTATTACATAGCATACTAGAAGTAGTGCTATGTAATACAGCAAAACTGGAGCTCGGAAAGGGTTAGGGTTTCAGTGAATATCCTGAAAATTTGGAAATCCAGAACATTCAGTTATCAGAAAAATTATAAACTCTACTAAGTGGAGAAGTGACACACACATACTGCCTGTAGTATGTATGTATAGGATGGATGCATAATTGTCTCTCTTTAATATATTTAATATTTATGGGTAATGCTGGCATCTTTTCCTATAAATAGCCGTGGCTCCTCTGAATGTCTGTATATATCCACATGATATAATGTATATTTCCATTTTTAATTATGTCTTTTACATTTTGTACAAGATGCAGATTGCCAAATTAATACAGTACCATGAAGGAAAAATAATAATGCAATAATATTTTCCATTCTATTTCTTATTCTATTTCGTCACTAATTTGTTTAAAGATTACATTGTTAAAATGTATATGCTATTGTACTTATTCATATAGATGTTTCTTGGCATAATGTTGCAATGTCAACTTCTGGATCCTAAAAGAACTTGCTCATTCTTATCCCTCCCTTTTAAAAATATTAATGAATAATAAAACATTTAAAAAATTAAAAGACCATATATATTTATTTTCAATTAAATACTATAGGGGAGGGGAGTTACATTCTATATTCTTTTTTTACTTATTTATGACACAGTTATAATATTTGTTTAGGCAAACAGATTTTAAGATAACAAGATCAAACAATCTGACAAATACTACAATCTATGTCAACTCTAGTGGATGGGGGGAGGGATAGCTGATAATGCTAAGAGGTTAGTCTTAAAGGAGCAATCTATCTTTCTGCTTTTTATCCTGAGTCATTCCCTGAGTATTTTCCAAGCTGGTTTGTCCTTTTTATACAGAAGAAGCTAAACATTCATCCTATGTAGATTATTAGTCTATTTTTGCAATGTATTAAATACCAATGGAATGCAATTTATTAAATACCAATTTAATATTGGTTGAAAAGGGAGAAAACTTTGAGAATGCATTCTAAATATGGGATAAAAATGTTATCCCAGAACATATTATACGCAAATCTTTTCCTGAGCATCTTTTTAAAATATTCAATTCATCGTTTTATTTTATTCATTCTGAAAGAAGCTACATTTGAACAACTTAAAGCAATTTGAATTTAGCCACCTTTTTTGTAATGTTCAATCAAAGAACAAAAGATAATCTGCTTTCTCTATAAATCAAGGCAAACAAGAGTTATTTGCTATTTAGCTTGGGAAACTCAATTCACTTGGCCTATCCATCCATCCCAGGCTTCTGTGAATGACTAGGAGCAGCTTCTGCAGTGTGATTTGCTGGCAAAGTGCAGCCCCCTGGATTGCTGCCTCCTCCTCCTCCTCTTAACTGCAGTCACTTCAGAAAAGCTCCTGTAGACTCCTGGCATTATTCAGCAATAAGGTGATGAGTTTACAGCATGAAACAAAAGTGTGTCCTTCACAGCTGACTGGCAAGGAATATGTGAGTAAAATTGGGATTGGAAGGATGCTGTTGGACAAGTATATACAGCCATCTGGGTTGTTTTCTGTTCCATATTCTAAGATAGTGCCCTGAAGCATCAAAAGCTGGGAATGTATGTCTCAGCCAGTCTAGTATAACTCTGACCTACCGCTGATCTGGCAGTGCAAAATTGCTTAGTAAGTGTTCTTTCTATACTGAGGTAATTCTGCATTGCAAGGTCAGAAGAAATCCTTGTCACATTTTAAGCAAAGCTTGCTGAGTATGTTGCACATGCAAGTGGATCTATGAGCACATGCATCGAGTTATTGGCCATGGATTTGTATGAAATCAGCAGTGCTCTTTATTTTCTCCTTTTAAGTTGTGCATAAATGTGTGGACGTGTTCTGCACTCAGTATAATGTGATCCTAAATGTGCAGGGTTTTGCAGCTTGTGTCTAAAGAGAATTTGCATTGTGATCACAAGGAGCTCATTTGTGATATATCCAGGATAAAAAAAAATATTCAGATTGGCTTCTGAGACGCTGACCTAAGTTTTTATGAAGCCATTCTGGAATAATTACAGGATTTTATAATAGGTCTATAGCTTGGTACCAGAACATGTTTGTTTGTTTGGGTTGCAGAAGGCCTTATTCCTAGCATCTAAACAAATGAAGGAAATAATCTTGTTTGTAACCTTGGTGAGTTAGCTTACTTGGTCTGATGTACTTTCCTTTATGTATTAACATATTTCAAGCAACCAGTTAATCAGATAACTTCAGGTAATTTCATTTTATGTCATTTTAGCTAATGGTATATCTTAAACTACTTGAGTACACAAAATTGTGTATTTGAAAGGTGCAGATTAGTCCCTGAACATTACTTAATGCTGTGTTTTCTTTTTTATAATATAATTTGAATATTTTAAATTATAGCCTGAATGAAACTTAATCCTTGAGGGAATGTTTTGTTGAAGCAAATGATTTAATGATATAGAAAAGAATCACCAAAGTGAATAGCAAAATTTATGATTAAATTAATTACTTAAATATTTTTAAAGAAAGCAAGGCATACTAATATTTTTCTCTAATTACTGGAACATAGAATGGACAGTGTTCACTTTTTGCTTTGTTGACTTTAGTCAAAAATGGCACACATAACTTTTTCTGGATTACCGTACAACATAATCCATGTTCAAAGCACAGCAATGCACAAATAGTTAAATATATTATCTTCTACCATTTGGCTTCTTTTGATAATATTATCCCATGTTATGGCACTTTAAAAGATGCAGCATAAACAAGGCCAACTCTATGTTCTGAAGTCCAGTTTCATAGCTATTGTTATTATTGCTATAGCAATTGTTTAAGTTATTAATTTAACTATCCCTGGAAAAACTGCAATGTCTCAGCCATGATTGCAGAAATACTTTTTATAAAATACTTGATTACGTGGAATTTATGATTATAAATTAGCATAAATAAATACTGTGAGAGAACCAAATGAAAATAAATCAGTGGACAGCTGGTCATAAACACATAAAAGAACTAAGAAGAAACACATAGCTACTTTAGAGTAATTTCTTTTATTGTTCTTCACCTACAGACAGTATCTTGCCAGATTAAAGCAACTAATAGCATAACTACATATATACTCTGAGAAAAGTAAGGAGGAGCTGTTTTAACCCTCTTTCTGCTGACTGAGTTCCACTACCTCTTTGCCCTCTGAAAAGCAGGCCTTCCCACCTGGGAATCCTGACTACTGTACATTCTAGCACATGGTTAACCTTCATGGTTGACTGTGAGGTTAATGGAGCAAGACTACAAGGATTAAAGTGTAAACTGCCTAGAGTCATTGACTGAGATGGGCAGCAGTTTGGAAAGAAGTTAAAATACAGCATAAAACATAGTACAGCATGAAACAGTACAATGATGGTAACTAGGACTGGAATTTCTATTGCTAAGTAATGTTGTAAAGTATGACATCATGTGACAATATCACTTAGCAACTCCAGTCCTGGCAGTCCTTATTGCTATTATTAAATGAGGACTATGGAAGTCATTTAAGTTAGGCCACTCATGATCTCAACTTCCAACTTCCTGTCATTTTCCCCATTAAGTTTGTGGGAAACTGGCAAGCCCTGTTGAAAATCACAATCTTGGGATCATGGGATGTGGCAACTGTTGTAAATGTGAGCTGATTGCCAAGTGCCTGAATCACAATCATGTGATTGTGAAGCTGTTGCAATAGCCACAACTTCAAGGACTGGTCCTGAGCATCACTCATTCATTGTTGATGTAACTTCGAGGAGTCACTGTATAAGTGGTCATTAACCAAGGACTACCTGTATAGCAATTGTATCCCAAAACATAGAATTAACCCGTAGATTCCCTCCAAAAGCTACTATTGAATTGTAATTTATAATATGAAAGGAGGAGGAAAGTACCTGCAGAATAATCACAGTAATTGTATTTAGCTGTTTATTAATGTTTCTGCTAGTTTTGTATGCCAGCCCAAATCCACTGGAGGAGGGTAATCAGTAAATTTAAACACACAATAATAATAAACTGTCTTACAAAAAACGGTTAAATGAAGAATAGAAAAGAGACATGGCAAGGCAAAGAATTTCATGGCCAGTGTGTTAAAAAAAATAACAGGCAAAGCACTTAACATGACCTGGAAATGGCTAAGAGCAGAAAAGGAGACTCGGGAGCCTTAAAAACAAAACCAGAATTGAGGAGAAGACAGTGATAGGTAACAAATGCTGGCTCTGCCAAGAAACTTAAAAAACAGTGGACCACCTAGTTAGTCGCTGTAAGACTGTAAGACGACAGGTTGACTACAAACAATGGCATGATAGTAGCAACAATGATGAAATATGATAAGAAATGCCTTTTGCCTACAAGCAAGAATTGTTAGGAACACAAAATGGACAAAATAAAAGACAATGAGGAAGTTAGAGTGCTCTGGGATTTTAGAATTCAGACAGACAAAAATTTGCCACACAATACCTCAAACCTAATAATTGAAAGAAAAAAAAAGCCTGCATAGTGGACACTGCATTACCTGGAGACAACCAAATAGAAGAGAAAGAACTGGAGAAAATCAGAAAATACAAAGAATGCCTATGGTAAAGAAAGCAAAAGTCACATCAATAGTAACAGACCCTTTTGCTAACATCCCAAAACAACTGGAGCACTCCTTGAACACCAATGGCATTGACAAAATCCCTATCAATTAATTGCAAAAGGCTAATTTACTTGAAACAACTTGCATCCTCTGGCAAGTCATTTAAGACCACATCAAACAATTTCTGGCTTATCCAAGTCCTTGGGACAGGTAAATAAAATAATGCCAAGTCTAAACAATGGCTGACTATGCAATCAAGCATAGATTGTATTTAATTTAATTTAATCAAATTTTGCTTTTGGCATGTTCCTGCCATTTGCTGAATATTACCCAACTCAAAAACTAAGGATGTTTTGTCTGAGAAATGTTGCTATGCTAATTCTTAAATACCGTTCCTTTGACACCTGCCTAATAGTCATTCCCTGTGGGAGAGAATGTATTTCTTGGTGGAATATATATTTTTAAGTTAAATATTATATTTAGTAACTACTTGAAATAGCGTTTTAGCACCAACTGTTAAGGTTTTTTGAAAATTGTATTGAAAGTGTTTTTATCTCCTGTGAAATCCATGTCTGTTAAATCCATGATATACAAATGGCTAAAAGGGGATTAGTTGAACAACGCTGAAGAAAGAGGTATTTACATATGAACTACTTCCAGATTTGAAACAAGCATGGACATCTGCAAAAAGAGGGATGATGTTATCACACAGATACCATGACATCAGTACTTGCACAAGATTTTTGGAATGTAAATATATCGGGAATAATGGGTTTTATGTAATGCCATCACTTATGTGTGTTGTTACAAGCACCTGCTTCATTTTGGCCATCATTGTGATTTACTGCACATGTCATTGGAAATAAACTTGTGTTTCTATTTTCTTCATGGGTTACAGTGTATGAGTTACTTTTCTAAGTCTATTGCCGTTATGCAAACTAGCTTTGGATAGCTACCTGGTTTTTCCATATCAAGGAACTAATGACAATCCTATCTAATATAAGCTTTACAAAGAAGCTTTCACAAAGAGGCTAGGCACAATTGGCATATTGCATATGCCAATCATTTAAATATCCAAATGTCAAATCTCCTTCTGATTGTATTGAATGAATTTAAGTAGTGGGGGAACATAATGAAAAAATACGACATAATATTTAATGAAACTTGAAGAGTCTAAAATTATGCTTAGTTTATGCTAATCTATGACTGTAATGAAGATCTGATATGATGTTTATGATGTCTGATAAATGAGGGTGCCAAATACACTCTGTCCAAAAAAGGTCTTGGGAAATATGTGTTCAATTAACTCTTTTCTTCTATTGGCTTAAGCAGATATTTATTCCTGTCGATCAAAGTGGTTTCCACACATACAGTATTTATGTTCTCTGAATATTGGGAATAACTTTTCAAGTTAACAGGCTTTCCCAGTCAGAACATAACAATGACAACCCATGGCATTTTGATGTAATTTGGCAGTTTATTCATGGGTATTGGTCAGCTACATAAGAATATCCTGTAGAGTAAAATGAGGTCATATAAAATGTACCATTGTTGGGTCGCTTATTAGTGTGCTAATGAATATGTAGCTTCAGTTTAACTTGTTTTTTTTCTTTTTCTTCCTCAAATTAATGATCTATTTCTAGAACACACATGATGACTTTGAAGCTAGTAATTATTGTACTTTTATGACACTACTACTCTCTCTGGTCTTAGCATCACTGACTACCCATTCAACCTAAATATAAAAGGTATTAGTGACATATACAGGTGAAACTCAAAAAATTATACTATCGTGCAAAAGTTCATTTATTTCCATAGTGCAACTTAAAAGGTGAAACTAATATATGAGATAGACTCATTACATGCAAAACAAGATAGGTCAAGCCATGATTTCTCATAATTGTGACGATTATGGCTTACAGCTCATGAAAACCCCAAATCCACAATCTCAGAAAATTAGAATATGAAAAGGTGCAATATTCTAGGCTCAAAGTGTCCCACTCTAATCAGCTAATTAAGCCATAACACCTGCAAAGGGTTTCTGAGCCTTTAAATGGTCTCTCAGTCTGGTTCAGTAGGAATCACAATCATGGGAAAGACTGCTGACCTGACAGTTGTGCAGAAAACCATCATTGACACCCTCCATAAGGAAGGAAAACCTCAAAAGGTAATTGCAAAAGAAGTGGGATGTTCCCCAAGTGCTGTATCAAAGCACATTAATAGAAAGTTATGTGGAAGGGAAAAATCTAGAAGAAAAAGGTGCACAACTAGCAGGGATGACTGCAGCCTGGAGAGGATTGTCAGGAAAAGGCCATTCAAAAGTGTTGGGGACTTTCACAAGGAGTGGACAGAGGCTGGAGTCAGTGCATCAAGAGCCACCACACACAGACGGATCCTGGACATGGGCTTCAAATGTCATCAGAAGCGTCTTACCTGGGCTAAAGAAAAACAGACCTGGTCTGTTGCTCAGTGGTCCAAAGTCCTCTTTTCTGATGACAGAAACGTTTGCATCTCATTTGGAAACCAAGGACCCAGAGTCTGGAGGAAGAATGGAGAGGCACACACTGCAAGATGCTTGAAGTCCAGTGTGAAGTTTCCACAGTCTGTGTTGATTTGGGGAGCCATGTCATCTGCTGGTGTTGGTCTACTGTGCTTCATTAAGTCCAGGGTCAACGCAGCCATCTACCAGGAGATTTTGGAGCACTTCATGCTTCCTTCCACAGACAAGCTTTATGGGGATGCTGACTTCATTTTCCAGCAGGACTTGGCACCTGCCCACACTGCCAAAAGCACCAAAACCTGGTTCAATGACCGTGGGATTACTGTGCTTGATTGGCCAGCAAACTCACCTGACCTGAACCCCATAGAGAATCTATGGGGCATTGCCAAGAGAAAGATGAGAGACATAGACCAAAAAATGCAGAAGAGCTGAAGGCCGCTATTGAAGCATCCTGGTCTTCCATAACACCTCAGCAGTGCCACAGGCTGATAGCTTCCATGCTACACCGCATTGAGGCAGTAATTGCTGCAAAAGGGGCCCAAACCAAGTACTGAGTACATATGCATGCTTATACTTTTCAGAGGTCCGATATTGTTCTATGTACAATCCTTGTTTTATTGATTGCATATAATATTCTAATTTTCTGAGATTGTGGATTTGGGGTTTTCATGAGCTGTAAGCCATAATCATCACAATTATGACAAAACATGGCTTGAACTATCTTGTTTTGCATGTAATGAGTCTATCTCATATATTAGTTTCACCTTTTAAGTTGCATTATGGAAATAAATGAACATTTGCATGATATTCTAATTTTTTGAGTTTCACCTGTATATGTTGTTATATAGAGCTGTCGTGGCGCAGTGGTTTGTAGGCTATTTCTACTGACTGCTGGCTGCCTGCAATTTGGCAGTTTGAATCTCACCAGGCACAAGGTTGACTCAGCCTTCCATCCTTCCAAGGTTGGTAAAATGAGAACCAGATTGTTGGGGGAAATGTGCTGACTCTATAAAACACTGTGAAGCAGTATATAAGTCTAAGTGCTATTGCTATTGTAGTTTTCTACAGCAGAGTCAGTTTGATCTAATGGTTAAGAATTAGAAACCAGGAGATTGTAAGTGGTAGTTCACCATTGGGCAAAGAAGCCACGTATGTGTCCAACACCAAGAAGGTGCTGGCAAACTACTTCCACAAATATTGCTAAGAAAACTGGAGAGATTTATCCATATAATCACTAGGGGTCAAGGTTGACCTGACGGAACATTAAAAAACAGTATTCTCTGAACACACAAAAATATGACAAAAATATCTTAAGTTAAAAGATGAGGTCTTTGTGAGAGGCTTCAATTGGGACTTAAAAAGAAAAAAGAAATATATGTCTTTTTGGTGTTTTATGAAATCTAGGCAGAATACAGCATTTGCAGTCCATGAAGTCTGAGGTGGTAGTTTCAAGAATTTCTCTTCCAAATGTATTTGAACAACTTTGATGACTGATCTAACAAATATACCCATGGCTGGGCCTGGTCTGCGAATACCAACAGAGCTGAATAAGATCCACCATGATGAAGGCTATCCTCTTGATCTTGAGAGCTACTATGATATCACCATGGTTTCCAACTTCAGAAGAAGCAACAGCCCTTCCAATAGAAGCAGGCGCAGGGCTCACTTCTCTCCCAGCATAAATGAAAAGGCAAGTTCCAAAAAAAGGAAGAGTTAGATGATGGTCTGTTTGGGGGCTGACCTACTATGGTGTGGAAATTACAAATGTAGACCCGAAAAGGATGGGAAAGAAAAAGAAAATAGGAGAGATATTCAAATTCATTGTTGCCACTAGAGTATAAAATTATATTGTAGTTAGCCATATAAAGTTTATACTTTTGTATGCTTGTTGCTCTCCTTAGATGTGATAATCATTACTCTTTTAAAAAATAATGGACGACATGTAATATTGGAATTGTTTTTGCTCAAAAAGCAGTACAAAAACCCTAGTGTTTTATGCATAGAATATGAATTTGCTCTGGTAAGGAGATGATTTTATGCTTTTTAAGTAAGAATTAATCTTTTGCTCCCTGTTCTCTCCATAGGAAAATCTCCGCTTATGGATCCCTGAAAACATTCAGAAAAAAGAATGTGTTTATTTTATTGAAAGTTCACAGTTGTCAGATTCTGGGTAAGAAAACTACTCTGATTAACTTTATCACTAGGAGAACTTCAAAAGAGGACAACCAGAATTAATTAGGGAGGTTTAGACTGAGTAAAGGCTGGAATGTTAGAACATTTTAGCTTACAAAACTGTGATACTGCAGACAACCCCAACAATATTTCAGCAAGTGGAAAATCACTACAAAACATGTAATTGGAGGCAGTTTTTGATATTTCTGATGTTGACAGCAAAGCTTATTGCTTATTTTTACAAAGAAATGATGTTAATGAATTTAATTTCAGAGAGAAACATGATGAAGGATTATGCTAAACTATTTTCAATCAAATAGAAATGATTAAAAGGCTAAGGAACACTGGAATATTTTAGAAAAATCATCTGATATTATTTTTAAAAGTGAGAAAGGAGGCTCTAATGCAGGGGTTCTCAAACTTGGCAACTTTAAGACTTGTGGACTTCAACTCCCAGAATTCCTCAGCCAGCATAGCAATACGTCTTAAAGTTGCCAAGTTTGGAGACCTCTGCTCTAATGTGTATAAATAAATAAAACTGATATGCCCAAAATATTCAAATAACACTTGAAATGCAAGTAAATAAACCTAGCATAGGCATATTGAGTAGTACAATGTTTACTTTTGTGATGACTGGGAATTTAGAGAACTCCAGTAGTTAAATCCTCCATTATCTGATGCATTGAATTGCATTTTGCAGAATTCCCAGTCGGCTTGCCACTTGCTATCTTTATTCTTGCTAAATTGTTAAAAGCACATTGGACATTTCAAAATAATTGTTCATATCCAGTTTGAACAATCTATTTTGTGCTGATTGTGCTTGCAAATTTTGCAACTGTCTCCACACTGAAAAATATGTCCTTGCATTTGTTAAGCTCTGTATTTGCCATCTGGGCATGGAGTGCTTGTATAAATGTATTCCACATAAGGACAGTATTATATACAGAGGTGAATTCAGCTTAAGTTTATTTTAGTGATTGGGGTCTCCTTTATTCTAATCTCCATGTCTCTTTTATGTGGTTTATGTCACTGTAGCACTTTCAATATTTAATTTTAGTTACTTGTGCTTTTGTTCAGGAAAGTGGCATGTGAATGTGGCTATCTCAGGGAAGAGCACTTAGAGGAAGCCATAAAACCTGTCATGTTCCAGGGGAAGGAATGGGACCCCAGAAGACACACCCAGGAAATGCCAACAGATGCCTTTGGGGACATTAGTTTTAAAGGCTTGGGGCAAAAGGTTGGGAAGGTGAGTTAACATGGGATTGAAAGTGTACCCTCAAGAAAGATATAGAGGTAGTCCTTGGCATACGAATACAATTGAGCCCAACATTTCTGTTGCTAAGCGAGACATTTGTTAAATGAGTTTTGCCCCATTTTATGACCTTTCCTGCACAGTTGTTAAGTGAGTCACTGCAATAACAGGGTTGTTAAGTGAATATGGCTTCCCAATTGACTTTGCTTGTCAAAAGGTCACAAAAGGTGATCACATGACCTCCGGGACCCCTGCAACTGTCATAATATGACTCGGTTGCTAAGTGTCTGAATTTTGATCACATGACCATGGGGATGTTGCAATGGTTGTAAGTGTGAAAAATAGTCATAAGTCACTTTTTTCAGTGCTGTTGTAACTTTGAATGGTCACTAAAAGAACTGTTGTAAGTCGAAGACTACTTATAGTGGGTTTTCTGAAATTTTATATACTACTGAACTTCATGTACTTACAACCTTTTCTGAAGTGATAAGGCCCAACCATGGATATCTTGCATCATTTCTGGATTTATTACCTAGAATTTATGGCTATGTATGTAGTGCTTCAGATTCATAGTATTCACATAGTACCTCTTGGCAATGCCTTAAAGCAGACACATTTTGTTCCAAACTCATGCAGTTGAAGTACAATCCTAGGAAAGGATGCTTTTGTTTTAAAGCAAGGGTACCCACCCTTGGCAACTTTAAGAGCTATAGACTTCAACTCCCAAAATTCCCCAGCCAGCCATGCTTATGCTGGCTGGAGAATTCTGGGAATTGAAGTCCACAAGTCATAAAGTTGCCAAGGTTGGACACCCTGTTAGAGTTACTAAAACATATTATGTTCACACCGATGCTTGTTCCAATTCACTGTTTCCCCTTAAATCTACAGTAAAGCACTGCATATCCCAACTAGAATCTCCTTGATTGTATCTTTAAATAGCATGTTCTATAAACTCTCTGTCACCCTATTAGAGTGAAATATCCTATCCTCATTTAGATGTGCTCAGAGAAATGGGAAAGTAGAAAGTAAAGAGTTGCCGCTGATGAGGAGACCTGGCAAGCATAGAATAGATTTCTCTAGAAAGTTTTCAGAAGATTCCCTCTATTGTTTCCTATTGCATCAATATTACTAATACACTATATTTTGGAATATTGCATTGATTCACAAGTCTCAAGTCATTTTGAATAAAAAAAATCCCACATAGCTCAGCTTGGGTCTTAGATGGTTCTGGGCATGATTGCGTAGTGACCACTACGTGGAATGATCATATATTCCGGCTATGTTTTATTTCTTTTTTGTAGTATGTGCGAGTCTCTTCCAGCACTTCTCCAAAAACACTTTACCAATTGATTACACAGTACTGGGGGCTTGATATACCCAACCTCTTAATATCAGTGACAGGAGGAGCTAAAAATTTTGGCATGAAGATGAGACTGAAGAATATATTCCGTCAGGGGCTTGCCAAAGTGGTACAAACAACAGGTAAAGAAATCACTGACCAAAACTAATAGGGTATGTTGAAGTTTTATTTCTTTATCTAAACTATTTTAGCTTTCAGCCCAGATGGGGTCCCAAAACAACCTACCATAATTAAAAGCACACAAAATGCAATAATTAATTAAAGTGCAAATTGTGAGTTAAGTCTAGAATTTTTTTTAAAAAAAATACACAGCAGAGGGTAAAAAATTGCCGACCTATCCTAAAACAACCGAGGCACATATTCTGCTTAAAAAATAAATAAAATATTTCTTCATGGCCCAGAGGGAAAAAGGTAGAGAAATAAAGCATCTTGTCTATTTTTATACTTGGGATCTTTGTTCTACAGGTGCCTGGATCATCACAGGTGGCTCTCACACTGGTGTGATGAAGCAAGTAGGGGAAGCACTACAGGATTTTATTATGAGCAGCACCTATAAAGGCGAGATTGTTGCTATTGGCATTGCATCTTGGGGGACAGTACACAACCGTAATAGCCTCATCTGCCGCACGGTGAGCCAAAAGGATTTTCAGACCATGCTATTAGAAAAAATGTATTCATAGTACAACTCCATATGGATTTAGTTTGGAGAAAAAGATATTGGAAGTAGATTGAGACGAGATAGAATATATTCAGTATAGCAAAAATCAGCATCTCTTGTACAACTTTGTACTTCTCTATACTATTAAGGATGTGAAGCAAGACAGTGGTGGGATGCAAACAATGCTAGGCTCTGAGTTTCTATATCTTTGGCACCCATGAATAACATTATCTATTTGGATGTAGCTCAGTTAGCACAGTAATAGTCTACTCACTGTGTCCTATCACATGTAGGAACAGAACCTTATAGAGCTGGATGTCATTTTTATTCTTAGTCTTGATAAATGCATCTTATTCCAGAAGGCAAAAAGAAAGAGCTATGAAATGATCTGGAAAAATACCAGTGTGATTCTTAGCATTTCATTTATTGTGAATTTGATAATTTGCAGGCTGGATCTATGCATCACCTAATTTCTTCATATGGCTAGAGATGATATGAACTTTTATGGAAGGAATAGTATTCACTTTTAATGGAGGTGATGTTCCCTTGCCAAATGAGGGTATCTCTTAATCCAGCAGTATTAGACAATTTCTGTATGTTAAAGAAGCTGTTGTAGAAGGTGGTTGGACAAGAGATACAAAGGATCTGTCAGGCATGAAAGACCATAAAGGTTCAATTAAATTGATTTATTGCTAAAAGCCTATGTACAAGAATCTTCTCAACTAGCAGTCAGCACTTGCTCGGAGTTACATAAGGGTCAATGGCACTCAAGGGGAGTTGAACTTAGTTCTCTTGTGGCTACATAGGGATTCTAGTCTGATCCCCCCTTTTCACTATGTCCCAGCTTCTGCTATCCCCTACAGGATCCTAGATAAAGATGATTAGATTGATTTCCTTCAGTCAAGGTTCAACCCAGTCACCAAAAAATGGAAACTGTTTTGGTTAGTCTTGTGGATGACTTCACATAAGGATATAAAAATCAGAAGTTGCCCTTCTGGTCTTACTTTATCTCTCAATACTATTTGATAACCTTTCACCATGGTCTCCTTCTGGGATTATCTGCAATGTGGGGGACACTATGGTTTCATTCCATCCTGAATTAGATCCTATTAGTAATGATAGGGAAAAAGTGTTTGAGTTTTTGCTTGCTCCAATACGGGATTCTAGAGGGCTCCATTCTTTCTTACATGTTATATAAGATCTATGTGAAACCACCTGAGAAAGTCATCTGGTTTTTTTGTTTGTTTGTTTTGGAGGTGGGGTACTGTCAAATCAATGTTGACTCTTAGTGACCTTTTCCAATCTGGTAGCCTCTGTCAGATCCCCAGATTTGTGTGGATATTCTTAGCCAAAGTCTAGATGCAATAAAGGGTTAGATCAGTAGTGGGATTCAAAATTTTCTACTACCAGTTCTGTGGGCTTGGCTTGGTGGGTGTGATGTGGCTTGGTGGGCATGGCGGGGGAAGGATACTGCAAAATCTCCATTCCCACCCCACCCCACCCCACCCCACTAATCTCTTTCTAACCCCATTATCCTGTGCAGGGCAACAAAAGAAGATCCAGCCGATCAGCTGGAACTCAAGAGGTAGAGAATAAATGGTGGCAGGGCCAGTCAGAGGTGGTATTTGCTCGTTCTTTGAACTACTCAAAATTTCCATTACCAGTTCTCCAGAACTGGTCAGAAGCTGCTGAATACCACTTCTGGATTAGATGGATAAGACAAGGTTGATGGATAAGACAAGGTGCTAGCAAAATGGAGTTGCAATTCATGCAATACTATCACTCAGGTGGTATTACATTTCCCTTGAGGGAGCAGGTAAACAACTTCTGGGTTCTCCTGAACTCTCATCTCCTTCCATAGCAATTGTTATCCAGGGGTACATTTACCGATATGCCAGTTTGGGGCCTTTTGAGGTAAGAAAGTTTGGTGACAGTAACTCCTGATAATCAGGACTGGATTACTACGAAGTGTGTACTTAGGGCTGCTTTTGATGTTTTCTTGAAATCTGCAATAGGTGCAAAATGTGCCAGCCAACATGCTAGTAGGTGTGAGCTACCTCAACAGTGTGACACCAATACTTGCAAGTGTTATATTGGTTACCAGTACATTTCTAATATAATTTAAGTAGCTGGTGATCATCTATAAAATCTATAAGGAGTTATCTAGGAACTGTCTCTTCCAAATGGAATCGCTCTTCTGTTTTTTCATCCCAAGAAGAAATGCTATAGATCCCTTTTTCAGGAGATGACAGGAACATGAGCCCAGAAGTAGGTCTTCTCAGTATTGATCTTCTCCTTTTGAAACATTCAGCCTCCAGAGATTTAAATATTCCCTTCAATACTATCATTTCAACAAATCTTTGGAGATTAAATAATTACAGTTTCAGGTCAACTTTTAATACCCTTGCATTCATTAAGTTTTAAATATTTGATTTATATTTATGATTTTGAGTTAGAGTTATACTTCAAAAAAATACTATCTCAGATTTTATTCTCTACGAGTTACACGGAGTTTGTGTAATGTGCCAGATGCAGTTTATATAAATAAATAAGGAATGAGGTTTTGCTTTTCAGAATTATTTGAATGAAAATTTGTGTATGGAAATTCTAACTCAAGCAAATATAGAGCCCCAGATAAGAGAGACAGTTGGTGTAGCAAGTGAAGTGTTAGGTTGGCATCAGGAAAACCTAGATGCCACATAAGTTATTGATATTTTCTGGCTAATTTAAGATTAGCCACTCATTCTCAGTAAAGGAAAAACAGGGTAGTTGTGGGGAAAAGAGATGGGAATGGTATATACTCCACTTTTTACTGCTGGAAGATGGGATATAAATCTGATAAATAAATATATAATTTTGTGTTTTTTTTTTCAACCTGTTTATTTTTAGGGTAGCTTCCCTGCAGAATATATTTTGGATGAGGAAGCTCAAGGAAGCCTTTCTTGCCTGGATAGCAATCATTCACACTTCATTCTGGTGGATGATGGAACACACGGGAAATATGGGGTGGAGATTCCTTTGAGGACCAAACTTGAGAAATACATTTCAGAGCAAACCAAAGTGAAAGGAGGTAATGGCAGTTTGTTGCTGATAAAAATGTTATACGCCAAGAACACTAAACTGTTTTTTGCATTTGTATTGCTTATCATGACATCTGGATCACCTCCTATTGATGAATTCTCCACTTAACTCTTGCTGATTTCAAATGAGAAATTTAGATACTCAAAAAATCTGGAATCCTAGGATATCAAGTTAGGAATGTTGTAAGAGGGTATAATTAGGACAGTACAGATAGTCCTTGACTTATGACCACAGCTGAGACCAGAATTTTCATTGCTAAGCAAGGTAGTTGTTAGAACTTCTTTTTATATTGTTGTTAAGAGAACCATTGCCATTGTTAAGTGAATCATATGGTCGTTAAGTGAATCTGGCTTCTCCCAACTGGCTTCCCCACTTTGCTTGTTGAAAGCTGATTGGGCTGGTTGCAAATGGTTATCACATGGCCCCAGGATGCTGCAACTGTTGTAAATATAGGCTGGTTGCCAACCACCCAAATTTTGTTGATGTGACTGTATGGATGCTGTTACAATCATAAGCGCAAAGACTGATTGTAAATCACATTTTTCACTGCTGCTGGAACTTTCACTGGTCACTAAATGAATGGTTGCAAGTCAAGAACTACCTGTACTGCTATTGGAGATGTAGATTATGGTATGTTCATACTGTGTCTCTTGCTAATATGTAATTTCTTCCATTCAGTTTCACAATCTGGAGAAGACTCACTAATTCTGATGCCAAATTATTAGGAAGTTAATTAAACTTAATTAAATGATAAAATGATAAGGGTCAATAATAATAGATAACTTGTCAATTTTATAAAATAAGTTGTGTTTCTGTTTTTATTATTCATCAACTTAGTATTTATGCTATTTTTTTTCTAAAAAAAATAAAGGGACTACTAGAGACAGACTAAAGACCTACAACTCTGAGACTGGGTTTATTTTTATTCTATTGCTATAAGTAACTAATATGTTATTGTTTTTTAATCTATTTTTTTAGAATCTTAACATTAATTAGTTTTATAACTGTCAATCAGGATCAATATCTGTGTGCATCACAATATCCAGTTGAAATGAATACCAGGAAAGGAGGACCCTTAAATACATGAACAATTGAGCCTTTTTTTCCCCACAGGAGTTGCCATTAAAATACCTATTGTCTGTGTAGTGCTGGAGGGTGGCCCTGGGACTCTTGATGTAAGTACTCTGTAGGCTGTCAGGGTAACTGTGTGGTTATGAAGGCAATATGGGAGTACTTGCTAATTCCTAAGAAAGTATAACACAAGAGATTCTAAGAGAAGGATAGTTAGGAGTTTGTTGTAGTATAAGGTTTTGAATGGTGGTAGTTGCTCAAGAGAAATGAAAGCAAGTTAAGATCCTGTTGAGCTCTCAATGAGCTAAAAGGACAAGAGGAACCATTGTAGACAAGGGACAGTGACAAGCCAGTCATGCTAATATTGGTGATTATAGAATCATAGATCAGGAGGAGGGGCGTTTAGACACTCAACTCCATGACTCTGAACTCAATATAAATCCAAATTAAAATATTTCAGGCAATTGTCTTTGCCTTGCCTCCATATAAACATATTCAACAAAGAGAGCCCACTATATCTTTTTAATATTAGTTCCACTTTGTTAGAAGAAAAAAATCTTAACATAACATTACATTAAAATGTGCTTTCCTATAATTTAATGTCTTTAATGTAATATTCTTTAATGGATTTGAAGAGTATGGTTTCAACTCTATCTTTTCTTCAAAGCTAAACATGCCCCATTCCTTCAGTCTCTCCTCATAGGAATTACTTGTTAGCTTTCTGATCATTCTCATTGCCCTTCCTTATTCCAATTCCTTAGAATTATGCCTCACATTTGGTGCCCAGGTAGATACAGAACTAGAGATGGGATCTAACCAGCTACTAGGCTAGGGAATAAAGTAGCACTATTATTTCCTGTAATTTGAAAACTATGTTGGCTGAAGTAGTTTAAAGTTGAGTTTGCCCACACTATTGCCAGATCTCTTCACAAGTGTTACTATCTATACATATATTTGTGCATTTGATTTTTTGATTAGTTAGTAGAAAAACTTCGCACTTGGTTTGTTAAATTTTATCCTGCTATTTTCAGTCCATTGCTGAATTACAGTCAAGACAATCATTTCGAACATTATTTGTTTTCTAGGTGCTCTACCCAGTTTGACTCATCTGCAAATCTTTATCCAAATAATTAAAAATGTTCAGGAATAGATTATAACACTGCACTCATCACCTCCTTACAGTTAGATGAGAAACCATTAACTAATTAATTATAATTCTTAAAATAAGTGTTTTGACCCAGTTACTGAATGTACAGTAGCTTCATAATTATAATGCCTTCTAGTCCACATTGAACTAACTTGCTATTAATAATAACATAGAGTGTTTTGCCCAATATTTTGCTAAAATTGATAAATATTACCAAGCATTCCATTATTGATACTTAACCGTAATCAAAATGTTACCCAAACAAAACAATTAATTAATTTAACCTTGAAAATTTATTCCTGATAAATCCATAGTGTACAGGCTTGCTGGTGACTGCAGCTTTATAAAGATATTTTTACCTTCCACTGAAATCTACATGGGTTGGGAGAGTTTTCTTTTTTATCAATTCAAATTGCAGATAATGAAAACAGCAAAAACTGTAGGTCATCCAGAAGGGTATATGACATTGGTATTGTCACTTAATTCATTGGCACTATGAAATTACATGACCTCAAATGCTGACTTATTCCAATTATTTTTTCTGTAGACAATTTATAATGCAATCAACAATGGCACGCCATGTGTGATTGTGGAAGGCTCTGGTCGAGTAGCCGATGTCATTGCTCAAGTGTCTAATCTCCCCAGCCATAAAATAAGCATTTGCCTAATTCAGAAAAAATTGAGTATATTTTTCAAGGACAGCTATGAATTGTTCACAGAGAACAAGATTGTGGAATGGACTAAAAAGGTAAGTTTGACCATCCAATCATTATTCAAATTTTGTTGATATTGTATCATAGGTTGTGAACTACTTGTTGATATTTGCATGATATGCAGTATATAAATTGGGAATATATAGTTCACATCAGAGGTGGTATTCAGCAGGTTCTGACCAGTTCTAGAGAACCGGTAGCGGAAATTTTTAGTAGTTTGGAGAACTGGCAAATACCACCTCTAACTGGAGATTTTACAGTATCCTTCCCCTGCCATGCCCACCAAGCCAAGCCCATAGAACCAGTAGTAAAAAAATTTGAATCCCACCACTGGTTCACATCCCCCTTTATGGACCCTTTCAAGATGGCTGTTACCTTTCCATAATTCCTAAGGGAAACCTTACTGTATTAGAAGCCTGTACTCGATCAGATGTAAAACAACTGATCCTAGTGGGTGTATTTTGAAAAAGAGCCCTTTTAGGTGGTGGCAGTAATGTGGAAGTAGGATAGAAGAAAGTAGGAATTGAAGCTGCATTGATGTAGGTCTTAGATAAGAGTAGCCTGTTGTACCAGTGCAGCTTATTGTACTAGGAGAAAGAAAGATAGAAAAGTGAGTGCTGGAAAAAGGAAGAAAGTAAAAAGAGAGAGAGAATGGATAGTTCTTTCCCCTTCTGAGTCAGTCTCTGCTTTGCTTCAACCTCTTCCATTGTTTCCCGACAGAGCAGACTGCAGCAATTATTCCTGCGTGAATATGGGCTTCCCTTCATTGGAGGCAGAAGCCAGATCTGTGGTCTGATTCAAATATCTTGAGTTGGCACAGCTCAAGTTGGCAGCAAATGTCTTCAGTTGGCACCGAATAGATAAATGTAACCAACATGGCATGTTGACTATAAATTCAGCTTGTCAGGCTGTTACCTCCTCTACACACTTATTGCTAGCTTTAGATAACTGGTCCTCAGCCAGCCTTGTGTACTCAAGATACACTGGCCTCCTATAAAGAGCAATTGTGACTTTTGTCACTTTTATGTATATGAAGTTTTCAATACTTGAAAGAACAGTGTATGAAAATATTCAAATTTCCTCAGGTCCGAAGGGGCTGTATTTTTCATTATGTGTTACGAAAAACAGAGAATCAGTTTCAGGGTTTAAAAAGAAAAACAAGGGTGATTGAGAGTATAAAGGTGAAAAAGTTGAAAATTAATTCTTACATTAAATAAAATAGTGAAAGATAAGTTCATTAGAATTGTATATTATCTTGTTCTTTTCAGATCCAAGATATTGTACGAAACAAGCAGCTCCTGACCATCTTCAGGGAAGGCAAGGATGGACAGCAAGATATTGATGTGGCCATTTTGCAAGCAATGCTCAAAGGTGAGGAAAGCAATTACTAAAATAGGATATATAACGTGGGCTCATTTTGAACAGAGAGTTGGACTTTATGGCCTAAATACTCTTTTTCAATTCTATGAAAACAGGACAAAACAGAATGCTATAGCTATTTATTTATTTTTGTGTGAGTGGCCCCAAATCCTGCCTATTACAATAAGCAGTGGTAAAACTGTTGCCCGACATCACACTCTGATGGTGACATTGCAGCCAGTAGTTGAATAAAACCTAGAAAACTAAAAGGTGATTTAGCAGAAATGCCTAAATGCTTTATTTGTTTGGTAGATTATTAACTGTAATTGGCAGTCTGGGATTCTCCAAATATGTTGTTTGGACTATTATCTGGGAACTTAATTATTAGAACATGCCAGGTTGCCTAACCCTACTCATTATTCTCATGGCTAATAGAGATTTTATTCGCAACTTCTTCAGAACAAAATACTGAAATCCTCATTTATTTGATTGTACAAAATGTATAATTAAAAATACATTAGCATGAATACATGCTTTCTTAACAGCAGCATTAGATAAACATTATGGTAGAAAGTCTTTCTCTGCCTGGAATAAACTTTTGGAAAGCAGTATTAGGTTCTGTACATATGAGATAAATCCCCAGAACCATTGCCTGGAGGAGAATCCTGATCCTGGAGCACATCTGCATTGCAAGACAAATATTTCTATTTTCCTAAAGTTTCCTGCTGGATTCTGGAATTATGTAAATAGAAGTGATGGAATGTAGTCTGCATTCCCAGGAGGGAGGGAGTGCATTCGAGAGGAGCAAGAGAGAACTCAGCTCAGATAGTTTGTGTAAGAGAAACAAGGTGAAGGAAGCTCCTCCCTAAAAGTTCCCAGAATATATGTTTTACATCAGGGGTGTCAAACTCGATTTCATTGAGGGCTGCATCAGGATTATGTTTGACCTCAAGGGGCCAGGGTGGGCATGACCAGCTTGACGTCACTTGTGTCGGGGGCACCTGTGGTGGCCCGAGCACTCTGCCATTGAAGACGGGCTCCCAAGCTCCTTTTTCACTGGCAGAAGAACAGTGGACCAGTCCTTTGCTGTTTCCAGGGCAGCCCCACGGGCCAGATCTAAGCACCCCATGGGCCAGATGTGGCCCCCAGGCCTTGAGTTTGATGCCCCTGCTTTACATGGATTAGCTTGGTAAGTATATGACAATAGGAGTGGAACAAAAAAAAAACTCCTTGGAAGAATCAAAACATGCCTTGGTTTTTGGAGCCTGGCAATAAGCCAGTAAAAAACACTGTGCTGCAGCCCAAAACTTGGCAACAGGCTGCTGCAGGTGCCCTTGACAGAGTTGTCCCCATGCGTCCCCTCACGCGCCGTGGATCCCGAATGGCTCCTTGGTATACCGAGGAGCTCCGGGAGATGAAGCGCCGTCGGAGGGGCTTAGAGAGCAGGTGGAGGTCCACCCGCTCCCAATCCAATCGAGCCCAGTTAAGAGCCCATATTAGGACTTACCTGGTAGCTATGAGAGCAGCGAGAAGATCTTATCTCTCTGCCTTCATAGCATCCGCAGATAACTGCCCAGCCGCCCTGTTTAGGGTCACCTGTTCTCTCCTACGTCCGGAGGAGGCGGTGGACCCGCTGTGGGGAAGGGCTGAGGAATTTGGTCAATATCTGTCGGATAAGATCGCGTGGATTCGGGGTGGGTTATGCTCTAATTTGCAGTGGTCTGATGATTGGGGTGCAAATAGTCTGGCCAATGTGATCTGGGCTGAGTTCGATCCTGTCTCCGAGGATGAAGTGGACAGGATTATGCGGCGTCTGAGTTCCACCACATGTTTGTTGGACTCGTGCCCCTCCTGGCTGGTTTATGCCTCCAGGGAGGTCACCTGCGGTTGGCTCCGGGCAGTGGTCAATGCTTCGTTAAGGGAGGGTGTTTTTCCCTCCACCTTGAAGGAGGCGGTGGTGAGGCCCCTCCTGAAGAAGCCTGCCCTGGACCCGACCGTGTTAGATAACTTCTGTCCAGTCTCCAACCTTCGTTTTTTGGCGAAGGTTGTTGAGAGTATGGTGGCTCAGCAGTTTCCACTTTTCCTGGATGAAGCGGACTACCTGGATCCATACCAATTGGGCTTCCGGCCCGGTTTCAGCACAGAGACGGCATTGGTCGCACTGATGGATGATCTCTGGAGGGCGCAGGACAGGGGTTTTTCCTTTGTCCTAGTCCTATTAGACCTCTCAGCGGCTTTCGATATCATCGACCATGGTATCCTTTTGCGTCGCCTCGAGGGGTTGGGAGTGGGGGGCACTGTTCTGCAGTGTTCTCCTCCTACCACTGTTCTCCTCCTACCTTGCGGGGCGTTCACAATCGGTGTTGGTGGGGGGGCAGAGCTCGCCCCCAGGGCGCTCACTTGTGGGGTCCCCCAGGAGTCGGTCCTCTCGCCCCTCTTGTTTAATATCTACATGAAACTGCTGGGTGAGATCATTCGTGGTTTTGGGGTGAGGTATCACCAGTATACTGATGATACCCAGTTATACATCTCCACCCCAAACCAGGTCAGTGATGCCCTCTCCATGATGACCCGTTGTCTGGATGCAGTATGGATCTGGATGGACAGAAACATGCTTTGACTCAACCCAGCCAAGACTGAGTGGCTGTACATACCAGCATCTCGGTCCAGTCAGGAATGTCCACCGTTGGCCATAGGGGGAGAGGTGTTGCCCCCTGTGGATAGGGCGCGGAACCTAGGGGTCCTCCTGGATGCACGGCTTCGGTTGGAGGAACAGGTGGGGGCCGTGGCCAGGGGGGCCTTTGCCCAGGTCAGGCTGGTTCGCCAGCTTTGCCCATTTCTGGACCGAGATGCCCTGCGTACAGTCACGCATGCCCTTGTTACCTCTCGACTCGACTACTGCAAAGCTCTCTACTTAGGACTGCCCTTGCATACCATCCGGAGACTGCAGCTGATGCAGAATGCGGCTGCGCGGGTGGTGATGGGAGTTTCCCGATTCTCCTATATTACCCCCCTCCTGTGCGACCTGCATTGGTTGCCGGTTGCGCTCCAGGTGAGATTCAAGGTTCTAGTTTTAACATTCAAAGTCCTACATGACATGGGTCCAGAATATTTACGGGAGCGACTCCTGCTGATATCGAGTGCCAATCGCCCTGTACGAGCACACAGGCGGGGACTTCTCAGGGTTCCGTTGGCAAGTCAGTGTCGGCTGGCGGTCCCCCGGGGACGAGCCTACTCTGTGGCAGTTCCCGCCCTATGGAACCAGCTACCCTTGGGACTCCATCTGGCCCCTGACCTCCACACCTTCTGCCATGACCTGACCAAGCCAGGCTGTGATGACCTTCTCGGGAGGGATTTTTAAATTAATTTTAACAACGGACAAATATTGGGCTTGATTTGGTTTAATTCTTTTTTAACTATTTAATGTTGATGTTTGATTTTAGTTGTGAGCCGCCCTGAGTCTTCGGAGATGGGGCGGCATACAAGTCCAATCAATCAATCAATCCATCAATCAATAAATAAAACTTTTCTTGATTTTTCTTCTGTTGTAGCCTCCCGGTGCCATGATCACTTTGGCCATGAAAACTGGGATTACCAACTGAAGCTTGCTGTGGCATGGAACAGAGTGGATATTGCCAGGAGTGAGATTTTCACCGAAGATCATGAATGGAAGGTGGGGAGACTTCAGATGACATGCTAATAGAGAGCATGTCCTCCGTTACCTGTGTAATTACAAGATGAGATTAGAGGACCAAGCTTGGTTTGACAGCAAGCTTGTCAGTTGAGACCTTCCTTGCACTGCAATCACTCTGTGTATCTTTGCCTCTCAGAACATGATCTGCGTTATATCGTCCTGATGGCCAAATTTGTATATAATGCTAAGTTATAATTTGTTTGATGAGAGAGGAATCCATCGCAAGAAGCAAGCCTAGTTTGAAATTATGGCTTGCTTATATCAATGAATTCTGATTTATAATATCATGGTTTGTTCTATCTGAACCCACAATTCTGGTTTATTCTTTTTTTCCTCTCTTCTAGATACTTTCAGGAGGAAACAAACCAGAAATTGAGGTAGCAACCTAAAGTCAGTTCGCTCATTGGCAAGACTCTGATTACGATTTTTAAAACAAGCCACGGGAAAATCAGCCTTAGTTTAGCATCATATATACAGATACAATTCCCTTATATCACCAATTTACCAAGTTATTTACTGAACATTTATTTTCCAGTCTTAGTACTAATGTAATCAGCAATTGCATCCTATTTCAAGAAATAACTACTAATTATAGACAATTATACAGTGTATAAATATTGCACACTTAGTGTAATATTTATACACTGTATAATTGTCTTTAATTAGTAGTTATTTCTTGTAATAGGACGCAGTTGCTGATGCTATAGACATTGTCCTTAGAAGTTGTCCTGTCCTTTATGTTTGTACATCAAACAAAAGACTTTTAAGAGAGTATTTTTGCTGTAGACAAAAATATTATGCTCTGTACATCTTGGATATGAATGCATGTTGACGAAAAGTAAATGTGGGCTAAATGGTAATGAGAATACCTGGATGGCCAATTCCTTCCTCTTATCTTTTTTTATTTTTGCTTTCTCTGCTGCAGGGAATGACTTATAGCTGCCATTATCAGATGCTGACTTGATTCATGCATGCATCCTCCTTACCTTTGCACTTCTGTTTTTATTCCTTTCCCTTTTCTCCCTATCATGGGGAGAACAATTTTACTTGTGTTGATATTGTCTCATTCTGGTTGTTTTCCTGGCTTAACAGCCTTTTGATCTACATCCAATGATGGCAGCTGCCCTCATAGCAAACAAGCCAGAGTTTGTGAAGCTGTTTTTGGAGCAAGGTATACAGTTGAAGGAATTTGTTACCTGGGATACTTTACTCTACCTCTATGAAAACATGGCAACCTCCAGTGTCTTCCATGGGAAGCTGCAGAAGGTGTTGTTGGAAGAGAAGGAGCGTGCCGCCATCTCCAAAATGCCAAGGATCCAGTTGCATCATGTATCCCAGGTGCTGAGAGAACTGCTGGGAGATTTCACACAACAGCTGTATCCAAAGCTGAAGAACACTGAGAAACATCATCTCCCCATTCCTGTGCCCCAGAACAAGGTACTGTGCATTTTTATGCTAGCAATTCCTTAAACCTTCCACGACTTTTGGATTTCAATACGGAACTGTAGAGCAGTTTGTTCTTCTATCACTCTGCTTTCATTTTCTTAATATATTTTATTAAAAGTTTTATAAAGAACATAAAAACTAATACAAACCAATAGAAAATGAAAGAAGCAAAGGAAAGAAAGACAGGATAAAAAGTGCAGAAATAGTCAGCAAAAAGAAATAGAAAAAACGGTATAAAAATAATGGGAAATCCCTAACCAAAAGTGAGGTTTCTACTAAATTACCACAGAATGGGAACATGTGAGAGAGAAAATGAAAAAGTGAAGGAAAGGGGAATGGAATTGAGTAGTCTAACTGCTGGAGTGTTCTGCAACACTTGCTGTATTCATTTGGCCTATCCAGGTTTCATTTCCTAAATTCACTTCCATTCTCTGTAGTGTACCCCATCTACTCCCTGATTTATTCCAAGACTGAAAGTATAAAAGGTCTTGTGCTAAAATCCCTTTATTGCAACTTTTTGATCTCTGCGAAACATCCTTGGAAGCCTTAGGTATAGTGAGGAATAGATTTACATTTTTCCTCACATTTTGTAGCACAAGGCAAATAGTGATTTTTTTTAATGTGAGAGATCAGTTTGAAGACTATTCTTGGAGACAAATAATTTATTTCTCTATCTGCTGAGATATATCTGATGGATGAAAGATACAAACATGGACACTAACCTTTCCCCAATAGGTTGTTTGGGATATCATGGTTATTCTGTTTGGGAACTATGGAAATTCAAATCCAACAGATTTTGAAGATAACAGAAAGGGCAGTGGAATATCATAGTGTGGAATAGTGTGACTAGGGAATATTACAGTATAGTTAATGTTTTTTGCAAAAGGGGGCAGAGCAAAAAGATTTTGAGATGAGGACATTCCTATTGTGCTAAGTCAGCCATGCTGTTTTGGGACTCATTTATTTTTTCCTGGGCTGCTGCTTCAGTCCTGCCCTTTTATTATTAGGGGTGCTTTTTTCATGTAGGTCTTTTACACTGTTGCCTGACATTGATTGTCTTTCTGAGGATGCTATTTTCTTCCTGTAAGTACAAGGAAGTGCTATTTCCTTAAAGATGATATTTCATTTCCCATAGGTGCAAGGAGTACATCTTCAAGCATTCTATAAGCGTTCCGCTGCTCAGGCACCATTCAGCATGGATCCTGTGCGGGATTTACTTATATGGGCAATTGTTCAAAACCGCAAGGAGTTGGCTGATATAATTTGGACTCAGGTAAATTTTTCTACTTTCAAACCATCTCTACACAGGGCTGAATCCAACCCCTTTGCCTTTGTGATAAAGTTGAAAATGAAGATTAGGTCTGGTAAATGTAGCTTTGTAAATTTTTCCATTGAAAGTTCTTTTTCCGTATCTGTGATTAACAGAAATTCATTAGTACATAAATGTAACTTGCAATTAGAAGAAGTATAGTTCAGACACAGATTTACCATTTCGGGGGAAACGGGCCATAGCCAGGATATAGAGAATTGAGAATAGCATGAATCCCTGCAATCTGGGAATGTGCATTCTCCCTTCCCAAACAGACTCTCAAAATTAAAACAATTCTACTTGAAGCCAGAAATATTGTTTTTGTGTTAACTTGTCCCATTGCTTCAGAGTCGAGATTGCATTGCAGCAGCATTGGCCTGCAGCAATATGCTGAAGGAAATATCTAAGGAGGAAAACGACACTGACAGTAGTGAGGAAATGCTAACCCTGGCAGAGAAGTATGAGCACCGAGCTGTAGGTGAGTCTAGGCTGGTTTTGTTGAGGTATTGTTATCACATTGTTCAACCAGGCTTTATTCAATTCCTTACAGTTTTACTTGGGACAGCTATTCATACACAACTCTTTCAGCTTCAAGCAAAGAAACTGTAATAACTGCTACTCCAGCTCCATTCATGTGAACAGCCGTTGCTTTGATTTAGTGATGGGATTCAAAAATTTTTTACTACCGGTTCTGTGGGCGTGCCTTGGTGGGAGTGGCATGCCTTGGTGGGCATGGCAGGGAAGGATACTGCAAAATCCCTTCCCTCCCACCCCACTTTCCAGCTCCGTTCTCCTGTGCAGAGCAACAAAAGAAGACCCAGCCAATCAGCTGGGACTTAGGAGGCAGCGAATAGATGGGGGCGGGGCCAGTCAGGAGGTGGTATTTGCTGGTTCTGTGAACTACTCAAAATTTCTGCTACCGGTTTTCCAGAACTGGACAGAACCTGCTGAATACCATCTCTGCTTTGATTCCAGATTAGGACAATTGCCATAGAGTATTTCAGTACTGAACTAATATCATAGCATTTCCCTATTTTGCTTGCTGAAACTTCAAGAAGTAAACAATACCCAATCAAGGAACTATCAACTAAGATAAACAATCAATCAGTATATAACAGCCTAATCAACGATGAAACCACCAAGACCACTCCCAACACTGACAGGGCAAGCATTCAGAATATAAACTGAGAGCAAACCCCACCCCTTACCAATGATGTTACCTAGCTGGGCAATGAAAGGCCTGCAAGAAAACAGCCAAGCTCAGAGAGCACCAAGGACTACAGTAATATTGTCTGGGTTATCAGATGGGCTAATAAGGCCTATCTTGAAGTTAATTTTTTTAAAATAGTACTGGTTTTAATAATGATGCTTGTGGTGAAGAAAAATAAATGTTACTGACATATGAATTATGGACGTTCTGAAGTTATCTTTCATGATGGGAATCGCCACAAAATATAACTGATACCTTTCTACTTCTCTTAGCCTTATCTATAAAAATCAGTTATGTGTGCCCAGGGAACTTTGCTATCTTTCAATATAAGTTACCTTATAGGCTTTTGAAGCTAAAATGTCTCTGCAATCCATAGAAAAAATTGGGGCAAGAATGTGATAGGAGTTATAACTATTTCTCATCATGCTTGTTTTTCTAGGTGTCTTTACAGAATGTTATCGGAAGGATGAAGAAAGAGCCCAGAATCTCCTGATCCGGATCTCTGATGCCTGGGGAAAGACCACATGCCTCCAGTTAGCTCTGGAAGGCAAAAATATGAAGTTTGTTTCTCATGGGGGTGTTCAGGTGTGACTTACTTTCTTATGATCCCTTCAGGCAACAAAGAATACAATACTTTTGTTTTGATTCCAAATCAAGGGAAACAAGCCATTGTATTTAATGTGGATCCTGTCTCAACTGTTATATTAAATACTGGGTACCACACACTGAGAAGAATTCAGATGAATTGAAGTAGCTTTGAAAAAGAAAGCAAGGATCATCAGAGGACTACAAGCTACATAATATGAAAAAAAGGTGGAAAAAGTGGGAATATTTATGCTTAGGAAGACTGTGAGAGGATATGACTGTACTCTTGAAAATAGGTTACCCAGAAGATCAAAACTTTTTCTCTATTATACCAGAGTGCAGAATAATGGATTTTAAAAGGATAACTCAGATTCCTACTGAATAATTTTTTTTAAAAAGTGGATCTAAGTAGCTCTTGCCAGCCTTATTTATTGCTGGTTGCTCAATATGTAGCCTCTGCATATATAACTTTTACTAAGGAATGATTGCATTGCTGAACAAACATCACCTACTATTTCCTTTTCAATTTGATCACCTTCCTCTGTTACTCCTGCAGTGTTTCTCAACCTGGACAATGGATGTGAACTTTAACTTCCAAAATTCACAGCAAGCTGGCTGGGGAATTCTGGAAGTTGAAGTCCACCTATCTTCCAGGTTGAGAAACACTGTGCTGGAGGATCCACCTCTCCTAGACAGCAGTGTATTAATACAGACACACTCACACACATCCTACTGTGGCTAAAAAAACCCCAAGGATACAGAAAAATGAATATGTTAAATAGAATTCCAGTGCTTTCTTTCCACGACTCTGTAAGTGCCTATGTTATTTGCTTCTGTAGCTTCATGACACAAGATGTTCCCTGGTTTGCACTACAGTACATAAACTCTGTACCAGTGAAATGGCATTGCAGAACAAATGATTATACAGTATTGTTGAGCAGACAGGTGAAGTTGAAGTGGGGATAGGGGAATATTATGTAATGGCATCACTGTTTCATAAGCAGTATTTCTAAACCAGATGATAGCATGACTAATTTCACACTAAACAGACCTAGGTTACATTTCTGACACAATCAACCACATTTCTAAGTAGTAGCACTTAAAAAAAACATCCAAGAAAAAAAATTCTGGGGGTGGAGGGAAACCTCTTAAATTTTTGGAAAAAACTGAAATGCAACTTTTACAAGAGAAAACAATGCTATTTTGGAAGCATATATAGAGTCAAGCTGTCACATAGTGACCCATCATGCCTGGATTATGTATTTCTAGTTCTGTTGTGGTTTGACGAGATTCCTTGCTTATAGCTCAGCTCAGCATTTTGTATCATGCTTGGTTACACACATGGTGATCTCCTCTGTCCTGCTAAAACACAGCCAATGTGTATTAGCTATCCATTACTTAGCCTCATCTTTTTACCCTAAGTCCCTTGGTGAGTTCAGTCTCATTCTTCTCTGCAAACCAATTCCCATATCCAGGATATCTAACTCTCAAAATGTCACTTCTCTTTTCAGGCCTTCTTAACCAGAGTTTGGTGGGGAAAGCTGAGTGTCGATAATGGGATATGTCAGGTCATCCTGTGCATGCTGTTCTTCCCTCTTCTCTATACAGGCCTCATAATTTTCAGGTACTTGCAGAACTTGACCGAACTGTTTTATGCCAGTACAGGGAGATTTATAGGACTTTGTAACTTCATCTCACTTCCCCACTGCGCAAGATAAAAATACCACTAGGGCAAAATTCAGATGTGGGCAACCAACTAATTAACCATTTCTTCTCTAAAAAGATGATTAACTTGTATGTTATCTAATATTTATCTATCACCCTTATACCAGATCAGGGGTAATTTTCTCAAGGGCCATAATAGGAACTATTGAAGGACTAACCAATAGTTCCTGGCTGTGCTTCGCCCTCTTGCCTGCAAGGTCACATGTTGACCAAGACAAGAGTGGGTGGTTGAGCCCAGGTTCCCCCCATGCAATGACTGCCTCCACTGCCTCCTCAGGCTGCTCCAGGCAAGAGGTGAATACTACAAGGATGCAAAGAAGCTCCTTCTCTTCATGCCCTCCCATGGCCACTGGCTGACTGAGGGACCAAATAGCGACTGTGCAGAGCCAGGCTGGATTTGGCTTCTTCTCCCACCCATTTATTTACATTTTTTAAAAATTACATTTATATGCCGCCCTTCTCCGAAGACTCAGGGCGGCTTACAATTTTTTGGGGGGATACAACCCAGTGTGCTCAGCAATAGCCTTCATTCCATTGTATATGCCTGCTTATTACTAAGCGGCATTTTTACAAGGTCAGCTAATTGCCCCCAACAATCTTGGGTCCTCAATTTACCTACCCCGAGAGGATGGAAGGCTGAGTCAACCTTGAGCCTGGTGGGATTCGAGCCTACAGTAATTGTAGGCAGCTGGAACTTAAATGCAGGCATTTAACAGCCTGAGCCACCAAGGCCCTTGATTTTTATATCCAATCAATCTTGTGAAAACCAGACAGGGACAGCCAAAGGACCAGATGTGGCCTGGGGGCTGTAAAATGCCCAGATCTGCACTAGATGCAAGTGAAACACAGCTATTAGATGTGTTATTTTTCCTTCTACAGACATGATGTTATCGTGTGAAACAGCTTCAGTTACGTTTTTCTACAGTGTGTGTCTTTCATAAGAAAAGTCAGCTTTTTCATTTTCTAAATTGTTGAAATCTATACAATATATAGAACAAATGGACTAGTATTTCCTATTTTCTAGTAAAATGATCCACCAATATACAGATTTATGTCCAACTTGAAACTAATAAAACACATAATCAAATTAGTTTCATTAGCCAACAAAAGCATGCAGCTGTATTTTTGCTATGTCTAGATGTAGTTACCATGTTAACAAATGTCTTTTAAGTATGCATAACATATGGAGTATTCTTTCTATTCTAAAGTTGGCACAATTTTTAAGCTAGATATAAGCATTGTCAGCAATTATCCAAGGTGAATCTTAATAGGGAGGGGTTTGTCAAGATAATTGACAAAGATTTAAGACTGCCCATGTGGTATTTCAGTCATAACCATACAGTAGACATAGTGATATATGGAAGAGGTATGCAAAATTGATTGCTTGCCATAAGTACAGCCAGGCCAATCTGCCATTCTTTCTTTTCACAGAAAAAAGAGGATCCAGCCAACTACTGGTTTAAACCGCTTCCGAGCTTTCTTCACTGCCCCCGTGGTCATCTTCCACCTCAACATCCTTTCCTACTTCAGTTTTCTCTGCCTATTTGCTTTTGTGTTGATGACAGATTTCCAGTCAACCCCATCCTGGCCAGAATATGTCATCTATTTCTGGCTTTTCTCCTTAGTGTGTGAAGAGGCCCGGCAGGTATTGTTGTACAAATCAGTACCACGTTGCTCTTTAGCCTCAGACTGTTACTTGATTGCTCAGTGTCACTGACCACTAGGAGACATTGCATTACCATTTTCATCCTTATTGGGAACTGTCAGATGCAGGGAGCCATATGTTACACAATGGGGTTCCCAGTAGAGGCTATGAACTCCATAGAATAATATATAGCTAACCATGTCTAACAATTCCCAGTAAGGTTGAAATCAGTAATGTGGTGCTTCCTGGTGTCAATATAATTGAAAATATCTCAGAGGACATGCACCGTGTAAAAATAGAGGACTCATGTGAAATGTCCGTACATGGGAGCATGACATAATATAGTACTTGTACCTCTATACTCTGAGATCTTAAGGAAAGGTGGCCTGTATATATTGTTTTGAGGGGTTATTGATTGTTCTGTATGGTAGGAAAGTTTTCTCTGTAAATGGTACAATCCTATGTAACCATTTAAGGATATTGCATTCAATATCCTAATTCAAAATCAGACTAGTTTCAGTGTAATAAAAACTGTGATTTAACAACTTCAGAAATCTTTTTTAGACAAGTGCATGAGATGGGAGAAGAGGGACCACTCAAGCTTATTTTCTTTTCAATATGCTGTAGATCAGGGATGTCAAATTTGTGGCCTGCAGGCCAGATGCGTCATGCACTGGACATGCCCACGCCCAGTTTAGCGAAGGGAAAAAAAGTCATGATATGTCATGTGACGACACCATGATGATGTGAGTTTGACACCCCTGATGCAGATCATTAGCAGGATCACAATGTCTGAACCAACCCATGGTAAATCTTTTGTCTCTCCCTCCCTCCCTCCCTTCTTTCTTTCTTTCTTTCTTTCTTTCTTTCTTTAGCTTTTTTGTGATCCTGATGGGTTTGGCTTGGTCAAAATAGCTACTTTATATTTCAGTGATTTCTGGAATAAATTGGATGCATGTGCCATTCTGATCTTTATAGTTGGATTGATCTGTAGGTAAGTCCCTGGGTATGTTATCCTATTTTTCAAAGAAAAATTTGGTGGAAGGTGGGAGGATTGTTTCATTATGCTAATTACTATTTTAAGAAATCTACCTGATATAATGTATAAAAGAAAAAGTAATCAAAATGCAAATAATTTTCACCCAGTTTCTTTTGCTGCAAAAGCCCTAAGATCAGACTTAAGTTTATATCACATTCTCTCAACATATGCCTTAGAATTCAAATCCTTTCCTTTTAACTCTACATATGAAGAAGTTTCATTTATATGCAATTTCCCTTTGTTCGCTCTTTGATCAGTTGGACAGAGAATTGTCCTGAATATATAGCCTTTCTGGTTAGTCTTTTCCTATAAGAGATTTACTATCCTGTTAATCCATAATTTTCTGAGTCTTTTTCATATTTTGGTTAATATGCTAAGCATACCATGAAATATTACCGTAGAAAGAATGTATGCATAATCCTCTTTGTGTGAATGATTGTTTACCTTAAGAAAAATATTACTTCATTCTGCATCCTTTGACAATTAAGATGTCCTTATAATTAAGACCAGGAATCTTTGGGAACATCGCCACAACGTTACATTGGTAATACAATTAATGTATGCATTTTTGTTTCTATCCTTTGCACTAAGATGGTTCCCAGCAACTTTGTACCCTGGAAGAATTGTACTATCCCTAGCTTTCATTATTTTCTGCCTGCGTCTATTGCACATATTCACAATCAGTAAAACTCTTGGTCCCAAGATTATTATAGTGAAGAGAATGGTAAGTTGTAGTTTCTATTGATAAACACCATGGAAACTTTATTTTTTCATAATTCACTTTTTTTGATGAAGATGCCTGAAGACATTCTTTCTGCTTTGTTTGGTTTACAGATGAAGGATGTCTTCTTTTTCCTTTTCCTCTTGGCTGTTTGGATAGTATCCTTTGGAGTAGCCAAACAAGCTATCCTAATCCACAATGAGAAACGGGTAGACTGGATCTTCCGAGGTGTTTTTTACCATTCGTACTTGACATTATTTGGACAGATCCCCTCCTATGTTGATGGTATGGAGTACAGAATTATTTTATACTCTGGATTAGCAAGGTTCAGTTTGTTTGACTGTGATAATTACAAACTATTCATCATTAAACATCTTATCCCATCAATGATCTTCTCTGAAAATTGTTTGTACAAATTTCATAGTGTGAAAAAATCAGTAAAATTATGAATAAATGGCTGACAGGATAGATAATTGTGAAAGATGATGCCATACCAGATAAAGCTGCAGCATAAACAGAAACAATGCCATTTAGCTCATCTTTATATGAGAGAAGTTTAACCAAATGAAACCCTCCCTTTTAATCCAGTTCTGGTCTGCTTAAATAACATACGACGTATGTGCCTCGTGATACTCTCTTCTTAATCCCAAAACAATTACATTGCTGTGTTCCAGGGCTCATATTTTAGACTCTGGCTATAAATAGCAAGCCAAATAGCCACAAGGTCCTCAGATAAGTTATGACCCGTCTCTGGCAGCATTCCAGTGGCAGCACATCTTAATAGCTGTTCATAGTGTGTGCACATCTGAATCATCTCTCCTATTTAGCACTACCTTTTAAAAATCTGATCATGGAGGGTTGAGTCATTCATCCCAGGCCTTCCCATTAAAAAATATTTTTAAAGCCTTTATAATGATGGTTGTTTGTATGGCAATATAGTATGTTACTTGTTGTGCATCAGGGAATTAGATGACCTTCCTCTTATTGCTGTAACTTCCAGCGCTTGTTGGCTTTACTATGTTTTCTAACAGGGGTGAATTTCAACTTTGATCAGTGCAGCCCAAATGGGACTGATCCATACAAGCCCAAATGTCCAGAGAGCAGTGAAGCCAACAAGAAGCCCATTTTTCCTGAGTGGCTGACAGTAATTTTGCTTTGCCTATACCTACTCTTCACCAACATTCTCCTTCTCAATCTCCTCATTGCTATGTTCAAGTAAGTTCCACACATGGGATTCTGTATTGCCTGCTCATCATAGAGTGTGATGAGGTTCACAAGAAAATAAAATAAACATGTCTGCCCCTCACATTGGTTATAACAACTATAAGCCAGTATAGAACAGAAACAGACTTTTAGTATAGAACAGTATTAAACAGATTTTTAGGGATTGTGTTGGAGTAGGAATGGATTTCCAGAAGGGGGAAAATTGCAGACTACAGGAACCAGGAGCATTACTCTGGTGACCCTGAGGACACAGATAAACCTGCAAGTGCTTCAACAACCTTCTAAAAGGATACAAATGACCAGCTGTCTGCAAGGAGTATAAACCCTTCCATTCCCCACTATCCTGTCAGAGCTGAAGAAGCTTCTTGGATGAGAAGCGAAAAAACAAGGAAGTGCAGTTGCCTCCTGGAAAAAAGCATCTTTGGGACAACCTGACCTGGATGACTGAGAATCTCTACAGACTTATAGAACCGAAAGTGAACCATGCTGCAGTTAATGGGCCAAATTCCAAATTTAGGAGGAAGGGGAAACTTTTAAAATTTTTAACTAGTCCTCTTAAGGGGTTAGGGAGGAGGGTTAATAGGTCCTCTTGCAGCCCGGTTCGTGGTGGGGGGTGGAGGTTGGGGGCCTGTGGGGCTCCGGGGACTGAGGTGGGGCTGCGATTCCCAGGGTGGTTGGGGTTGGCAGCAGACGTCGAGGCATAGGGTCATATTATGTGCCGGGAGCGCGCACCTGCCACCTCCGTGCGGTCGCTCGCTCCGACCCTATGACCTCCTCCCTAGGGAGTTCGGGAATTGGGACCCCTGGGCTCAGACTGGTGTATTTTAATGCCAGGTCCATGGCCAATAAATCTGTCCTCCTCCGTGAGATCATTGAGGAGGAGGCTGCGGACCTGGCTTGCATCACCGAGACCTGGTTGGGCCCGGAGGGAGGTGTCCCTCTGGTTGAATTATGCCCTCCAGGTTTTCAGGTTGTGCACCGCCGGGCCCAGGGTAGGGGTGGTGGGGTGGCTGTGGTTATTAGGGAGACCTTGCTTCCAAGGGAGGTCACTATCCCAGAGATAGGCGGGAGTGAGACCCTCCTCCTGAAGTGGGGGCCAAATGGTCAGGTGGGTTTGCTGCTTGCATACCTTTCTCCCAGCTGTGTGACAGCAACCCTGCCTGGGCTCCTGGACGTCCTCTCGGGGTGGCGGTGGAGATCCCAGGCCTTATACTCCTGGGGACTTTAATCTGCCTTCCCTGGGGTGCGCCGGGATTGGCCCAGGAATTCATGGCTTCCATGGAAGCCATGGGCCTGACCCAATTAATTCATGGCTCCACTCATGAGGGGGAACACTCTCGACCTTGTTTTTGTCTCTGAGTGGTGGCATAGTGACAGAGGGCAGACCACTTTTACGCCTTTTCCGCTCCATGGTCTGATCACTATCTCCTACGGCTGGTCTTCCAACAAGCCCCCCACTGCTGGGATGAGGAGCCACATAGGTGGTTCCGCCCCAGGCCTTATGGACCCGAGCGTTCCAGACGGAGCTGGGGCCTCTTCCCCTTCCCTGACTCACGGCTCTGCCGAGGATCTAACGACCGCCTGGCAGCGGCTGCGCCGGAGGCCCTCGACAGGGTTGTCCCCATGCACCCCTTACACGCCGTGGATCCCGAATGGCTCCCTGGTACTCAGAGGAGCTCCGGGAGATGAAACGCCGCTGAAGGGGCTTAGAGAGCAGGTGGAGGGCCACCCGCTCCCAGGCCGATCGAGCCCAGTTAAGAGCCCATATTAGGACTTACCTGGGAGTGATGAGAGCGGCGAGAACGTCTTATCTCTCCGCCTCATAGCGCCGCAGATAACCGCCGCCGCCTGTTCGGTCACACGCCCCTCCTTCGCCCAGAGGAGGGGCCGGACCCGCGGGAAGGGCTGAGGAATTTGGGCAATATCTGTCGGATAAGATCGCCGGATTCGGAGCGGGTTGTCCTCTGATTTGCAGTGGTTGGAGGAGCGGATACGGGAGTCTGGCCATTACGCTTTGGGATGAGTTCGATCCTGTTTCCGAGGATGAAGTGGATGGGATTATGTGGCACCTGAGTTCCACCACATGTTTGTTGGACCCGTGCCCTCCTGGTTGGCTTATGCCGCCAGGGAGGTCACCTGCGGCTGGATCCGGGCAGTTGACAACGCTTCTTTGAGAGAGGGTGTCTTTCCCTCTGCCTTGAAGGAGGCGGTGGTGAGGCCCCTCCTGAAGAAGCCTGCCCTGGATCCGACCGTGTTAGACAACTTTCGCCAGTCTCCAACCTTCGCTTCTTGGCTAAGGTTGTTGAGAGTGTGGTGGCCCGGCAATTTCCGCTTTCCTGGGGAAACGGACTACCTCGATCCGCACCAATCGGGCTTCCGCCTGGTTTCAGCACGGAGACGGCATTGGTCGCACTGCTGGATGATCTCTGGAGGGCACGGGACAGGGGTTTTTCCTCTGTCCTGGTCCTATTAGACCTCTCAGCGGCTTTCGATACCATCGACCATGGTATCCTTTTGCGACGCCTGTGGGGTTGGGGGTGGGGGCACTGTTCTTCGGGCTCTCCTCCCACTGGGCGGCAATCGGTGTTGGCAGGGGGCAGAGGTCGTCCCCAAGGGCGCCACTTGTGGGGTCCCTCAGGGTTGGTCCTCTCCCCTCTTATTTAACATCTACATGAAACCGCTGGGTGAGATCATCCGTGGTTTTGGGGTGAGGTATCATCAATATGCGGTTGATACTCAACTGTATATCTCCACCCCAAACCAGATCAGTGATGCCCTCTCCGTGATGACTCGCTGTCTGGATGCGTACGAATCTGGATGGACGGCAACATGCTTCGACTCAACCCGCCAAGACTGAGTGGTTGTACATACCGCATCCCGCTCCAGCTTAGAATGTCCATCGCTGACCATAGGGGAGTGGTGTTGCCCCTGTGGATAGGGCGAGGAACCTGGGGGTCCTCCTGGATGCACGGCTCCTGGAGGAGCAGGTGGGAGCCGCCGCCAGGGGCCTTTGCCCAGGTCCGCTGGTTCGCCAGCTTCGCCGTCCTGGACTGGGATGCCCTGCGTACAGTCACTCATGCCCTTGTTACCTCGTGACTCGACTACTGCAACGCTCTATTTAGGACTGCCCTTGCATACCATCCGGAGACTGCAGCTGGTGCAAAATGCGGCGGCGCGGGCGGTGATGGGAGTTTCCCGGTTCTCCCATGTTAGCCCCCTCCTGCGCTGCCTGCATTGGTTGCTGGTTGCCCTCCAGGTGAGATTCAAGGTTTTAACTTTAACATATAAAGTCCTACATGACATGGGTCCTTATTATTTAAAGGAGAGACTGCTGCCGACATCGAATACTAACCGCCCTGACAGACAGGGACTCCTTGGGGTCCCATCAGCCGGGCAATGCCGGCTGGCGTCCCCGACGCGTGCCCACTCTGTCGCGGTCCCTGAACTCTGGAACCAACTTCCCCTGGGGCTCCGCTTGGCCCCTGACCTCCGCACCTTCCGCCATGACCTGAAGATCTGGTTATTTGACCAATCCGGGCTGTGACCCATGGGTGGGGTGTTTTAGTTTTTGGTGGTTTTTAAATTTTGTATTAATTGGGACCATTAATTTAATTCTTTTTAAAATATTTATTGTGTTTGTTTTTATTGTAAGCCGCCCCGAGTCTTCGGAGATGGGGCGGCATATAAGTCCCATTAATAAATAAATAAATTAATAAAAATACTTGGCTCAGAGGCAGGTAAAGAGAGGCAGCTTTAATAAAGGTAGTAATAAGCAGTTCTATAATATCCATTCTTCCACTGCCATAAATAGAGATGATGTTTCTGTACTGACTCTTAGTTAGTGGGATACACAGGAGAGTACCATTATGCTCTGTGTTTTCATGAGTTATGTAGAAGATTAAACTCATACATTTGCTTTTCTTCTCCCCAGTTACACATTCCAGCAGGTGCAGGAGCACACTGACCAAATCTGGAAATTTCAGCGTCATGACCTGATTGAAGAGTATAATAGCAGGCCACCAGCTCCACCACCTTTTATCCTCCTAAACCACCTACAGATATTTGTCAAGTGTCTGTTTTTTCAGAAGCCAACCACACGGCACAAGCAGCTCAGTAAGGCCCTGATATTTTGAGCAAGGCTATAACATAGTTCAGCTTCTGTCTGTTAACACTTTATGACAACTTGTAATTCATTAACAATAGAAACAAAGGAAAAAAGGAGAATGGAAAGAGGTGATTTTTAGAATATAGAGCATAAAAAGAAAAAATCCATCAAAGCTTTTTGGATCAATTAGAGGTCTCAAAGCACAGCAGCACTCTGACTTAACTCATTGGTACTTCTGTTTATAAAATGTTATGGACTTTTTTTGTCACTGTACTTTTCTTTGGTGATGTAGTTCTCAGCACAAATGGAGGTTATCAGCCATTCATACAACAGAATCAAAGTTCTCCAATTTACTAAGTATAAACATTAATATTTAATATTACATATAATATTATATATAATAGAAGAGCAACCAGGATGATTAGGGGACTGGAGACTAAAATATACGAAGAACGGTTACAGGAACTGGACTTGGCTAGTCTAGTAAAGAGAAGGACCAGCGGAGACATGATAGCAGACTTCCAATATTTGAGGGGCTACCACAGAGAGGAAGGGGTCAAGCTATTTCTAAAGCACCTGTAGGCCAGACAAGGAATAGTGGATGGAAACTGAACAAGGAGAGATTTAAAATGAGAGATTTAAGGAGAAACTTTCTGACAGTGAGAACAATCAACCAATGGAACAGCTTGCCCTCGGAAGTTGTGGGAGTGCCATCACTTAAAACTTTCAAGAAGAGATTGGACTGCCATTTGTCAGAAATGGTGTAGGGTCTCCCACTTGGGCAGAGGGTTGGACTAGATGACCTACAAGGTCCTTTCCAACTCTGATTATCTGTTATCTGTTAATATTCAACCAAATTTTCACATTTATTTTCATAATGAACTTTTAGGGTTTTTAAAAATAATTTTGGTTAAAAGGAGTGTTTTTATATTTTAATTTATTATTGCTTAGTCAAAAACCTCAGATTTTTGTTTCAGCTGCCATTTTTCCAAGTTCTGCCATTTATACATTTGTTTGGTAAATACAAGTTAAACAGGTATGGAAACTATTTATTTATTTATTATTTATTATTTATTTATTTATTTATTTTTCAAGTGATTATAAGATAACAGGTATAAGTATAAACATAGTTATGAATATATGAAATGGATACATATAAGAGAAATAAAAAGAAACAATTGGACAGGGACGGTAGGCACATTGTTGCGCTTATGCACGTCCCCTACAGACCTCTTAGGAAAGGGATGAGGTCAATAGTAGACAGTCTAAGGTTAACCCCTAAAGTTTTTGGGGTTAGGGTGAGAAACCACAGAGTCAGAGTATTCCAGACATTGACCACTCTGTTGCTGAAGTCGTATTTCCTGCAATCAAGTATCAATCAATATGGACTTCCAGCTTACTCTGATCTTATTCTGTTCTTTTTTTCTCCAAATTCAATTCTTATGACAGTTTCTTATTCACTGCAAAGGAGAAGACTTAAATAAACAAAGAAATTAGGAACAAAAATGGAAATACCAATTGGCCAAACCCGAGCTTATAAATGTAAAACCTGGGTTAAAGCCAACTCACACATTTAGTGAACTGTCTGTTGGTTATAAAACAGTGAACAAAGCAGGTATACAGTTTTGTTTTCCAAGGATGAAGAAATTAATATAAATGGACAGCATGTGTAAACATTAAAGAGGAGCTAATTCTAGAAAGGCAATGACAAACTCATTCTAGACAAACCCCAGAAAGGCATCCTGATGGATAAGGACCTCTCAGTTACAGCAAAAATAAAGCAGTATGTCTTAGAGTTGAACAGGAAGGAAGGAAAGAAGGCATCTTTAGTGAAACTTATTAAAAATACTATGGACAGAACAAGGAACTAGTCAGTCTATTTTATGTGACAAAGGAAACCTGTCTGCAGACTTTAATTTGGGTGAGAATATCAGTGTATCAAATATAGAAACTTTCCAAGAGAAATTATTTGGTCAGAAACCTATCAAATGAAAAGGATTATGAACAGAAGAAGCTGATAGCTAATTTTATAGAAAGCATCCTTTCTATATTCCTTTTTCTGACTTTGATTTTGGCTTCCTGTGATATATCAATGGAAGAGGAAATCAAGAATGCTCATAACATGAAACATGTTAAAATTAACAATTCCTTCTTTGAGTTCTAGTTAGGTAAACATTCAGAAAATGGCAGAAATTTTATTAAAGGACATTCAATATTCAGAGTATTATTTTATCTGTGTTCTATTTTAGGAGAATATGCATTCATTAAGACATTTGGTACAAAAACATTTTTCTATTTGGGAAAGATTTTGGACTGCTTATCTGAAGTTATCCGCTCATGAATAACTAACAGATGTTACCTTACAAGTAAATACTTAATTTTGAAGAGTATAAAAAGGCACATATGCTAAAGTTACAAATGATCACATCACTTCATTTTTACTTGTCTGTGGTTCTGGAAGACCTCTTAAGCAAGTACTTTACAAGTGTTTACACAGAAATGTATTGATTGTGTGAATATTACTAAAATAACTTATGTACTCTTGATTCTATTTTTGGCTGGTTTAATCTGTGGTAGAATTATGGTTTTGCCTAATTAAAGATGCAATGATAAATTCTGCAAGATGTTAAGAAACTAGCATTTAGAATTATGTGGTACTCCAGGATAAAAGACAAAAAGATGTTTTGGAGCATGTATCACGTCCCTGCAATTCTTTTTTTCCATGATTATGTGGCTGCTGGTATAAAATTTCAGAAAAAAAATATCCGTATATTGTCTTTGGTACCTCCTATATTCTGAAGCATCCTTTTGACTTTGAATCTGAAATGTTTCATTATATCAATCTCAATGAATGTGTGAGAATATACTTAAAATCCTATAAGTATGTCTGGTGAATTAATAGAAAAATACAAAATATTATTTTTTAATATAGAACAACTGCTTATATAAAGTATCTTTCTGATACTTAGCAGGCTGAAATCCAAATATTTGGGATACGTTATATGAGCAGATTATGGGGTAGAAAAAAATTATTCTTTGTCAGATTGAGGAAAATAACAACTTATAAAATAGATGACTCCTGGAAAAGATTCCGGGAATGTTGTTGGAAGAGCTACAAATCATTACTAAAGGCAAATTAAAAGAACAAGCACTTTTTGTACAATCACCAGAAAGTAAATGAAACTCAAACTAACTTTAATCTCAGTAGCATTAGATAGCATTAGCCTACCTATTATATTATGGAATGCAAGAGCAGTTGAAAAGGAGAATATGGAGGCTTGGAAGAGGTGGTGCAGATCAGTGAATTCTGAAAGATGAGAAGAAATAATGGAAGAGAAAGAAGAGAAAGGAGCAAAGCAATAAAAGTTGATTTTGATAGGTAGGAAAAAAAACTTAACAAAAATTATTAGATCAGCAATTCTTTGTTTTGTAAATCCATTGTTACCAGTAATTGAAGGGTCATTACTGAGCAGTGGCCTCCACAGTATCTAATACAATTTAATCTAATGAAATCTAATCTGATTTCATCCAAGTGGCAAAACAAGTGCCACACTGTCATGATGTGAATCCTACCCCATTGTCCATCGGTGTTGTAACTGTCAATTTTCTGAGATGAGAGCTCTATGTATTATATTTGATTTGACCTGCAGAAAAGAAATTTGAGAAGAATGAAGAGGCAGCTTTATTGTCCTGGGAGATGTACCTGAAGGAAAATTATTTGCAACTCCAACAGTCTCAACAAAAGCACACTCCTGAGCAGAAAATCCAGCACATCACAGACAGGTGAAAATTATCTTTTCCATTTAAATAGTAATAACATCAGGTCAGTTCATGATCAAGGTTGTGAAATATAATTCAGAAGAATGTGAAAGGTTTGAATAACCCTCCTAATGCATACCTTATTTTAGGCCTTCTGACTACTCCAAATCCCACTTGTCCCTAGTATTCCTATTAGGATTCAGAATACAAATTGGTAGGAAAAAATCCACATAAGTTCCGTAGTGGAAGAACATTCTAACCATTTGAACATGAGGCAGTTGATTCTGTCACAAAACCTCATGTTTGAGGGTATAATCATTCTCCCTTTGATGCTGCTTGAAATACTAATCTTTTTTTTTCCAGAGTGGATAAACTAACAGAAATGTTGGGTCTTGATCAGGAGAAAATAATGAAGCTATTGGAACAAAGGTTGTTACACTTGGAAGAACAGGTAAGGTTGACTTCTGAAGCTTCCATCCAGTCTTTTAGCTTAGCCTAGTTGGAGAATATTGAAAACTGATGCAAAGCATGGGCCCATCTGGACACAAGCCAGCTCTCAGAGAACTGGAAAGCATATAAGGCTGTTTCATGTCAGCCATACTATAGTATTTAAAAAAGAACACTGTATGCTTTCAGAAGTAAAGGCATTTCTGCAGATCCCCATATTCTTCTAAAGTTTCTTTTAGTCATTAAATTCCTGGTGTCAGGCAATATGGCAAGTTGTGGATTAAGCTATATACTGGTAATAAGCTACATTATACAAGCAGGCACATATCTCAGTTGGAGAACCAATTTTTAATGGTCTCTTGTAAAAAGGTTACTACATGAACCAACACTATAAACACTTTAGAGTTCTTTCTTGTGGCCTAGATGCCAGCCATGTCTTCCAACCTTCTTTCTTGAAAGTCACATTTTAATGAATGTAGTAATTAACAGGTGCAATGAATTGCTTCTTCTCTAGACATTCCAATTTGCAAAGGGATTACAATGGATTGTTCAATCGTTGGCTAACAGTGGGTTTGGTACAGAGGAAGATATTCCTGTTTTAGGTATGTTTTCCTGCAAGCACATACCTCTGAGAACCATTTTGCATTAGATTTTTATTTTGATATACATTACATGTATGTATCATTTTTCATTTCATAAATGGGAACTTACTCTTTCTTTTCCACTTTATATTTTTTGGGGGGGAAACAATAATGCACACACATCCTTTATAGTAGAACTGTGATATTTTTTTTTTACTTGCTAGAATTTGAATATAAAATATATCACAAGAAGTAAACAAAGAATTCTCACTATTCCAAGTTATATTCTGTTCTGCTCATTTGGCCTCATTTGAAGATGAACGTAGATTTTCTTACCACTGATTCACATTATGTAACCATGACCATATACTTCAGATATAATGGCATCTTCAGCAGAGTTTTTCTTGAAGATAGCAGATCCCTCATTTGCTATATTACTTCCTCCATAAATATTCACTGTGCCATGTTGATCCTTATTGCACTGCTGAATCACCTTTGCCTGAGAAACTGTCTAATATAATTAAGGTACAGGATTGCAATGAGGGGAAATTTAGGTTCTTCACTCAACTGTGAAGCTCATTAGGTGACTTCAGGTTGTTTGCTCTCTCTCTCTCTCTCTCTGGCTTCCTAGAAAAAAATGAGAAGAAAACTTATATGCACCACATTAAGTTTTTAAATCTGAAAGAGGAAAAGCAATATGTGTCTTCAGGAATGGGCCTTTCTCAGAAGGGAAGACTGCTTAAATCAAAATGTTAGAATTTGTATCAATTGCTTACATAAATTTTTACTATTGTTGGGTCTAAAAGCCTGCTGTGAATTAAGTAGAAACTTGGGAAATTGCTTTTTATCCTGAAGAATTTTCAATAGTATGACACGTATGCTGAAGAAGGAAAAATAGTGTTTCATTTCTTTAGCCTAAAGGGTTCTTAATACTGGAAATTCTTCTATTTTGTCTCTGACTTATATACTATATTATATTTGATTGTTTATTATGTTTACCACTAGCTTCAACAAAAGGGAGTCTTGGTGGTTTACAATACAGAAATATAAACACAGAATAAAAACATAATCATCAATAAAAATACAACAATAAAAAGAGTAAACGAATCCTCAAAGGTCTTCTGGTACATATTTTTATTTCTGAGCCCAACAGTGAGAATGACAATGTAATCTCAAAAGGGAGGTGTTTCACAGCATGGGAACTGCAAGAGAAAAACATTGCTCGTAACCCCATCTCTTTCAGTTCCATTTAGAAGGCTCATTAAAATATGTCAGCAGAAAATCCATATTGGGTAAGTTGGGTGGGCCACCCCATGCATCACATATTTCTGAGTGGTCTTTAGAGGCATCCCCATAAGGAGAGCATTGTGGTAAACCAAATTGGTGGTGATAATAACATGAGTTTCTATGGCAAGTCCCTTAAGGCATCAGACTAGAAACAAGGAGACTGTGAGTTTTAGTGCTGCTTTAGGCATGAAAAACTGGCTGGGTGATTTTGGACCAATCATTCTCTGTCAGCCCACCCCACCTCACAAGGGTTGTTGTTGTGAAGAAAATATGATGAGAAAGGAGTATTAGATATGGTCACCACCTTAAATTACTTATAAACAGTGGGGGTGTTATGTATAAATTAATAAAAATATCTCCTCTATCCATGGTCTTTACTTGCCTGTCAAGTGGTAGCTACGAATTGAGGACTCTCAGGTCATGGATCTGCTGTTTCAAGGGGAGCTTTGCCCCTTCAAGAATTAGAGAGAATAAAATAAACAATATATTACATAAATATAATCATATAGTCTGTTCAAGGACCTATGTGGATTGGGGAGTATGGGAGCTGAACACCTAATATAATTAGAGGAAATGGGTAAAACTGAGGTACTTCACTTGCCTTTATGATATTTGTTTCTTATCCAAGATTAAATATGCTAGTGCAATGAAAGATATTACTCTACCTTAGAAGAGTTAAGTCAGTCTTCCCTGATCTTTCTAGCTCAGCAGACTGGTGGAGGTAAAGACGGGTGGAGGGGAGAGTGGATGGTTTCGTGCATGCGTGCCACTTTCACAAATGCAGCTTCACATTCACACACATGTGTGCACTTGCCCACCACTTCCATGGCCCGATTCCAATTGGGCTGCACCTGGCACCAGACCACAGACTGAGAGTTTGGGACCCCTGGTGTAAGTCATTAGTGTTTCTCAAGTGCAAATAGATATTTTTCCAAAATTATGGAAATGCAGAAAAATGTTGGATTGATTGATGATACATATGATAAATAGAATTCTGTGGGGGGTGGGTTTCAGTCCCTAGCAGGGCTGCTGAAACAAAGGAGCAGCAAGCAGAGGAAGTCTCGAAATCTTTATTTATCCTGTCCCATGTGAGTTCTAGGAACCTCTTATATCCCAAGTCTACTGCCATTCGTTTCCCTGTGCCAGATGAGAAGGTGCCATGGGAGGTAGGAATCTTAAATTTAGACAGTTGGTTCTGTTATTCTGACTAATGCCAAATGGACCAAGCATATTAGTAGTGTTTACTTAAATTATCCTCTTACTAAACAAATCTGAATTCTGTGCTACGGATCTCCTATAATAAGAATTCTACATAAATTCACCTGTCTGCAATTCTGAAAATTCTGGAAAACTATAAACTAAATACCTATACAATGAAATAAATATATTTAGTGGGATCTGATCACCCTATTTTAGAGGCCTTGGCTCTGAACTCAGTTTGTAAATAGAGAAAGTATATGCTCGGCAAATGCTTATAGAAAAGTAATGGATAGTATCTGATTACAGTGAGGATATAATGCTTGTTGAAAGAAATAAAAATGTCTGTGTAAAGAGCACACCTTTCCCCATTTTGTTATATGGAATTGAAAGTTGAATATGTTAAAAATCAATCAATTGTATAAAATCAATTGAACGCAATAGGGACGGAATGCTTTAGAAGTGGGTGTGATAAAAAAGAGATTGGGTCAAGAATTAATGGGTTATGAATATGGCTTGAATAAAAAAGAGAAAGACAAGTAGAAAAAAGTATGTAGAGGTGATTTTATCCGATAGCAAAAATGAATAAGGATGAAATTGTAACAGACTACAATGTGAAAAAAGTCCAGAGGGAGTTAATGAGATCCTTTAAAAGAGAGCTGAGAAGCTTAAAGAACACAAGCAATATATGAACACTCTATGGACATGATGGAAGCAAGGCTAAAAAAGATATTCAAATGTGTAGCAAATGTGTTGCCTTAAGTAGATTTTGCTTTCTTTTCTTTTGTTTCCTTTTCTTGTCTCATGCATATACATATAACTATTGCTCATGCATGAGCAACCATGTTTGTTTATTATAAGGTATGCATATTTTCATCTTACAAGAATACAAGAACAACAAAGCAGAACACTACAACAATAGGAAAAAATATGGTATCGTATAGTACCTGATCTGCTAGGCCTAAGGAAATTCAGAAAGAGTTTCACTTTTCACTTTGGAATTCTCCAAAATACCTCGTAATTGAAATGAGAGTACATGTTGCTATGCAAAACTCTGAAGTCTAAAGTAACCTTTTTTTCCTGGCAGACAGAGTTCGATATCTATAATCCGCCCTTCTATAGTTCTGAAACACAAGAGGATATTACACCAAACTTCCTGAGAGAGTAAGTGCTCTTATAGCTGCTTCCTACCACTAGCTTCCTCTCACTATACCTGGCCATTGTCTTTTTTTTTAATGGAGCTGCTGCTTCTGTTTGCTTCTACTTCAAATATTCTACTGATTATTTTTTGTTACATTGAGGTCCTTTGGTTTAAAAGTTGTGTTTCACTGGCAAAGATGCTAAAAAGATAAAAGTTTTGCTCCTATCTTCCAGCAATTTGGAAAACCTTTCAAGAATAAACTTCAACAGCCTGGATGGAGAGATCAACAGGCAGAGTTTCCATGGCACTTATACTGTTGAGGGTGGCCTGCCACTGTGAGTCTGATAACACAGAGGGAATCTTGGTTACTGTCTCCACTTTGTGCTGAAAATTAGTTAACATGAGAATTTAGACATCAAACAGAGTCCCACCATGGATGTGCTGAATGTTTATGCTTGAACTCATATATCCCACTTCAACTGCAGCGGTTATAGCAGATAACAAAAGAAGCCATTTGGAAATATCTTATTCAGGAAATTGCTTTCCTTTTCAACTTCATAGTAGGTTTTTTTTTTAATTACATTTATATGCCGCCCTTCTCCAAAGACTCAGGGTGGCTTACAATTTTTGGAGCACAACCCAATGCGCTCAGCAATAGCCTTCATTCCATTGTATATGCCTGCTTATTACTAAGCGGCATTTTTACAAGGTCAGCTAATTTCCCCCAACAATCTTGATCAAGATATGTTAAGAGTGCACATTCCAGAGTCAAATTATAGGTGTGATATATTTTGTTCAGCATTTAAAAGAGAGTCGGGTTACTTTTACCTAGAGATTCTCTTGATAGGAGGTTATAACAATAAGGCTAGTGAAAGAATGAGGTGAAAATGTTCAGTGGCTTCAAAACAAAAGGCTCATTGCCAGAGAGGCTGAACTTCACTGTTGTGAAACACCTCTGATTCCTTAAGGGTTCCTAAGAGACATAATCAATTACTGTGATACTTCATTGGAAGGCAGCCTTTCTCTTTCAGCAGATTATCTAGAGATGGGTTACTCTATAGGGAAAGGCAGGCCAGTCAAATAATATTATTTTAGTTGGATGGTGGTCAATCCAAATGCCTTTTCCTCAGTAATTCAGCTTTTCTTCAAGTGTAAGTACTAGTGAACCTTAGTTCAAACTAAATCTGTATTAATAACTGCTTAGCTCAGGGGGCTCCAACCTTGGCTTGTGGACTTCAACTCCCAGAATTCCTCAGCTGGCAAATCCAGCAGAGGAATCCTGGGAGGTGAAGTCCACAAGTCTTAAAGTTGCTAAGGATGGATACCCCTGGCTTAGCTTATCGTTCTCTGACCTCTCCTTGAACATTTGTTTCCATATGGGAGTTCCCAGGGGAAGGGCAGCATCTCTATGGCCCTAGCTCATGACAGAACTATTGTTTCTCTTTCAGAAATCCCATGGGCAGGACAGGCTTGAGGGGCCAAGGAATCCTTAGGTTCTTTGGACCCAATCATGCCCTGCATCCAGTTGTGACACGGTGAGGAAATTTTATGTGCTTCTTTTGTAATTTGTTTTTATTTTAATTCCTGTTTTATACTCATCCAGAGATTAGAAGCAGACATCTTGTTTCTGCAGATCAGTATTGTGAACTATATTCCACTTTTCACCATACTTCTGAGCCTTAGGTGTTGACAGCAGCACCTTGGCAGCTTAAGTGTGGTATCCATGGCAACAGGAGAGGGGGGAAAAACCTTGGATGCTCATGATTTGAAGCATGAGCAGAAGCTGCATGTAGTTTCAAAAGACTTTTTCTCACTATCAGAAAGCAGAACATTCATCTTAAGTTTTTAGTTTATGATTTATTGAATAAATATTTGAGACTGAATAGGATAGAGATACTGGAAAAATCTATCACAATGATTTTTAACTACTATGCAGAGGCCTATATCTACTTTTGGGGTGTGTGTGTGTGTGTGTGTGTGTGCATAATGAATATCTGACTGGTGTAATAGAGTTTGATTATGCATACAATACATATTTAGAAAAAATACATTCGTATACTGCTTCTCATCCAGATAACAATCAGAGCTCATTTTATTTTAGTATTATAGATTTCTTCATATACCTTTTGATTTCTTCATGTACCTTGATACAACAGCAAGCTATACTCTCTTTTTTATAGTTGGCGAAGGAATGTTGATGGATCCATTTATAGAAAAAACTTGAAGAAAATGCTGGAAGTTTTAGTGGTCAATTTCCCTTTCTTGGATAATTGGGCTTTGCTTGGGGTAAGCATATATGGGGCAGTCTATCTTCAGTAAGATCTAAATTGGTAATTTAATAAAATAATGCCAATTAATAATATGTACTGTTAAAACAACAAACTATGTCTACTGATAGTCCTTGACTTAAAGCTGTAATTGAGCTTAAAATTATGGTCATGTCATGCTGGTGGTTAAGCAGATCATCCAATTTTACTTTGTCTGCTATGGTCATTAAGCAAACATGGCAGTTCTAAAACAAATACTATGGGCATTAAGCAAATCCATTGTCTGCAATGGGCATTTTTGTCTGAAAGCGCAAGTAAATGTGTTTTCCTGCAAAAAATATTGAAAATCATGGTCATGTGACCACAAGATGGTGCATAAATGTGGGCCAGTTGCTAGGCACCCAAAATGCAATAATGTGAACATGGGGGTAGCCATCAGAATTTTGAACCCAGGTCATAAGTAGACCCACAGAGATCCATTGTAACTGTGAACAGTCACTAAGTGACCAATCATAAGCCAAGGAGCACACATATGAAAAAAATAAAAGTATGACTGCCTTCTGAAGTTTTCCATAATAAAATCATATGAGTTGGGTATATTTTTCATCATGTGGATAAGAGTGTGTTCTGTGCTGTAGACTGAACTTGATTCCAATGAAGTAGCATGTGTCTACAAATTTTACTTACTTACCTCCTTCAATTCAACCACATAGACACAAAAAAAACCCAAAATGATGGGTTCATCTAATCTACAGGCCCCGTGCCTGAGGAAACATCCTAATCTTTCAAGATTATGAAATATCAAATGGATCGATCTCAGAGCATGCCTATCCAGCCAGAACTTGTAGCTTGTGGATAAACAATTGGAGAAAGGTATAAAGAGCTTTATAGGAGGCAATCACCTCTTGAAATGCATGGAGAAGCCAACTCAGAATCAGTGTAGCTCACAGAATGTAATATGGGCCTACTGAGGTGCACCCATGCTACTACATGCTGCAGCTGATTTTCTATGCAGTAATTCATTCAGGAGGCAATCAAGGCATCAGTGATCTTTAGTAATGCTTTCCAATTCAGGAAACCACACAATTGGTATAGAGGACAATCTATGCACAAAGCCCTTCTGGCTATGGCTGCTACTCATTCCTCAAATAGCAGCCACATTTCCTGGAGGATCCCCATATTGTGCACCAGTTCTGCCTGGGGCAAGGCAACCCTACAAAGAGCTAAAGGATGGTATCCAGGGGGCCTTAAAATCAAAATCGGTCCAGTTTGCTTGGGTCAGATTGAAGCGTGTTCTTCCCTGTTTAGATCACCACACTTCCAACACCAGAACCTCAATAGTATCATGATATGCCCTGAAGGTAAAGATATACAATTAAATCCTTGATTTTAATACCTCAACAAAGGTTACTTACCTGCACCTCAGAGATTTATCATTTTATTAAATTTATTAGGGCCACCCCAGAGGTGGTATTCAGCAGGTTCTGATCAGTTCTGGAGAACCTGTAGCGGATATTTTGAGTAGTTCGGAGAACCAGCAAATCCCACCTCTGACTGGAGATTTTACAGTATCCTTCCCCTGTCACACCCACCAAGCCATGCCCACAGAACCGGTAGTAAAAAAAATTGAATCCCACCACTGGGCCACCCATTGCAAAAACTGCCAACTGAACAGAAATTTCTGTTTTCTGTAGCATTACAGTTAATAGAATGTGTGCCTCTTGCACTAAATAATGCTTTGATTCTTTCCAGGGATCTCTAGAACCTGGGGAAGCATTGCCACAAAAAATAAAACAGGTCCTGAGACGAGAGTTCTGGCCACAATTTCAGAAATTGCTGAATCAAGGAACAGAGGTATTTGGCCATGCAGTTGTGGCTTGATAAAAGTGGAGAAGAATCTTATAGAATTGTTGGTGAACATTAGCTACCTTTTCCACTATCTTCTTTTTTTTTGAGTATAAAAAAGAATTTATTTAACATTCATAGATTTAAAAACAAATAAATAGACATGTATATATACATATATACATTTTACAGCACATGTTGAGCAATGGTTACATTTGGTTTTTTTCGCTATCATTGACATGTTCTACCTTGTTACAGTAACTTCTTCGTTCTTTTAATGTTTTAATTTCTCTCTGTGCTTTATAATTAAACGCACGTCTGCCTTATTTTCAATAACTTGTCCAATTATCAGATGTTACCTTTTCTTTAACCACTCATACCCAGATATTCCATACTTTGTAATAATCAATGTCTTGGCTATTTTTTAATAATTTGGTTAGGCTGTCCATCTCAGCACACTCGTGTATTTTTTTAATTACCATATCTTCTGAAGAGCTAGTAGACAATTTCCAATTTTGTGCATAGCTTATTCTAGCTGTAGTTATAATGTGCAAGATTAAGTATTGGTGTTCTTTCCCCATTTTTGAATCTATCATACCTAGTAGGAAGGTTTCAAATTTTAAATCTTGTTTAGTTATATCTAATATCCAGTTTCTAATATTTCTCCAAAATTTCTGAGCACATGGGCAAGTCCACCACATGTGGAAATATGTTCCTTGGACATAGTTACACTTCCAGAAGTTTGGTGGTAGATTAGGAAACATCTTAGCCAGTCTTGCGGGGGGTAAGTGCCAATGGTAAACCATTTTATATAAATTTTCTTTATACGAGACTGACATAGTTAATCTGTAATTTGTTTGCCAGATATGTTCCCACTTATCTAATTCAGTGCTATGACCCACGTTTTTAGCCCAGGTTATCATACAATCCTTGACTGTTTCTTCTTTTAATTTATAGTCCAAGAGATACTTGTATATTTTGCTAATCATTTTCCTTTCCTCTCCATGCCATATCTTGTCTAATTCTTGCTGGGTCATATTAAAGCCAAATTGTTCTCTATCTTTTTTATAATTTATTTGTACATAGGGCCACCATGCTATCTCCTTTCCTTGGATTTGTATTTGATTCCTACTTTTTAACTCTCCAGATTCATGTAATAAATCCCACTGTCTTCTTAAAGGCATGACAGTTGTAGAGAATTGCACTTATGATGCTGGGGTCACATAGGGCCTAAATGTGGACACAACATAGAATGAATTATATTTTTTAAGATGACATTTTAACTATACAGAAATTTTGCATTTTGTAAAATTTTGCAGTAGTTTGCAGTTTACCAAAGACACAGCATGGGTCGTACACATTTTGTTCATTGATATTAGGAAGAATTTCTGTATGTAGTGATGTAACCATATTATATAAGGTCCGAATATTTAGCAAAGTAGACTTTTTAATCCATTTTCACAAGCCTGTAATCAAACAATGATTTAACCAATATAGGAGAATATATATAGGTCAGGGTTCGGTCTTTGTGCTAGCTTAGTTGCTTTTTTGTTAACTTTTCATTAACGAGGTTAGGTAACATCATTAGTGTGAAGGAGAGTGGAGTGGGTGGCTATTTAAATATAGTACTTTGCTCTGCCATTTTGTTGGGGATATGCTTCTTCTTTGATGGTTCTTGGATTAGGGTATTATTTCTTCCCTGATTATTTATCTGGTATTGTTCCCAGCTTATTTGTGTGTTGGCTGCTGGAGGAGATATGTTCTAAGGCCTAGACTGTTCTTTCCTTCCTGGGTTTTTGATTGTCTTTTAAATAGTATATAAGCACTTTTGGATTTGGCTTGATATAAAATGTTAATAGTTTCCCAGTTAAAATTGGGGTTGATTTTATCCATGTGTTGTATGGCACTATAAAAACTCTTTAATCTCACAACACACTTCAGAAACAGAAAAATGCCTTCTATTCTAGGGCATCTGAGCTAAAGGTATTTCCTATAGTACAGTAATAGTACCACCAGCATCCTTTCCAGAAGGAGTGGTACTTTTTAAATATTTACTTCTATACACCTTTGTGACAATTGTTCTTTAGATTAATAAGGAACTCCCTATCCTCTGAATGATACCAGCCTTTCTGTCTTTTCTCTCTCTATATACATTATCTCCCTGAATCCTATCTTCTTCCAGATATATAAAGGGTACGTAGATGATCCAAGGAACACAGACAATGCTTGGATAGAGACGGTGGCCATCAGTGTACATTTTGAAGATCAGAATGATGTCGAAATGAAGCGTCTGAATTCAGTATGTGTCACCAGTTCACTTCTTACCATCATGCTATCCTCAAGATGCAAATTCTAAGATTCTGTGAACAAAACCCAGGGTGGTGGATCCCCAGGGAGATAGATGAAGGGTCCAAGGAAATTTAGGAAAGCACTCTGAAAGGCGAAAGACAAAATCATGGTAAAGAAAGAAGAGAAACTGTGCATTTGTGTATATGTTTGTGTGTGTGTGTGTGTGTGTGGACATGCATGCATGTGTATGAGATAGAGAGATAGAGAATGGATCACAATTCCTTACACTGTAATAAGAGGAACATTTAGCAGGTCTACTGCAGACACAGTCATATACATGGTATTGTATAAGCAAAGAGAAATAGAGGCAGACCCTAAAAGTGATTTTTATTCTCATCGATCTCAGATTAATAGACTCACTGAGGTTTTTGAGGTAATCTACTCATATCACATGTTCCAAGACAGTTTCCTTCTGGCTTTCATGAGGCTGCAGGGAAACTAATTGTAATAAAAAAAAAATTCTGTCTGGGATTTCTTTCTCCAGTTTCTCCAGGGTTGTGACTTTGAAGTGATGGTGCGATGGCAGGTGGTGGACAAGAAGATCCCCCTTTATGTCAATCACAAAGAACTTCTGAGGAAAGCAACTGTCCTTTTGGGAGCATATTTCTAATGGCCAAGAGCAGCATTAAATTTTGCATTTGTATTTCTCAGCTCTTTCTAGCTGCAGTAAACCAAACTGTATCCTGCTTTTCAGCAAATTTCTTTAGAACATTTTTCCATTCCAGCTGAACATAGAAATGAAATTCTTCTTGACTTGGTCGAAAATGTATGTTTGTTTGAACTGCAAAAAAAGAAGGGTTAGAGCTTTCTTTCATTATACTGAAGCCCTGAATTCCCTTTCCAGAAATGCTACACATATTCCTGCAGATCATGTAGAAGTAATGGACATCAGGGCTCTGGGTAACCTCATAAATTTGTAAAATATACAATAAAGTGAATTGTAATTTATCTTGTAATACTATTTAATACTATTAATAGCATGGGAATAAGCAATCGCTGCCTTCAAATTGCACACAGCATCACTTTTCATCCAAGAAGCAAAAGGGAATGTGGTATTCTTCAAATACTTGAAAGGAGGGCAGAAGGGCACAACATCTCAAATCCTGAATTGAAGTATATTTTCCTGTTTTTTTTTCTTCTGTAGAAAAGCACAAATAGTGTGGGAGTCTAGTTCAAAGGAAACCTGAAAAAAAATCTAGATTCCAATTTTCTGGGTTCTGTCTTAACTGTCACTATGCCATTATGCTCAATGTCCAAAGTCTCATTCAATTTTTAGCTAGATATGCATTGCCTTGAATTTTGTGAGATCCTCTATCTCTGCCTGAAACCTTAAAGCAAGCTACAGGTAGCTTAATTCACAATTCTGTCAATTTGTGAGGATCTTCTGTGAATATCTCATGTCTTTCAGTGGTGGGCTATATTGCTAGGCCTCCTGAATCTTCCCCTCTTTTGAAAAGAATGGGGATATGTACACAACTGAAGTTGCTGTTGATTTATTTAAAAGTGAGCTATGTATGCAAATACATCCACACACTCAAATTCATCTACCCATAAAGTCCTTCATTTGAAATAAATAAAATACATCAATGCACACATAATATATAGAATGTTTCAATAATTGAAACAGTTTCTTAAAACATTTAAAAGCTTGCCTCCATTAAAAGCACAGTGCTATACACCACAGTCAAAATAACAGATTAACAAAATGGGGAGACAAATCAAGTGACTCAAAGCCATTGTGAAAGGAACCTCAGTTAACAAAGACTAATTGGGCCTAGATTTTTTTTTAAAAGTTATGCCTTCCCCAAAAGCACAGTTGATGACTTAAAAACACAAAGTACCTCTTAAACCACTTGCTCAAAATTTGTTTATCTACCACCCTAAAAGCTGCTGGAATTAAAAAAATTAGATGAAATGGCTAGTCATGGAAGATTATAAGTCTTCCTCAGTCGTGGGATTCAAATAATTTAACAATCGGTTCTCTGCCCTAATGATTTCTTCCAACAACCAGGTTTTTTTTAAAATTCATATTTATATGCCGCCCTTCTCCGGAGACTCAGGGCAGCTTAATTTTTGGAACGCAACCCAATGTGCTCAGCAATAGTCTTCATTCCATTGTATATGCCTGCTTATTACTAAGCGGCATTTTTACAAAGTCAGCTTATTGCCCCCAACAATCTTGGGTCCTCAATTTACCTACCCCGAGAGGATGGAAGGCTGAGTCAACCTGGAGCCTGGTGGGATTTGAGCCTGCACTAATTGCAGGCAGCTGGAACTTAAGTGCTAGGCATTTAACAGCCTGCACCACCAAGGCTCTTCACACCAGTTCACCACACTGCTCAGAAAATTAACTGGTTCTCCTAAACTGGTGGAACTGGCTGAATCCCACCACTGGCCTTCCTTCTCTTCCCTCTAATTCAGATAAAAGCTATTTTCCATAGTGTCTTAAAAATTGGGACAGGGCAATTGCAAAACTCCATTTCACCCTAATGTGAAAGCTTTCTAATTCCAGAGGTTCCTGGCTTGTTCATCAAATGGTCCTCCTCCCAGAACATATTGTTTTATTGTTACAACGAACATAAGGAGCATATTCATACCTTGAAATGGTGATGGTCTCATTTTTTATGGATGTTATCATTAATTCAAAGCAGTATGTGCTAAATTAATTAGTACCATAGAAGCTGCTTCTCTCTCCTCTGAATGTCATTGCTGAAGTCTTTTTGCCTCTATTTTTTATTGGCAGTATTATTGAATACTTATCCTTGATGTTTATTATAGATGGGATTTTGTGATATTTCTTAATTTAGGCCAATAATTCTAATGTCAATGGAATCTGAATTTATGCTTCATTTTTTGTTCTCAATAAAATAATTTGCTTCAGCAACTGTTGATATGCCAGAAATGCCAATGAAGTCACAGTGTCATTTATAAAGATTTCAAAGACAGCTTTTCCTCAGAGGTTTCATTCTATTGATGAATAAAAGCAAAGCAGCTTGAATAGCAATTTGTGTTCCTAGTTCTATGTTTAAATATTCAAGAGAATGAAGAAAATAATCGGAGAAGGTCCACCGAAAGTATGCAAATATACTTATCGTCAGAAAACAGTTCCCCCAAAATGTGAAATATACTCAAGTAAATTATTTCAGTAGCATGCCCATTACTGAATCATACTTGGCACCGTTTAATACATAAAAAATGCAGTGGGAAGGATTAAGCAATTCACCATTTGTAATATATAGGTAATCCTGGGTCTATGACAGCAGTTAGGACTGGAATTTTTGTCACTAAATAAAAGTAATTGTAAAACATGTTGTCATGTAACCACATTGCTTAGTAACAGCTGTCATTAAATGAGGCCCACATTGTGTTTAACAACACAAGGATCTCATCTCTCTGTCACATACACAATGCTCTAGGGTTTTGTAAATTCCAGGAAACAAACATTTCATATCTTCTACAAATATTACCACTCCAATGGAATAGCCGTGTGTGTGTGTGTGTGTGTGTGTGTGTGTGTGTGTGTGTGTCAAATTAGTGCGGACTCCTGAAGACAGCCTGGGCAAGTCCTTGCTGTTTTCTTGGCAAGTTTTTGGAAATAGTTTGTCATTTCCTCCTGAGAGCCCAGGAGACAATGACCCAGCTGGCTTTGTGCCTAAGGTGGGACAAGCATTCAGTTTCCAAGTTTCTAGCCTGGAACTTTTAACTACTACATCAAACTGATTCTCATGGAATAGCCTTATCACCCTCCAAACATATCCACATGAATTTTTTCTTGTATTATGTTTGCACAACATACTAAGACATGATGCCTTAATCATGATTAACTGGATAAATTACAATTTAAGCTGCACCCATGTTAAACCATAAACTATGGTTTGCAAACCACATTAAGTTTACTCATCATGCAAAATCACAAAAGCCCTTAACAGCAGTCCAATAGTTGGGCTAATTGTTCGTGGTTTTGATCCTATAAGAAACAAGGGCAAGACAACCTTAGTAGGTTTTCAGCTAACAATCAATGATTTAAAAGTGCATGTAGTAGTCAAGAGTCATTGTTCCTTTTCCCCAGCTCTAGTCCATGCAGAGTCAATACTCCAGTTCACTACAGAACCGTTTGATAGGGTACATGACTGGCAGTATGTGGGGTCCATTAATAGAATCTAAGTCCAACAACAAGGTGATAGTATAAAGTTGACTACACACTGAATGAGACAATTTTTCTATGTAATCATTTTAAAAAGGCCAAATGCAAACTACAGATTGCATCAATAGAAATATGATTTTTAAAAACTGAAGTAATCAGTTCACTTTATTTTGCTTTGAGATACCCAATCTCAAGTACTGAGTTCAGTTCTACCCATTGCACTAAAGATCTATAGAAATTGAAGCAGGGTCAGAGAAGGGCAACAGGGATAAAATAGGGAAATAATCCAATAATTGAAGGCATTGGGTTTGTTTAGAGAAAAGATAACTAAAGAGGATAGGCTTGCCCTCTTCAAATTATTAAAGGACATCATATGCAAGATGGCCAAGACATCTCTATTTCAGAAATTGAGTCTTGGAAGAATGGATTAAAGTTGCAAGAAGATAAATCTGTCTGAATGCAAGGGAAAACTTTCTTGCCGACAGAGCAATTTGATAGCTGAATCTGTTACCTGGAAACAGCTGTGTTAAGCAGAGGCTAGGTCAGGAGTGTCAAACTGGCGGATGTATCATGCACAGGCCATGCCCATCCTAGCTCCGCAAACGGAAAAAACGTCATGAAACATCATGTGACAGCAATGTGACATGGCAAGTTGTTTGGCTGGTGGGGTTTTTAATTCCTGTACTAAGCAGGCTGAACTTAATGGGCCTTTTCATTCTATGATTTTATGAGGAACCTGCTAATACTGAACTACAACAAATTACTGGCGCACATATATTGCAATGTGAAAATATGAATTTTCCTTTCAATAATAAAGATGTTCATAATAGTTTAAGAACATGCTGAAGTCTTGCTCTTTAAGATTAAAAAAAGAACACAAGGAGATATTATGACCTGGAGTTAATGCAGGAGAAATATCACTCTGGCATAACAAAAAGCACTTCCAATAGTAATTACAAAGCTTTACATTTTGGCATCTGTGCAATAATGGAAAGCAACACCAAATGCCTATTTTCTGATCTAGTGAATATCAGCTACTGTGTTCCAAACATACGATACTGTAATGTGTAACTCCCAAGCAAGCAATAGACCACTATATTGCTTCCTATCTCTGCTAATACGTCCTTTATTACTGAGCGGCCCCTTTAAAAATTCCAGGATGCTCAGCTAGGGTGGCAGTGACAAGCACTTGCGATCCAATTACAGTCAGCATTTGCCATGAATGGCTTTGTATGCGACTGATGGGAAGAGGACGGCAGCAACAAGTGCTGTGTGCAGGCTGCAAGTCTTCACTGCTGCTGCTTCTGCTCTGAACTGCACCCACATCCAGGCAAGGGTGTGGCAAGAGAAAGCAGAGCAAGAGCTCCTGAGCTTTGGATGAGGAAGAAACTTGGGATCCTCAGGTAAAAGGAGACTCAGCTGACCTCGGTTCAGGTATCATGGCCAAAAGGGAGAAGAGAAGGCAGTGATAATAGGGCAGATCAACCATGGCATATTTGCATGATGAAGTGGCTAAAGCTGACTATATGGATTTTTTTTCAATAGGCTCAATCCAAGAAGCCAATTTTTTTGAGGTGAGTGGGGTATTTTGCTCTGTAACTAGATAGGTGTCCAGCATCTGTGCTGTTCTTGTTTTTGACATAATGGTTGAAACTCTGGGAGGAAGATATAGGTGGAGACTGCAGCTAGATTTAGTGTCATATTTACATCTTGAAGCATATTAGGATTAACAGCTTTGTCGGTTATGCTTAGAGCAGGGGTTGCCAATGTTCAACATTATGACTCATGTACCTTTAATAGTTTGGGGAAAGACAGCAGATCTGCTGCTTGTCATGTCACAGTGCTTCAAGGGTTTGAAAATCTGCTTGCCTACATTGTCTTCCCCAGCTTGCCTGAGGGCTGAAAGCTTCATCTTAGGCAATAGGTTATGGCAAGGTTGAAAAGGAGAAAGAAGCATTCTTAGAGGGATAGAGAGGATTCCCTCCTACGCGAGAAATTTCCTGTCTCCACAGCCAGCAGGATCCTAAGAGCCACAGCTGGTTGCATATAGGCAGTACCCAAAAATCCAGATTTTCAAAACCCCAATTAGTGGCTGTAGCTGAGCCCCCAAAAGACCTATTTATATCACAGAATTCAAATGATTTTTCAATCCGCCAATTTCCTCAGGGAACTCTGGGGATTGCAGTTCTGTGGCCAGCTTACTAAAGATCTTTTACAAAATTTTCTGCATCCATTACAGAAGAAGCCTTTAGGGTTAAAATGGCACAGAACACATACAATTCTGTGGTCCTTTTTATGATTTTGGGAGGCAACTTGGTGATGAGGCTAATTAATCTTGCATCTTTGGCATATAATGACAGTCAGTTTTTTAATAATTATTTTCAGTCGTGTACACCATTTTATTTGCCAATTTTCTTAACTGTAAAAATTATGCCATCAACAGAGAAGGATTCAGATGATAGATTCCCCCCCTAGGATCTGAAAACTTCAAAAAAAAATGTAACAGCAAAACAACCCTAGTACTAAGAACAATAGAAAGCAAATAAAGGGTTTCAGAGGAGTTTGTTTAGGGCAGAAAAGTGGTGAAGAGGACAGATTCTTACCTTCTTTCACCCTTCTTTTTTCCTTGCTAAAAAACTACTCTACCTTGCTCTGAATGTCTCCACCCTCAGCAAGCATATAAAACAGGGACAAGCAGAATTCCTGTCCTCATCTTAAGGTCAGAAAATGAAAACAGGATTCTGCAACTTCCTGTTTCTTTATAATGTTTATTGCTCCCCACTGAATGGTTTTTCCCTGTAAAAGTCTCCTAACCTTACTAAGTGCAAACTTTTTTTTCCCAATACAGTGAATCCAAACTGAACAGGCTTTTTTTCTCCCTAGCAGTTGTGACAATTGTGCTATTAGAGCCGTGGTGGCACAGTGGTTAGAATGCAGTACTGCAGGTTAACTCACTGCTCACTCCAGAAGTTTCATCCTGACAAGTTCAAGGTTGACTCAGCCTTCCATCCTTCCAAGATCGGTAAAATGAGGACCCAGATTGTTGGGGGCAATATGATAACTCTGCAAACCGCTTAGAGAGGGCTATAAAGCACTGTGAAGTGGTATATATATTTATATATGTTGTGTTAGCGTTCCTTACCTTCTGGGGAAGGGAAGGTGAGACAGAACATATATATATATATATCTAAGTGCTATTGCTATTAGTTCAGCTGCCATAGGTTGCAGAATATGGTTTAAATAAAAGGACTATGTTGCAATATACAGAAAACTTCTCTTTTGATGAAATTTTTTTTAAACAAATATTTTTCCAAAGAGAAGAGACTTTGGTGCAAATTCATGGGTGGAGTATGATGCTCTCCCAGTTATTCAGTTAAAGTTAGTCTTGCAACTTTAGAATATAATAGAACCCCCAACAAACTCCTCAGATGAGCAATTGACTGCTGAAAGGTCTGAAATGTTGGGCTTCCCTCCAGGCTGATGAAGCTGAAGCAGGTGGAATGAACAGGGCCCTGTGGTTGCTTCTCTTAAGTATGCAAGGTTTGTCACCCCTTTAGTCATCCAAGGTATTCCCTCCCCCCTCCACATACACTTATTCATTAGACTTAGGGTGAAATCTCCTTTCATTTCCCATGCCTTATACAAGCTGCAAAGTTCTGGATGACCACCAGTTGGCAGATAAATGAAGTCCTTTGTAACTCATGTCCTATTTAATGCAGCAGCCCAGGTAAGGAACACTACGCTTATTATGTCTCCCTCATTCCTTTAAAGCAGAAAGGAAAAGGAGAAAGAGGAGATTTTAAAAAGCAGCAAGCAGCAAGTGGTGAGAACCTGGTGGGAGTAACCATGGAGTTCATTGTGAGTAACCGCCACGCCTAGCTTCACTTTATTTTTACCACTGATCTGCAACTTCCCTAGTTTCCATTGCTTCTTTTAAATCCCAAGAGAGAATTATTTCCACTTTTTTTAGAATGGGATAAGGCAGAATGGGCTCCTTCACAGTGATAAAAACATGTTTTCAAAATGCAACATCAACACTAACATTCTCCATCACTTGAACAAGAGAATGATTGAAAAGGGGAGAGAGAAATGACCTCAAGGGTTTTGTCTTCAATTGCTTCTGTCCGGAGGGAGGGAGGGAGGGAGGGAGGGAGAGGGAGGGAGAGAGAGAGAGAATGAGAATTAGTTACCTATCAGGGCTTTGTTACAGAAATTTGCAGTCATAGATATTTGAGTCATCAACATTGGTTTGATCATAGGTGGTAATTTTAATTTTTGTGTTGGAATTAGATGAAAATGTATTCATATTTCTGCCCCTGTAGAGATTACTTCCCCACCTTTCTGTGCTCTGGAAAATGAGAAGAGTGAATTGATGCTGTGACACACCTGACCTCAGTGCAAATCAACCCACCGAGAGTCTGAAGAAACTCTTGTAGGCCCTCTTAATTCAAAGGAGTGTGTGGGGGGGGGTAAAGACTCATTTTCTTTGCCTTAGCAGCCATGCAGGATTCCCTATTACTGATTGGATGACCAGCATGTTTCTGGCAACTGAGACATCTTGGCCTGTGCTGTTCCTTTGCTCTCAAACTCTGTTCTGCCTCTTCTTTTGCACCCCTTCCTGTTGTTGTACATCTTGCCCTGAACAATGTCAATGCACCAACTATTCAGGAGCAACTGCCGTTCTGTGTAGTGCTAGCAACTTGGAGGAGATTCCAACAGATATTCCCAAAGATACCATGTTTTTGAAGCTGGATGCAAATAAGATCACCGCAGTTCCCAACAGCACTTTCAGGCACCTTGCCCACTTACAAGAAATAGATCTCTCCAAGAATGCCATTGAGAAGATTGATTCAGCAGCATTTAAGGGTGTGGCTGATGGCCTGCGATTGCTGGATCTCTCTGGCAATCACATACAGAGAATCCCAAAGGAAGCCCTGGTCAACCTGAATGCCATGATTCGTTTATCCAACAACCCTTGGCATTGTGAATGTACTTTGCAGGAAGTCTTGTGGGAAGTGAAACTGGACCCTGATTCAGTCAATGAGATCACCTGCCAAACATCTGTGCAAGAGGAATACGCTGGAAAGCCTCTACTCCACATTCTAGATTCAGGCATCAACTTTTGCAACATGCATCAGAAAACCACTGATGTTGCCATGTTTGTTACCATGTTCAGCTGGTTTACCTTGGTCATTAGCTACGTGGTATACTATGTCCGGCATAATCAAGAGGATACAAAGAAGCATCTGGAATACTTGAAGTCATTACCTAGCACAAGAGTTCCTAAAGAGACTATCAGCACAATTCTGTAGCCTGGAGTGCTGACCTTCAGCTACACAGCCTGTTTTCTAAAGAAGAAAATGTTGGATGAAATACAGAAAATTTATTTCCTGCTAGTTCAGCCAGGATTTTTCTAATTTTTTTCTAAAAAAACAATGTTTCATAAAAGGTAAAAATGTGTTGACATTATAAATATGGCAAAAATGTCTAAACCCCGTTTCCCTATGCTCTAAGCTATTGTTACTAATATTGGACCCAAAAAGTCTTTGAATGGCACATGCTTTATTTTGGCTTCCTAAAGTTCACAATCAAGATCTTATTCCAAGAGAGAAATCTAAAAACGCTGAAATGGAGCAATATAATCCTGACAAATGTGCTCATGGTGCCAATGGAATATGTACATGGTTGACTTTTGCTTAATACTCTGAATGAAAAGACAAACCACTTTCTTCAAAGCTTACACAAAGTTCTATTGCCAAATTCATAGATTTTGCAAACAAGGACCCATACAGTTTTGTGTAATTTAATATGTGACATGTATGTTTGTGTGTGTGCTACAAATCTAAAAAGGGATACACTTTATACTGTATCTGGATTAATACTTCTTCATTCTACATCAGATTAAAAATGTGTTTTTAATTCCAGAAACATTATGGTGCAAGGAAAGGGGGGGAAATGAGCATATGTTATTTTAAAAAATGCTGAATAGATTCCCTTCAGGAAGATGGGACAGATACAAAATGATGAAATTGTTTATTTCTACATGTGCTTACTTTGTATTGCAAGTGGGGGTTCAAATGTGCAGCTGGTCTGGGGAGTAATAAATTTGAAAAGGGAAAAAATGAATAATAATTTTAACTTGAGTAAAACCTAGTCCTAGCATCTGAGAACAGTTTCTGAGAACAGAAATCTTCAGGCTAAGAAAAGATAATATAAGAGTAAGCTAATAGAAAAAAGCAAATAAGGTTATAAAGAGCCCCTCATTGAGGGAGATGAGTAGTCTAGAAACATGAAATATAACTATAATAAATAAAATATTTAGGAATGTTTCTTTACATGATTTTAAGGTTAAAATCTCTATTAAAAGAGATCTTAACAGATTCTGTTTGAAAAACATGTTGAATCCAACCTTTTCAGAATTTGTCAGACTTCAATAAAGCAAGGTCAGTACTGAAGAGAATCTACTGGCAGCTATAAATTTGACAGCAACACTATACAGTATTCACACATTGCTCTAGGCACAGAAACATGTTAGACTTGCTGTTTGAAAACAGAGTTCCAAATTAAGTCTTTATTTGCATGTTGTTATGCGTTTTAAGACTCTTGAGAACCTTTGATTGTACCTTTGACTCTCTGCTATGCTGTTCAAGTGTGATAGCATGGCTTTCCATCGCTACTTTTGGGAATATGATATATATAGCCCAGGGTTGAATTTGGAGTCCCTGATGCTGTTGAAGCATGGTTGTTTGCTTGCTGACATTCCATTATCTAAATAGGCAACATCAGTGCTGCTTAGTCAGGTAATAAAACAACTATGTAAGCAAACAACCATGTTTAAGAGTTCCAAGGACTCCACAATGTTCTAATTACTCAACATATATAGATTTCTACTGGATGCATTTGTTCATCTTTATAGCTATCCTGTTGGATTGTGCAATACTACAGCTTCACTCACCCAAAGGGTTCTGGAACATGTGGGAGCACAAATGTGGCATCACCTTAAAACCTCAAGGCCTTTTTCTTAGATTATGTGTGATCCTAGGAAAAGATGAAACTGCTGTAAGGTGTTGAGAGGGATCACATTTTTAGTTCTGTGCATTATTAACCCTTTGTGGTGATCACATCTGAAGGCCCATCATGCGACAGCTGGTTAATCAACACTTTGAGAAATTTCAGGGCAGTTGGGGCCTTTTCTTAATTAATAGTTTTATTCTACTGTTTATGTACCATTGCAATTCATTTGTTGTGCAGGATGTAAATGTCCTCTGGTAATATTTGAGTTATGGGGATATAATTCAGTCTGATGTTGGAACCCTTTTCTTCCTAATTCTCAGTGTAGAGTGTGGTTATGGCATCTCTCATAATGAGCATCACACATTCCTGCTTAAAGAATACTGATGGCTGTGCATCCATCTATTATGTAGTTTAATCCTGAAAAAGTCATCCAGTCATTTTTTTTCCTTTTAAACTGTTTAAAAAAATCAAAAAGATTATCCTTTTGCTCTTCCTTTATTGAAAAGGTGCTATACAAACATTAAAAATAAATATTTCTGCCTTCAAGCTGACAATTTAATAAATATAGCCCATGAGGAAAAAAGAAAGATGGAAGGAGCAAGGAGATGAATTAAACTAAGTACTAATTCTTCACAAAGGACTCATAATTCCTACCTTCTGATTTATTACCAAGAATTTTCCTGTGGGTTTAAAAATAATTATTGTGATTATAATTGTTATCTGCAGGCCAATTCCCCCCTCCCCCCAATAGAACATTTGCCTGCTTGCCACCAGCTGGTCTCATAAAGGAATAGATCCTTTTACTTTGGACTAAGAAACATGGCAGCACCTACTATACCCAATTTATTTAATGGGGATATTATATCTGGCCCATAAAAATCTGGAATACCACTAGATGATAGCAACAAGATATTCTTTGCTGCAATTTTGTAATATTCTGGATTTTTAAGTCCAGATAACATAGCTCTAAATTATCAGGAATATTTTACTTATTTGTCATAAACTAAAGTTTAGTACTATAACTTGAAGAGATTGGATGAAACAGGGAAGAATTCAACATTTGCAATGGAAAATAAGGAAGAGGATAATAGTATACCAATCTATGAGACAGAGAAGTTATAACTATCATTTGCTCTGTGTAATCTTTTTTTATTAAGAAAAAGCTCATTCTTTTGCTCATTCTTACTATTTTTATCAGTAGCCAGAAACAAAACCCAAGACTGAAACATTTGTGTGACTTTATATGGGAATAATATCATGAAGATAGACCTTGGGTAGAAGGGCAAGTGCCCAATCGTTCGCTTGCTTTTCCATTTTGCTTGCCTTTTCCTTTTTGGTCCATAGTATTATAGCTAGATTACAGCTTCATTATCTCTAGTCACATTGGCTGTTGAAAATATTTGGAATAAGTATGAAAAGTTGCTTTGGACTGTGTCCCTACAGGTATCACTCGGATTACAACTACTCATTCAGTGTCTGCTCAAATTTACAATGGCACAAACCAAGGTAGATTTATGACTGGTCCTCTGAACACTGACCTTTTCAGTCTCCCTGCAGTCATGTGATCAAGATCTGGGCACTCGGTGCCCAGCTCATAATTATGATATAACAGTAAGCCAAGGTTGCTTGATCATGATTTCCTACATTCCCTGCCAGCTTCCCACACCCAAATTCAGTGGGAAACCATCAGGAGTTCTCAAGTATATTCCCTTTGCAGCCACTTTTTCACCCATCCAGGTTTTGCAGCATCTGCCCACCCCATTCTCCCAGCCACCTGTTGCACCCCCACATCTGCCTGTGCTCCACATCATCTGCTTGCCTGGGACTCCTACATCTTCCTCCGTAATGACCACATGGTCGTAGGGTTGCAATGGCAAATAAGACTGGATTATGCTCACTAAGTGATGCAGTTACATGACATCCATCATTTAGTAACAGTAATTCCACTTCAACTAGATTCGTTTATAATATTGCACTCATTTATATCGTCAAGGGATTATGTATCAATTATTTTAAAGCAGAGCTGCAGAAGCTTTTGGGATGAGAAGCAAAATGTCTTCAAAGAAAAACAAAGTCCAGTTTCTTCTTGAAACAGCACCTTTGAGACCACCATGACTTGGATGACCGAGATCTCCATAGATATTTTAAAGCAAGTAATCATTACTTTTTATTGTAAACATACAATAAAATATGGAATCAAACATTACTAAATGTAAACTAAATGACTTACAATTTGGCTTAACAGAAGAAGCAGTTATGATGCTGAGATAACAGAAGGAAAGACCTTTGACTATTACTTCTCAGGTGCAAAATATATATTGATTAAAGAATTGTGTTGGTGTACTACAAAGGTTGACAACACAGGACTTGCAGGAGGCAGAACATTCACAATAACTTTAGATTAGGGGTCTTCAAACTTGACAGCTTTAAGACTTGTGGATTTCAATTCCCAGAATTCCTCCTCCAGTCATGTTAGCTCAGGAATTCTGGGAGTTGAAGTCCACAAGTCTTAAACTTGCCAAGTTTGAAGACCCTTGCTTTAGATGGTATCTAAGGAATAAAAAAATGAAATTTATAATCCGCTTTTAAAAAAGGACAAACAAGATTTCACATTAGTAAGATCATCAAATCTCATGAGACATTGGTATTTTGCACAGGATCTCTCAGGATTTAAAGTTAAGCTTCATTTTTTCATTCAATTTTCAATGCTGACCTCCATGATATTTGGAGATCCAGTGAGACAAATGATGGTACCCAGCACTTCAAAAGGTTATTGATACTATGACATTTTAATTGACTGGCAAATGGAATGGGGGAGGATGGGGGGGTTCTCCATCAAGTTTTTTTACTACTGGTTCTGTGAGCATGGCTTAGTGGGCATGGCAGGGGAAGGATACTGTAAAATCTCCAGTCAGAGGTGGGATTTGCCGGTTCTCTGAACTACTCAAAATTTCTGCTACCGATTTTCCAGGACTGGTCAGAACCTGCTGAATACCACCTCTGGTCTCCATGCATTTTATCCCTGCTATCATGTCTTCATGTGGTAGTTTCAGCTAATAGGAAGTGACTGGCCCAGAGTTACCCACTAAGCTGTATCCTGGATTGGGGACTTAAACCCATGTATTCCTTTTCCAATTTCTGTATACTTCTTTCCAAAAGTAGAACAAAATATAACAGTATCCCCCATTGCAGATGAAGGCAGGCAGGCTAACCTGGTGGTATAGGCAAACCAGACTGCAAGGCAAACAGCAATCTGTCTTACTCAGTGCATTTATTTCCTGTTCCATCTAGTGTTTCAACACATGTTCTACATCACATATATGACATTCCATAATTTCACCATCTATTGTTTGAAGTAAATACAAGTATTGCAATGAATTCTTAAGTTTTCTCACTTTGCTTTACTTTTTATAAATGTCAAATTGAATCCAGACTGGATAACTCTGATTCTTAAATTATGGTAGCTCAGACATTGTAGCTCTAGTCAGATTTCATCTGAGATGAAGTTTGAATGCAAATAAGCTCTGACACAGCATCTCTGAGATGGTGCAAATCACTCTGTTAATTTTATTAGGAACTGCTTTCAATACTGTAAATATTATCCCAATAATAAATAATTCCACCTCCATATATCCATATAACAAATGTGACCATCAACAATTTACATATAATATTTTGTGAATGGACAATAATACATACTAGCAGCAAACAGAAGCTTTACTATTCACAAATTAACATGGAAAAATAAACTAAGAAAACTAGGGTAAACTAGGATTGGAGTTTACTGCAGAGATATTATAAATCCATATAAAAGTACTGGGCTTTCCATGTGAAAAAGTTCAGAAGCATTATTTCCTAAAGCTTAAAACAGGAACTTTTAAACAATATTGGCTTTTCTTTCCTTGTAGCTATGCTGCAATACTGGAGACTACGAACCTAGAAGACTTGTAATAAACTTTTGTAAAGTCTCTTTAAAGACACGGCCCTTCTATAACAAGAAATATATGGCATGCAATCTAGGGTAGCCAGTAATAAAGGAGTAACTGAATTTTGAATTTTCTCAGCAAGGCTCAGAATGTTTTTTCCTTGAAATCCTGAGATTCCAATGTGGAAATTGCTCATAAAAACCAAAAAAGCAGTTGGGCCTTTGTGGTCTCATGAATTTCATATATTACAGAATTTCATATTTTAAAAAACCTCTAGCAACTTCTCCTAAGATCTACATCAGAATTCTTTTCATGACAATGAGTGTGTTGCTGGAATTAAGTGACATATATAAATAGGTTGCATTCCTATCCGTGGTGGGATTCAATGTTTTTTCACTACTGGTTCTGTGGCAAGGCTTGGTGGGTGTGGCAGGGGAAGGATACTGTAAAATCTCCAGTCTGAGGTGATAATTGCCAGTTCTCCGAACTACTCAAAATTTCCGCTACTGGTTCTCCAGAACTGGTCAGAACCTTCTGAATACCACCCCTGATTCCTATGCTGTTAGATGGTAGTAGATGATATAGTAGATGATATTTAGACAAGGAGTTGGAAGAAGTTGGCAAAAATTTGTATGCCCAAATATTTTCAGTAATAGATAGATGCCAGATGGATACCTTTTCTGAAGTCCACTGTCCTACTTCAGAAGCAATGAATGCTGAGATTTGCCTAATGTTATGAATTACATTGGTAGCTTTTTAGGGTAGGAGTGATGTTCATAAATATAATGGGGGCAGGCTACAATAAGTAAATCAAAGTTTCTGAATTCACAAATATCTTTGGCCAGCTCAAATGTACAGTCATGCAATTCAACTTAATAGCAGAAAGGATCAGTTAAAATCTAATTTCCAACAGCCTTCCACTCAGCTAGCTGAGATGCACCAGAATAATCTCTTTCTTATATTGGCTGTATTAATTGAAGTACAACAAATTTCATTATAGCTCTGAATAATTAAAACAATTCCTCCCAAGTCCATGCTCTCTGCTTATAGCAGGAAAATTAAGAATCTCGATTCAGGTCAAAAAAATTTCAGCTTCAGCACCTTGGAGAGGGGTTCTTTTGCACTTGAATACATGAGGTAAGAACCAGCTGTAGTGTTGAAAGCTTCCCAATCCCTACAGCCAAATGTTGGAAGATGGTGAACTGCTACGAAACCTTCATATCCTTGCCATCTGCAGTGCAGACAAAATAGTTACTCAGTTTGTAATTTTCTATTCATAATATGCTATTCTTCCAGTTCTTACAGTTGTTTTCTAACTGAGGGATTGAACTTGAGAAACATTCCTTTAATGTAAACTCAGATAACCTACAAATCAGTTTCCACAACCTAGTATTCCACAGATGTAATAAGATGTACTCAGTTCCCAAATTCTGAAACAAAATGGCCCAATAGCCAGGTGGCTAGGAACTTTAGGATACATTCTAAAAATCTGACTTCTAATATGTAATAGATCACAAATAAGCAACTTGGTGTTTTCCATATTATTATGACTACATCACTTACAGTCCTTTAGGTTTGGGCTGTATTGATTGGACCTGACTGTTCCAAATGTCTAAAACAGGGGTATCAAACTTGTGGCGTCATGTTGTCGTCACGTGACATATTGCGACTTTTTCCCTTTTCCTAAAATGGGTGTGAGCGTGGCCAGCATGTGACCCATCTGTGATACAAGTTTGATACCCCTGGTCTAGAAGACATGATAATGACTATTCCTGATATTCAGTAGCAGTGAATTATTCATTAAAGATTATTTTATTATCATACAGATAATACAGATAATTCAAATATGGAATTACTTAAACTAAATTTCCTTGGGCTGGGCTCTGAGGTGTTTTCTGGGCTCCAGCAACCCTTATCACCTGTATCTATTTCTCACTGAATAACTACTGATTTTTCCCCCGAGTTCAGAACTCCACACTTAAATACCAAACTCCCTCTCTACAGGCACATAGGGAAGGAGATTTATATTAACAAAAGTACAGAACAGGTATAATCAGAATGCATATACAGCCCAAATCTCAAATCTCAAATCTCTCAGAGCAAAGAAATATGAATGCCCAATCATGTCATGTTTGCATGTAATGAGCCTTATATGACTCCTACCCCTCTTTTTGGAAAGGTGGGTTCTCATATTTTTTACACAGTATACTGTATATCCTGGGTAGGATTTTCAGTTTCACTGACCAATAGAAGGCAGATCAAGACAGTTTTCTCCTTTAAGGACTCATCAGACTTAGATAACCAGATGTTATTCTGTGAGGTTCAAACCAGCTGTTAATCTATGGGCTTCAATTCCTAGTAGAGGATTTAAAGGGGCAAGTAGGAAGTGTGGGGAGATTTTTTTCCTTCTCCTCCTTCCCTTGAATAGTTAGTTAACCAAAGTAAGTGTTGGTTTTCTGATATGGATTCTACTGCACATTGACAATCTGGAAGACAGACTAGCACTGAACTACATGTGCAACACCCATCAGTTATAGCACCCGTCTTCCCACCTAAAATCTGTTTGCAGAAGCCAACATAATGTGCGTATGTGTACACAGAGACAGAATGAAGAACATCAAATGTGATACTTTTATTTTTAAAAAAGGAAAAAGTTAACCTTTTGCTTACTAAATAAAGAGCTTAGGTGCATGAGCCAGGGTTTAGTTTCTCTTCTGAAAAAATGAGTTTTCAAAAGTAATTTTCAAAAGCTTTTCATGTGGGTACAAGAAGAAGAAGAAATTTATAAGGGAAGTTTCAGGAACAGCTAAACACCAAATCTATTCTAATAACCTAATTCTTTTAATCTGGATATTTGCTATTTAGCATCAAGAATAGAGAGTGACAGAATAGTAATCTTCAGCATATCTTTTCTTCCTATACAGATTAATATATTAATATGGATTCAATCATTTCTAATTGTTTTGTCCTTTTTAAAGACTCCAATATATGCAAATGACAAAACTGAGGCATTTTCTCTTTATTACTTACCTGTAAATAATACTGTTTACAGAGAAGGTCACACCATCATAGGAATTTGCAACGACCAAAAAGCTGTCTTCTCCCACTGAAAAGAATTCCCAGTCTAAAGCACTGTGACATAAACAAACCAAATAGGAAAATATTGCAAAAGTCAGAGAATCAGTGATGAACACACCCTGTTTCCATTTATATTAGAAATGTGGGGAGGGGAGAGGGGAAGGCAACAGATGCCATAATTTCTGATATCAGTATAATTTTTTAAAAAAGGGAAAATGTTAGTGTTTCTATTATATATTTCTAATAATGGCAAGAGCAATTTAAGAAAATATTTAGATGTGTTTTTAGAATACAAAAACAAATGCAAACATTCCTGGAAGTATTTTTCTACTAAAAGAACCCCATGCTGATGTTTTGCACACTACTCAGAAAAGGCACCTGTATGTAGGGATGTCCTGAAACTTGACAAATAACTGTGCTGTGATGTTAAGCTCATAGATGGAAGAATTAATGGCAAAAGTGTTGATCGGTGGTAGAGTGCTACTGTCATAACTATGACTGTTTGCCACAGCAAGAAAGACTCTGTTTTGGATGTAAAAGACCTCCCAGTCAGCAGCACCAAAAGTCTAGAAAAAGAGAGGAAGAAAAAGAGATTTTCAATGAGACACATCTGTAGAAGGACATACTTTATAATCTGACTCAGTATGAGGAGAAGATGTCTAGAGGATTTGCCTTTCTCTCCAAAAATCAATCTGGCATACTAAACTAACTATCCGCTTCAATTAACAGCTTGTACAAATGTTACATTGTTTTAAATGGTAATCCCCAGATTATTTGACTGTAAAAGGAACAGATGTCTTTTCTTCAGGCTGTTTTTCTATTATTGAACAACTGTTGTACTTGACCCACAAACTTAAATTTCGTGATAAGGAGTAAGCAACAGAAAATTGTTATTTGTTTAAAAAAAAGTGAAAGCTCTAACTAGCTGAACTCAGCTTCTAGATAAAACATGTCTTTCTGGCCGGTGGCTTTCTCGACAATAATCTGCAATTGTTTTCCTTTTGGTATTTTTAAAAAGCTTCTCAGTCTAGTGCAGAACATTGTGATTTCCCATCCAACCAGGGCTGACTTTATTTAATTTTTTTGAGATGAGAGAAGTTTGGCTGGGTGCTAAATTCTGGTTAAGAATAGATTCACTTAAATTAAATGTGATTCAGGATGAATTCATCATATGTTATAAACATATTAATATGTTTTTCTTCAAAAATATTATAAATGAGGTTTGCCAGCCTTTCTCCTTCACTTCTGAATCATATCTGGATAATTTATTTTGTTTAGGACTGAAATTTTTCATTTAATTCTACCAAAGATTCACAACAATTTATAATAGAAACAACTGTACAAATACAGTTAAAACCTAAGAAGTAGTTACAATAATTAAATCTTACTGCAGTTATAATAATTGGATGGAACTTCACTGGCCACTCTAGTATACAATGTTTAATATCCCAAATAATAATGATGGCAAAAGTATTAAGCACAACAGATTCTCTGGAAGAGTGGAAATTGTTTCATAGCATTGGGACTATAACTAGAAACAGTGGCCTAAGGCCTCCTCACATCATGGAAGTGGTAAACATCCAGTAGCCTCTCCTGGGAGATAGGATGGATTATTTCAGACCGGAACAGTTCATTTTGCAAATATGAAATATAAATAGGTCCAAAACAGCACTTTGAATTGTACTGGAAATTTATTGATAAGAAGTGCAGTATCCACATGTTACATATTTCCAAAGGCCAGGACCTGCCAGTAAGTGACCTATACAGTTCTGTTTCACAATGGTTTCAAAGTCAGTCTCATACAGAGTGCATTGCACTAATCTAAATACACATGAGTTATAATCACATATTTTTCACATCCTAGAACAAAGTAGAACTGGCACACCAATCACAGCAAACAAAAGACCATCCTGGCCTCAAGTCTCCATCTGCCACCCAGAAGTAAATGTGAATTCGGGAGGAGGCCCAAGTTGCAGACCTACTGCCTCAGGAGTAGTGCTTCCTCCCTCAACAACACTTTTGGAGCTAACTGAGAATTATGATGGACTAACACTATCTTGCTTTGATTCATCTTCAGCATGTTCTGTTCAACCAACAGCTTTTCCAGACACTAGGGAAAGATTTCCACACCAACACCAGCCTGGCCATCAACCTAAGAAGATCAGTGTAATGGAAGAGGACAATGTGGTAGAGTAATTATTCAAGCAATTAAAGTACACATGCTCCTTTAAGTCACTTTTTCACCCACATAAACTTAGCTCATTCTATGTGTACTTATTCTTACTGAAAGAATTATAATCACATAGTTTTCTCTATGTAACAGTATTTGATTCCAAATTGTCCTTTACAGATATATTTATTCGTTCATTTAATTTATTAAACTATGGTAGTTACAAATTGTGATTCATATATAAAGGGCTCCCTTGATAGCCAGTATGTTTTAAAACACTGTCATATGAAACAAATCATTTGAAAACAGAGCAGAACTACCTTTAAAATAGATAGGTAAACAAACAATGTTTAAAAATGGAATATAAAAAAAGGTAAAGAACAAAAATAAAGCTGAGCAATGGTAGGGGATATAATCTGACTTTCTTATGGATGTGACGTTGACCAGAACTTGGTAGAAGGAAATAGAAAGCCTAAAGAACATAGCTCTTGTTCTACATATACAATCCAGATCCCCCATTATGCATGTTTAAGTACAGTGGATAAAAATGTAATTGTTTGATCAGAACTTTGCCTAAGCTTTTAAAGAAATTGGTTTTCCCATTGTTATATCTTACCAAGATTGACTGGAAAAGCTGGAAACCCCCATTGAGCCAAATATAGATGTTAGAATAAATCTTGGTCGATGTTCCATTGAATGTATTGGCGACCACCAGAAAGGAATAAGGACCAATAGTGAAAAATTCCCAGTCATAGGCTCCTGAAGTAGGAATAGTTTGATTGGCTTCAAAAAGCCCTCTTCTAGAGTTCCATCTATATATGACACTATTGATATTGTGGTTATCTCCTAGAGAAGAGTAAGGAAAGAATAATTTGAATGGACGTGATATAGAAACATGGTAAAACAGGAAGAGTTGAAAGATGCACAAACATAAGACTACCACTGATATTTGAGATATTTATTATTACCTTCATTTTATTTGAGTTTTTGAAATTAATTTGATGAGGAAAGTCAATCCAGAACTTGGAAATGAAAAATACAAAGAAGAAAAGAAGAATGATACATGTAATGAATACAATGGTTTACTCTTAAATGAAAAGCCAGAATGTATCTTGGTTACTTTTAAAAGCATACTTTCAGGTTCTCTTCCATTTGCTCACAGGTTTAAATTAGTCAGGGATATCTAAGTTGTGACTTAGTAACAAATCCTAAATTTAAATGTGTAAATGAACAAGTAGATCTCTTCTCCAGAGCCAGTGGTGAAACAGAAGAAGGAAGAGGGAAAGAGGAACCAGTCAATTCTCAGTTTTGTGAACATGATGTTAAAAAGAGTCATGCAGTGGTTAAAATGCAGTATTGCAGGCTAATTCTGCTGACTGCCAGCAGTTTGATTCTCACTGGCTCAAGGTTGACTCAGCATCCCATCCTTCCGAAATTGGTAAAATGAGGACCTAGATTGCTGGGGAAAATATGTTGGCTCTGTAAACAGCTTAGATAGGGCTGTAAAGCACTTAGAAGTGATATATAAGTCTAACTGCTGTTGCTATTGCTAATTCAGTCTATATAGAATAATGACTTTCCAAGACAAATACCATTCTTTGTGGACAACTTTGTAAATTAAGCACTAATTTAAAAGTGGAAATGTTTTTTCTGTCTCTCAAACATATAGTGGTTTGCAAGGAAAAAGGAACATGAGTGACTGGTGAGAAAAAAAATGGCATGCAAGGATTAGAGTTAAAACTTTTTAATCTGTTAAGCAAAATATTGTAATCATTTCCCCTAACTTATTTGTTTCTGTAAAAATAATAGGGATGGTAGCTAGTACCTGACTGATATAATACATTTTATGTTAGTATCATTCTTGGTTACTTCATAATACTGAATTAACATTTTTCATAGCTGTATAATTTTTAAGTACATAAATCTTATTAGAAGACATTACAATTCCTTTTACATGATAATATGTCAGCAGACCACTTGGTGGCAGTACATTCTTATTTCAGAAATTGGATAGTTCCACAAACAAAATTTCTCTTTTATTTCAATTGATTCTACTTGTATTCCAAACAAATTTATTTCAAACAGATTAGACAAACTGATGGAGAGTAAAGCTGTCATTGACTATAAATCATGACAATTATATGTTGCCTCCAGAATCAGATACCATGTTTCTGAATGCTGCCTTATAAAGTAGGATTTTGTTTTCTTTTGTTCAGTTGTGTCCAATTCTCTGGACAGGTCTTTACAGTTTACAAAACTGCCTGGACAGGTCTTTACAGTTTTCCTAGCAAGGCTCTTCAGAAGAGATTTGCTATTGCCTCCTTCTTAGGCTGAGAGAAAGTGGCTGGCCCAAGATCATCCAACTAGCTTCATGCCCAAAGCAAAACTAGAACTCACGGTCTTCCAGTCTCTAGTCTGACTCTTAACTACTGTACCTTGCCAAACTAGGTGTTAGGTTAAGATAGAAAGACATAAATATAGTAAAATGCTAACTCATTGCATTATTTAGGGGGCATCCATTAAGTCTCAATGCTTGCTAAAAAAAACAAGGTTATATTATTTGCATCCATTTTCATCATTTGAATAATAATAGTATTAACAATATGAATCAATCCACTGCAGGATGAAGAGTATAGACCAGGGGTGGCGAACAAGTTTGACACAAAGAGCCACAATTTTAAACTGTGAGAGTCAGAGAGCCATACCACGCTCGCTGGCCCGTGCAGTTGTTTCCGAGGGATGGGAGACGGGATGACGCAGCCGGGGGCGGGACTACGCGCTCAGAAATCTCTCCTCAGAGATCCCTCCTCAGAAGCAGCATAACAAAATCCAAACTTGGCAAAGAGCCACAGTATACAAAATAATGATAAGAGGCAAAGAGCCGCATTCATTTTGGCTGGAAGCCACATGCGGCTCAAGAGCCGCGTGTTCGCCACCCCTGGTATAGACTGTAATTTACTACATCAGCCCAGTATAGTTTGCCAGATGGTTGTTTTTTTTACAACCCATTCATGTTGGTATCCTATCACTGTCTCTCCATGTAGTTATAAACTTTAAAGGCTCAAATCTTCTGCCAATAAAAATGACAAAATTCTGATCATAAGAAGTGTCAATGAAAAATGAAAGGAAATTTTCATATGCAGATTAAGCATTAGTATTCGGATACCTTTTCTGTGATTAGCTACTGCAAGAAAGGTCTCTCCATCAATGACGAATGCTTCCCAATCCCTAGCACTATGAGTGGCAATCCTCTGGAACACAGTAAATTTTTCTTTTCTGTAGTTCCATTTATAAATTATAGAAAACTCATGACCCCTTGGATTCTGATCAAGATTAGCCACTACAAGGAAAAGCTGAAAAGCAAAGAAGCAATTTAGACATTCATTTTGCACAGAACAATCACAAGCACAAAAAGTATAGACTTAATACTCAACATAATATGAATTTGCCTTGCAATAACATAGCGGGAGATGCATTTAAGGCTATATATAATTTTTATCCGAATTTGGTTGAGTTGTTATTTCAATAAGATTCACTAGGTATCTGGATCAAATCTCCCAAGTAGGCCAAATCTGAATTCTCCAATGCTTTTTTTAAAAATTCATATTTATATGCTGCCCTTCTCCGGAGACTCAGGGCGGCTTACAATGTTTGGAGCACAACACAATGCGCTCAGCAATAGCCTTCATTCCATTGTATATGCCTGCTTATTACTAAGCGGCATTTTTACAAAGTCACCTTATTGCCCCCAACAATCTTGGGCCCTCAATTTACCTACCCCGAGAGGATGGAAGGCTGAGTCAACCTTGAGCCTGGTGGGATTTGAGCCTGCACTAATTGCAGGCAGCTGGAACTTAAGTGCTAGGCATTTAATAGCCTGCACCACCAAGGCTTTGTTAGCATCATAGATACGGTATTTGGAGAAATAGGGAGACAGACCAGCTGTGTCTTCAAAAATCTTCATCTTAAGTGTCTCTTACATAATAATTACACTGTTATGAAATAAGTATGTGCATTTTACAGTTACAATTTAAATGGATCAGTTTCTGAACCAAATATACTTTGAGCAGAGGAACACGTGAATACATAAACTATTTCACACACTCTGATACACAATTTAATAAAATAGAAAAAATATCTAATACGCCTTTTTCACTACCCAGGTAATATGGCCCAGCCATATGCATAGGCCAGCCTCACTCATTTAGACCAGCTCCCCATCCCTCCCCATATGTCATATCTTAGCCTTGGCCACCAAAAGATTGTTCCTCCCTGTTCTTGATTTTGGCTGAAATCATAAAGGGTGCACCCACATTTGATTTTTTTTTCCTGATTCCTTTTCATGAAAACTCCCCACTCGACAAAATAACAGTTTGAAAATTAAGCAGAATAGAGTTTTCCAGCATCTATTGCTTCATTTCTTTTTTAATAGCTGTAGTGTAGGCTATTCAGGTAATACTCTCAAAGTCCCTCACAATAAAATAACAAATAGAGATGGCAGTAAGGTAAGCCAAAGTAGGTAATAATGAGGCAATCCAACAGAGGCAGTTTTAGAACACTCTTACAACTTGTCCACCCAACTGAGGTTGCAGACCATTTCACCTTACTAAAAGATTAAAATGATGGAGCATGTATCCAATACAACTGCCAAACATCACAGAAGTTGATACTCAAATGCACATTAAAGGCCTGCATACTAAAACATATAAAGAATGGCTGCAGGATTTGGATTTGGCTAGTCTAGAGAAAAGAGGTGTGACATGATAGCAATATTCCAGTGTTTGAGGGGCTGCCATAAAGGAGATGGGGTCAACTTATTTTCCAAAGCACCAGACAAGAAACAATGGATGGAAACTAATGAAGGAGAGAAGCAACCAGGAACTAAGGAGAAACTTCCTAACAGTGAGGACAATTAACCAGTGGAACAGCCTTCAGAAGTTGTGGGTGCTCCATCACTGGAGATTTTTAAGAAGAGATTGGACAGTCACTTATCTGAAATGGTATAGATTCTCCTGCTTGAACAGGGGGCTGGACTAGAACACCTCCAAGGTCCCTTCCAGATTCTATTCTGATTTTCTTAGAAGAAAACCTTATTTATTCGTATAGGTAATTCTCGACTTCAATCATTCATTTAGCGACAAGCAAAGTCAATGAGGTAAGCTGAATTCACTTGATGGCCACATGGTTCACTTAACAACTGCATTGATTCACTTAATAATCCTGGCAAAAAGGTCATAAAATCAGGCATGACTCACTTAACAACCACCTTGCTTAGCAACAGTAATCATGGTCTTAATTGTGAGAGTTGAGAACCACCTGTATATATATTTTTATTTTGATGTTCATTCCCTAGCCAACAGCTCAGGGTCTCTTCATTTTATTCTCATAGTTTTGGTTTTTTTTAAAAATAGATTTGGAAAACCTTTATCAGTGCTTAAGATTTGAACCAAATTGATCAGTGCTTAATTGAAAGAAAATTGAAAACAAAGATGAAGTCAGGAAAGCAAAGGCTCAGAACCAACAAACACGTGCAACAAAGTCAAAGATAATAAAAAAGTTTTTTCCAATATATAAATAACAAGAAAAAAATCAAGGAAACAGTTGGTCCATAAAAGAGAGAAGTCGGCATGGAACTAATAGGCAACAGAGAGAAAGTAGAACTGCTTAACTCATTCTTTGCATTGGTCTTCATGCAAAAAGAAACTATAGCTCAACCCACCAAAAACATAACTGTAAAAGACAGACCAGAAATAAAAGTTAAAATAAGCAAAAAAAATAGTAAGAGAACACCTGTCTGATCTTGATGAACATAAATCACCAGGGCCTGATGGATTACAACCCAGAGTTTTAAAGGAGTTGGCAGAGGTCATCTCAGAACCACTGCACCATATCTTTCAAAAATCCTGGAGCACCGGGGAACTACCAGAGGACTGTAAAAGAGCTAATGTGGTTCCCATCTTCAAAAAAGGAAAAAAAAAACAGACCCAGGAAACTATAGACCAATCAGCCTAACATCAATACCTGGGAAGATACTAGAAAAGATAATAAAAAAACAGATCTGCCAACATCTACAAACAAGTAAAGTAATAACTAGCAGTCAGCACGGGGTTGTTAAAAACAGATCATGCCAAACCAATATTATTTCATTCTTCAACATAGTGACTAAATTAGTAGACCAGCAAAATACTGTGGACATCATATATTTAGATTTCAGCAAGGCATTCAACAAAGTAGACCACAACCTACTTCTTAGTAAGCTAGAAAAAAGTGGAATAGATAGCACCACCACTAGATGGACTCATAACTGGCTGACAAGGTTGACTGGCTGACAAGGTTGACTCAGCCTTCCATCCTCCCGGGGTAGGTAAATTGAGGACCCAAGATTGTTGGGGGCAATAAGCTGACTTTGTAAAAATGCCGCTTAGTAATAAGCAGGCATATACAATGGAAGGAAGGCTATTGCTGAGCGCATTGGGTTGTATCCCAAAAATTGTAAGCCGCCCTGAGTCTTCGGAGAAGGGCGGCATATAAATGTAATTTTAAAAAAAAAACCGTACTCAATGAGTAGTCCTTAATGGGTCTAAGTCTACACGGAGGGAAGTAAGCAGTGGGGTGCCATAAGGTTCTGTCTTAGGCCCAGTACTCTTCAATATCTTCATTAATGACTTAGATGAGGGAATAGAAGGGGAAACTTACCAAATTTGCAGATGATACTAAGCTGGCAGGAATAGCTAACACCCAAGAAGATAGGCTCAAGATCCAGATGGATCTTGACATACTGGGACACTGGGCCATATATAACAAAATGAAATTCAATGTAGAGAAAAGTAAAGTCCTACACTTAGGCAAGAAAAACCAAAATTACACATATAGACTGGGTGAAACCAGGCTCAATAGCAATAACTGTGAGAGGGATCTTGGAATCTTAGTGGACAACCAGCTAAATAAGAGCCAGCAGTGTGCAGCATCAGCCAAAAAAGCTAATGCAATCCTAAATTGCATTAATAGAGGGATACAACTGAGATCAAGTGAGGTACTAATACCACTCTATAAAGCCTTAGTAAGACCATACCTAGAGTACTGCATCCAGTTTTGGTCACCACATTATAAAAAAGATGTTGAGACTCTAAAAGTACAGAGAAGAGCAACCAGGATAATTAGGGGACTGGAGACTAAAACGTATGAAGAATGGTTACAGGAACTGGGCATGGCTAGTCTAGTGAAGAGAAGTGTTAAGTTTGCATGAAGAGTCAGACGCGGAGTGCTTCAGTGAAGAGTTTATTAGTGACTACAGCTCATAACAGACCCGATTTGGCTGGGCTGCGGCTGCTACTTATAGCCAGCAGCCGCAGTTGACAGCAATCAGAGTGCAGGGTTTTCCCGCACTTTTTAAACCAATCATTTCTGACATTTTACAAGAACAGTTCAAACTTAACCAATGACATTCAAACCTGCATACATAACATCCCTCCCCACTAGGTTCAGTCCATACTCAAACCCCAACCTATCTAATGTATTCTTTTAAATAGGTGGGGCTCTTACGTAATGTTGAGACCTTTGTGGTTCAGAAGTTTTAATGTTCTCACCCAGTGAGAGGGGAAATGTGTCTGTTGGCATTTCCCTAGTTGACTTCCTATGAAAGAAGACCCTGTTTGATTGTTAGAATCTGGTCTCTCCTCCTAACCCATCTCCAGCCCAATGTCAGCACCCAAGTCAGGTAGTGATGTGCAATCTTCCACTTGTAAGGATGGATTTTGGCATTGTGACAGGTTTTGGGATGGTTCCTGTCGTAATGGCTCGTTACACATGGGGTTGATTCTTGTTTGCTGATTATCCTCATGTTCCTCCCCCTCCCCCCTAGAAAAGGCATTAGGTATGGGAACTAAAGAGGAACAATTGCGATGTTCCTGAGGTAACCTGGATCTAAGCTGATCAATGTGCCTGCTCCAGAGGACTCCATCCTCTGTTTGTACCCTGTAAGAACGAGGGCCTGTGATTTGAGTTATTTCAGCAGGAATCCATGAAGGTTCACCCATAAGGTTCTTAGCATAAACAGAATCACCCACACTGAATGTGCGAACTTTGCTAGTGGAATCAAGTGGTGCGTTGGGTGCGTAAGTGGGATGAAGGTGGTCAAGGGGAGACCTAAGTTTCCTAAATACTCTGCTGGGGATAAGTTAGTTGATGGGTTAGGAGTGATGTGCTGAACACTAAGAAGTTTTTCAACTTTCTCAGTGATGTCCCCAGGACCCAATTGCTGAAGCTTTTCCTTGGTAAAATGTACCATTCGTTCAGCCCGGCTGTTAGCCGAAGGGCCCAGGGGCTGTCAGGGCATGTCTGATACCCAGTTGTGCTAGATAGGATTCAAAAGGTTGGATGTAAATTGAGGGCCATTGTCAGAGACAAGAACATCAGGTAATCCGGGGTTACAAAAGCTTTTTAAGCTGCTTGATGACAGCATCAGTTGTGGTGGATGCCATAGGGATTACCTCTAGCCATTTGGAATATGCATCAACTATAATAAGGAAAGTGTGCCCTCTGGTAGGGGCCAGAAATCAATGTGAATCCTAGACCATGGGCCCCTAGGACATTCCCATTCCTGTGTGGGGCGAGGGGCAGGCCTGACTACCTGACAGTTGGGACAAGATGCAACCCAGTTTTCAACCATTTTGTCAATACCTGGCCACCATACATAACTCCTGGCCAATCCCTTCATCCTTACAATACCAGGATGACACTCATGTAACATTTCCAAAACCTCTCTTTGCAGTTTTGCAGGAATAACCACCCTGTTACCCCACAAGATACATCCTCTTAATACAGATAATTCAGTTTGCCTGGACTTAAAAGGTTGGGCAAGGTGAGGTAGATCTTGAAGAGGCCAACCTTTCTTAATCCAGCCTATAACAGGAGCCAATACAATGTCTTTTGCAGTCTATCTGGCAATTTCAGCAGCGTGTACTGGAAGCTTGGCAACAGTTTCTAGGAAAAAGGTGTGTACCTCAGGCTCAAAGTCCTCCTTGTGACAAGGAAGTGGGCAACGACTCAAGGCATCAGCATGTCCAATGTCCTTGCCAGGCTTGCGGATAAGTTTGTATGAATAAGCAGCAAGAAATTCAGTCCACCTCAGCATTCTTGGTGACAGGATAGTGGGTGTAGGTTTGTCTCCTGCCACAATGCCTAACAAAGGTTTGTGATCTGTGACAATGGTAAATGTTCTCCCATAAATACTCATGAAATTTCTTGATAGCTGCAACAATTGCCAATGCTTCCTTGTCCAATGGCTGTAATTCTCTCTGCTTTGGTCAAGGTGCAGTAAAATGCAATAGGGGCTTCCTCCTGCTGGGAAGCCTGTGGCTCCGCCCCCCCCTCCAAAGGGGATGCTCACAAGTCAGTACAACAGGTAAATTCTCAGAGAACTGTATGAGTACAGCATCAGACGTGATTAGTCTTTTAATACTGTTAAATGCTGATTGTTCCTTCCTGCCCCAGACCCAAACAGACTTTTTGTCAAGTAATCTGTGTAATGGTTCTGCAATGGTTGCCTTCTGAGGTAGAAACATGTGATAAAAGTTAATAAGTACAAGGAAGGCTTGCAAATCTGTTTTGCATTTTGGTCTAGGGGCTTCTTTGATTGTCTGAACCTTGGCATCTGTGGGGTGGATGCCATGCTTGTCAATCATATGGCCCAAGAACTCAACCTTGTCAGTTCTAAGAGTGCATTTTTCTTCCTTGACTTTTAACCCCGCTTTTTGGAACCTGGTAAGGACTTCTCTGAGTCTCTCTTGTAACTGAGTGTCATTTTCAGCAGAGATTAACACATCATCAAAGTAAGGTACTACTCCTGGCAGTCCTTGGAGCATCCTTTCCATAAGGCTTTGGAAGATGCCTGGTACCACGCTTACTCCAAACTGTAACCTTTTACATTTGAAAGCACCTCTATGAGTCACAATGGTTTGGGCCTCTGCAGTGGCATCATCAACTGTTAGTTGTTGATATACCTGGGCCAGATCCAATTTGGCAAAATCTGTGCCCCTGCCAAGTGAATGTAATAAATGATGCACCACTGGAACTGGATATGCGCTTTGCTGAAGCATGGTTCAATGTCCCCTTATAGTCTCCACAGATTCTCACTGACCCATCAGTCTTGACTGGTGTGACTATGGGTGTCTCCCATCTGGAGTGGTCAGTGGGCTCTAAAACTCCTTGAGCTATTAGTTTATCTAATTGTGCATCAATTTTTCCCTTTAAGGCAAATGGGACCCTTCTGGGCTTTAAATGAATTGGGGCACCTTGGGATCTAGGTTGAAAGTGATAGGGTCCCCATATACTTGCCCAATCCATCGCTGAAGACTTCTGGAAACTCAGACTTCAAGGCCTCCTCCCATTCAGTGTTGCTCACGGTGATGCCAGTCACCTCGATGCCTAGTGGATTGAACCACTCAAGTCCCAGCAAGCTTGGATGGTCCTTGTCCATTGATCAGGGCAAACGTTTGGTGTGGCCTTTGAACTTCACATTGAATTCTCTGTTCCAACTACTGGAATCTTGTTCCCTTGGTAGTCTTTAAGAGTCAGTGCTTGCTTCTGGAAATGTTTCTTCTGAATGTTGGGAAGTAGCCTGTGAATAGTGTCCCATGACACCATAGATAAATAGGAGCCTGAGTCCACTTCCATTTGCAAGGCCTTCCTTCAATTAGTACCTTCACATGTACTTTTCTGCTTCTTAAGGGTGAAGAATGACCAATGGTGACTGTTTGATGAGTTTCATTCTTCCCATTGCTTCTGTGTTCGCCCCATTTTCTCACTGAAGTTGTTATGCTTGAATTCTTTGTCAGGAAACTTTTTTCTGCTTAGTGGAGTTCTGGATGATTTGCAGACTCTTGCTAGGTGACCTCTTTTTTCACAAGGCAGGATGGTATCTAGAACTTGCATTCAGTGTGGGGTGCCCCCACAACCTCTGCAATAAAAGTCTTGCCTCTTTCTTCCAAGGTCTTTCCTTTTCTTCTCCATTCTGAGTCTATAAATTCCTTCCTCCACCTCACTACAGTCTGAATCAGAATCTATCTGCTCGCAATTGTGGAAATTTCCACATCAGGATGGCTTGCGGCCTTGTTAATTTTCTTCATGGCTGCTGCTGGGACTTGGTAGCCAGCTGAAGAAGCTTCTTCTATGGCTCCTTAAAGTGATCTTAGGTTTCATTAATAATTTGCTCTGCAAAACCTTGTCTTTTAGGCCTAGAACAAATCGATCGCGCATGGCCTCTTCTAAGTTGATAAATTCACATGCACCCCAATGTCCCTTAAACTTGCCACAAGTCATTAACGTTTTCCCCTTGATCCCGGGTAGAATTCGTCTCTTAATGAGGCACGATACTTGTGGCGGCGTAATGGGCTCTTAATAACTTTTCTAAGTCAGGCCAGTCCATTACCTTCCGTCTGCAGCTCCGCCAATGCCATCTTGAAATGGCGGGACCGCAGTGGGTGAACCGCCCTCTTCCGCTTGTCAGAAATGCCGTGAGATCGTTTCCCTCAAATACATTTGGAAACGATCTGCATACGAGTCCCAGTCTTCTGCCGTCGGATCGAACGGGGCTGGGGGTGTGTTCAGCACAGCGATCTCTCTCAGCTTGTTCTCTGCATTGTCTTCTCTTCGGGAAGGATCCCACCTTCGTTGCCAGTGTTAAGTTTTCATGAAGAGTCAGACGCGGAGTGCTTCAGTGAAGAGTTTATTAGTAACTACAGCTCATAACAGACCCGATTTGGCTGGGCTGCAGCTGCTACTTATAGCCAGCAGCCACAGTTGCCAGCCAATCAGAGTGCAGGGTTTTCCCGCACTTTTTAAACCAATCATTTCTGACATTTTACAAGAACAGTTCAAACTTAACCAACGACATTCAAACCTGCATACATAACAAGAAGGACCAGGGGAGACATGATAGCAGTGTTCTAATGTTTGATGGGCTGCCACAGAGAGGAAGGGGTCAAGCTAGTTTCCAAAGCACCTGTAGGCCAGACAAGGAATAATGGATGGAAACTGAACAAGGAGAGATTTAACCTGGAAATAAGGAGAAACTTTCTGACAGTGAAAACAATCAACCAATGTAAGTTGTGGGAGCGCCATCACTTGAAACTTTCAAGAAGAGATTAGATTGCCATTTGTCAGAAATGGTGCAGGGTCTCCCGCTTGGGCGGGGGTTGGACTAGATGACCTACAAGGTTCCTTCCAACTCTGATTATCTGTTATCTGTTATTTTTCAGTTCTCTCTACTGCATCAGTTTAATACTATGCCCTTCTGAATATTGATCCTCAACAACTTCAGTCAGTTTCCCATAAAAATTAAGATTCTAACTTGTTGCAATTGTTTTCCATCGCAGAAAATGAAACTCCTATGTTGTCTAGCTTTTGAAAAATTATTCAACAACAGTTTTGATTCACTCAAATTAAATAATAGTTATTTTAAAATAAAAGAGTACAGAATTTACACGGTACCTTTTTTCCCACAGTGAAGAATTCCCAGGACTGAGCTTGATAGGTGGGGAGATTTTGGTACGGCACAAATTTTTCATCAATCCATTTATAAATGGCTGATCCAGGAGGAGTGAAGCGATTAGCAGTAGCTACAAAAAGACCCACCATAGGGATGACAAAGATCTCAATTCCCAAGGTTTCAGAATTTGTAGCTAATCTCTGGTATTCTTCCAAATAGTCCAATCTTTCTTCAACTAGAAAATGACAGGGAACAAGGAAACCTATTGTCACTATCAAAGTAATGCTATAGAGATGTTGATCCAGCTGAATAACTAATCCTGGTATTTCCTATTCTTCTTTCACTGAGCCTACAGTATATCTTGGCCTCAAATTCTCTTTCACACCCATTCACTCATTCTGTCTGATTTTATTCAAAATTATTCAATCCAAGTAAATATTTATCCTATAAATACTATACTCACAGGATCATACCCCATTGCATAAACCCTATTTAAATTAGTTTTGTTCCTTCTTGGCAAATGTATTATCAGCAGAATTTCTTATTTCTTATTAATGCAATCCCTAAGCAGTTTAATTCCACTGCAAAAAAGCTTCTTGTTAAGTTTGCATGAAGAGACAGACGTGGAGTGCTTCAAGCTCTTTATTAGTGACTACAGCTCAGAACGAACCCACTTTGGCTGGGCTGCAGCTGCTACTTATAGCCAGCAGCCGCAGTTGACAGCCAATCAGAGTGCAGGGTTTTCCCGCACTTTTTAAACCAATCATTTCTTACATTTTACAAGAACAGTTCAAACTAAATCAATGACTTTAAACCTGCATACATAACACCCCTCCCCACTAGGTTCAGTCCATACTCAAACCCCAGCCTATCTAATGTATTCTTTTAAATAGGTGGGGCTCTTGTACGTTGAGACCTACATGGTTCAGATGTTTTAAGGTTCTCACCTTGTGAGGGAGAAAATGTGTCTGCTGACATTTCCTTACTAGGACTTGTAGTAATGGTAGAACCTGTTTGGTTACTACAACCTGGTCTCTCCTCCCAATCCATCTCCAACCCAATGTCAGCACCCAAGTCAGGTAGTGATGTACAATCTTCCACTTGTGAAAATGGATCTTGGTCTTGTGACAGGTTTTGGGGTGGTTCCTGTCGTGTTGGCTCGTTACACATGGGGTTGATTCTTTCTTGCTGATTACCCTCATGATCCTCCCTTTCCCCTCTAGAAGAGGCAGTAGGTATGGGAACCAGAGAGGAGCAAAAGCGATGCTTCTGAGGCAATCTGGATCTTAACTGATCAATGTGCCTGCTCCAGAGGACACCATCCTCCGTTTGTACCCTGTAAGACCTGGGGCCTGTGATTTGGGTTATCTCAGCAGGAATCCATAATGGTTCACCCATAAGGTTCTTAGCATAAACAGAATCACCCACAGTGAATGTGCGAATTTTGCTAGTGGAATCTAGTGGTGCGTTGGGTGCGTAAGTGGGATGAAGGCGATCAAGGGGAGACCTGAGTTTCCTACCCATCAACAATTCAGCTGGGGACAAATTAGTTGAGGGGTTGGGAGTGATATGCTGAACACTGAGAAGTTTTTCAACTCTCTCAGTGATATCCCCTGGACCCAATTGCTGAAGTTTTTCCTTGGTAAATCGTACCATACGTTCAGCCCGGCCGGGGCTGTCAGGGCATGTCTGATACCCTGTTGTGCTAGATATGATTCAAAAAGGTTGGATGTAAATTGAGGGCCATTGTCAGAAACAAGCACATCAGGTAACCCGTGAGTTACAAAAAGCTTTTTAAGCTGTTTGATGACAGCTTCAGTTGTGGTGGATACCATAGGGATTACCTCTAGCCATTTGGAATATGCATCAACTATAATAAGGAAAGTGTGCCCTCTGGTAGGGCCAGCAAAATCAATGTGAATCCTGGACCATGGGCCCCTAGGACATTCCCATTCCTGTGTGGGGGTGAGAGGTGGGGCAGGCCTAACTACCTGACAGTTGGGACAAGATGCAACCCAGTTTTCAACCATTTTGTCAATACCTGGCCACCATACATAACTCCTGGCCAATCCCTTCATTCTGACAATACCTGGATGACCCTCATGTAACATTTCCAAAACCTCTTTTTGCAATTTTGTAGGAATAACCACCCTGTTACCCCACAAAATACATCCTCTTAATACAGATAATTCAGTTTGCCTGGATTTAAAAGGTTGGGCAAGTTGAGGTAGATCTTGAAGAGGCCAACCTTTCTTAATCCAGCCTATAACAGGAGCCAATACAATGTCTTTTGCAGTCTATCTGGCAATTTCAGCAGCGTGTACTGGAAGCTTGGCAACAGTTTCTAGGAAAAAGGTGTAAGTCTCAGGAGCAAAGTCCTCAGTGTGAGAAGGAAGTGGGCAGCGACTCAAAGCAACTGCATGCCCAATGTCTTTGCCAGGCCTGTGGATGAGTTTGTATGAATAAGCAGCAAGAAATTCAGTCCACCTCAGCATTCTTGGTGACAGGATAGTGGGCGTAGGTTTGTCTCCTGCCACAATGCCTAACAGAGGTTTGTGATCTGTGACAATGGTAAATGTTCTCCCATATAAATACTCATGGAATTTCTTGACAGCTGCAACAATTGCCAACGCTTCCTTGTCCAGTTGGCTGTAGTTCCTCTCTGCTTTGGTCAAGGTGCGAGAGTAAAATGCAATAGGAGCTTCCCTCCCGCTGGGAAGCCTGTGGCTCAAAACCCTCCCCACTCCAAAAGGGGATACATCACAAGTCAGTACAACAGGCAAATTCTCAGAGAACTGTATCAGTACAACATCAGACGTGATTAGTCTTTTAATATTGTTAAATGCAGATTGTTCTTTTCTGCCCCAGACCCACACAGACTTTTTGTCTAATAATCTGTACAGTGGTTCTGCAATGGTTGCCTTCTGAGGTAGGAACATGTGATAAAAGTTAATGAGTCCAAGGAAGGCTTGAAAATCTGTTTTACATTTTGGTCTAGGGGCTTCTTTGATTGCCTGAACCTTGGCATCTGTGGGTGGATACCATGCTTGTCAATCATATAGCCCAAGAACTCAACCTTGTCAGTTCTAAGAGTGCATTTTTCTTCCTTGACTTTTAACCCCGCTTTTTGGAACCTGGTAAGGACTTCTCTGAGTCTCTCTTGTAACTGAGTGTCATTTTCAGCAGAGATTAACACATCATCAAAGTAAGGTACTACTCCTGGCAGTCCTTGGAGCATCCTTTCCATAAGGCTTTGGAAGATGCCTGGTGCCACGCTTACTCCAAACTGTAACCTTTTACATTTGAAAGCACCTCTATGAATCACAATGGTTTGGGCCTCTGCAGTGGCATCATCAACTGTTAATTGTTGATATGCCTGGGCCAGATCCAATTTGGCAAAGACTGTACCCCTGCCAAGTGAATGTAGTAAATGATGCACCACTGGAACTGGATATGCGCTCTGTTGAAGCGCATGGTTCAATGTCCCCTTATAGTCTCCACAGATTCTCACTGACCCATCAGTCTTGACTGGTGTGACTATGGGTGTCTCCCACCTGGAGTGGTCAGTGGGCTCTAATTGTGCATCAATTTTTCCCTTTAAGGCAAATGGGACCCTTCTGGGCTTTAAGCGAATTGGTGGCACCTTGGGATCTAGATTGAAAGTGATAGGGGTCCCCATATACTTGCCCAATCTGTCGCTGAAGACATCTGGAAACTCAGACTTCAAGGCCTCCTCCCATTCAGAGTTGCTCACGTGATTGATGCCAGTCATCTCGATGCCTAGTGGATTGAACCACTCAAGTCCCAGCAAGCTTGGGCGATCCTTGTCCACGATGGTCAGGGGCAAGCGTTTGGTTTGGCCTTTGAACTTCACGTTGAATTCTCTTGTTCCAACTACTGGAATTGTGTTCCCTTGGTAGTATTTAAGAGTCAGTGCTTGCTTCTTGAAATGCTTCTTCTGAATGTTTGGGAGTAGTCTGTGAATAATGTCCCATGACACCATAGATAAATATGAGCCTGAGTCCACTTCCATTTGGCAAGGCCTTCCTTCAATTAGTACCTTGACATGCACTTTTCTGTTATTGATAGAAGAAGAATGACCAATAGTTACTGTCTGATGAGTTTCATTCTTCTTACTGTCTGATGAGTTTCTTTGCTTCTGTGCTGCGCCCCATTTTCCCACTGAGGTTGTTGGGCTTGAATTCTTTGTCAGGAAACTTCCTTCTGTTGGGTGGAGTTCTGGATGATTTGCAGACTCTTGCTAGGTGTCCTCTTTTTTCTACAGGAGGCAGATGGTATCTAGGAACTTGCATTCAGTGAGGGGGTGGCTTCCCCCACAACCTCTGCAGTAGAAATCTTGCCTCTTTCTTCCCAGGTCTTTCTTTTTCCGCTCCATTCTGAGTCTATAAATTCCTTCCTCCACCTCACTACAATCTGACTCAGAATCTATTTGCTCACAATGAGTTGTTGTGGACTTTTCCACATCAGGATGGCTTGTGGCCTTGTTAATTTTCTTCATGGCTGCTGCTGAGGACTTGGTAGCTTCTGCTGAAGAGGCCTCTTCTATTGCTTCCTTCAGCGTGATCTTAGGTCTTAGTAATAACTTGCTCTGAAGCACCTTGTCTTTAAGGCCCAGAACAAATCGATCGCGCATGGCTGCTTCTAAATTGTTAAATTCACATGCACCCCCAGTGTCTCTTAAACTTGCCACGAAGTCGTTTACGTTTTCGCTTTCTCCTTGATCCCGACGGTAAAACTTGTGTCTCTTAATGAGGCACGATACTTGTGGGGCATAATGGGCTCTTAACAACTTTTCTAAGTCAGGCCATTCCATTACCTTCACGTCTGCAGCTCCCGCCAATGCCTTCGCCATCTTGAAAACTGCCAGATCGCAGTGCGTGAGAAAGACCGCCCTCTTCCGCTTCTCAGAAATGTCGGCAAGATCGTTTCCTTCCAGATACATTTTGAACCGATCTGCATACGTCTCCCAGTCTTCTGCCGTCGGATCGAACAGGGCTGGGGGGTGTTCAGCGCAGCCATCTCTCTCTTCTTCTGTTCTGTGTTGCCTTCTTCTTCAGGGAGATCCCACCTTCGTCGCCAGTGTTAAGTTTGCATGAAGAGACAGATGCGGAGTGCTTCAAGCTCTTTGTTTATTAGTGACTACAGCTCAGAACGAACCCACTTTGGCTGGGCTGCGGCTGCTACTTATAGCCAGCAGCCGCAGTTGCCAGCCAATCAGAGTGCAGGGTTTTCCCGCACTTTTTAAACCAATCATTTCTTACATTTTACAAGAACAGTTCAAGCTAAACCAATGACTTTAAACCTGCATACATAACACTTCTATTTTTCTATGTTATACTCAGAGTGCAGGATAATTTTATTTGAATTTTCTCCATGTTGCTTACTGTTGAAATTGGTAATGTTAACTTACATAACATAACAGACAAGGGAATTTGGTTTTGGGACTTCCAGGAAAATATTTTCAGTCCAAAAACCAGTATTATTAAAAAATCAAAGCATCCATAGGTTAACAATATCCAGAAAGCATTTCACCTTCTAGCATGGAAATCCATTCATTCCCGGTACAGAGATGTAAGCCCTTCTGAACAATGTTTAACCAGAATTGGCCACTTTCAGTCTTGGTGCAAGGAGGGCGGGAACCCAAAGTCAGCTTCATATCTGCTTCTGAACATCAACAAAAATAAAATGTGATCGGATCAAGATTTGCTCTGACTTTGTAAGAAATGTTATCATGGTGTAGGTCTACTTATTGCATACCACAAAATCAGAATATATCACTTTACAACATTATTCACAGTTAAATAGAAATATACTTTTCAGAGAACAGTTTTGCTGTATTTCTACAAACCAATAACTCTGAATGCTCTGGAGATATATTTTAAAAAATTAAAATTCAAGTTTTATTCGCTTTTTATGGATTATTATCTGCATATTGGGATGAACCTAGACTTAACAATGTCTAGATAGACCTATTGATTTTAGAATATTTCCTGGTATAGGTAGCACAATAAGTTTTTCTACTAAGCATTATTAACAATCTACACAGATTTAAAATGATGGTTTTTTTCCTCCTGCTTTGTTTGCTGCTGGCAATTATAATATTCCCTGATTTAACCAGTTACCTTAACTACTCTAGCTGCTGTAATAAACATATCTACTTCAATAACATATATATTTTGGTCTTCTGAGCTTTAGTAAGCAAGAATTAGTTTAACATTCAACATTAAAAAAAAGAGAGAGAGAGGGAGGGACGGACGGACGGACGGAGGGAGGGACGGAGGGATAGAGAAAGAGAAGGGGAGAGTGCAAATAGATTTCCTCACCAGAAGATGGATGTTTCAAATTCTCCTGAGAAATACTAATGTAATTCTTTCTGAGGTATATATGTCAAAATAACTGATTTTGAGAATATTTGGGTGACCTATCCTTCATAATTCTACATTGCCCTTTGAATCAACGACTTCAATAAAGGTTGGACTAAATATAGTATTTAAAGTCATGGTCTCTCAACATATAGAACCGCTAACCAATCTAACATGAGCTAACCTAAAATATTGTTTAAATGCAAACTATATCCTACACAGTGAGAAAAGAAACTACAATCAAGTAAACCATGTAAATTACATCATAGGAACACAATCAATATGAATCTGGGGTTTAGTTCATTGTTCCTCTTCTTCCCTCTATCCAATCCTATTAAAATCATTCAGCATAGCCATAATTCAACAGGCACCTCAGATACTTACCTTCTAATGAAACTCCATTCATTCTGATTCCACAGATACAATTCTTGTGAACTAGTTCCTAGATGGGAATATTTCCATCTAGAAAAACAAATTGCATCCTATGGTGTGGAATTGGCCTGTTTGTTTTGCTGCAATTACAAGGTTGGAGAAGCAACACTGGCTTCCAAACCCAGGTTCTTGAAGCAAAATAAATACATCCATTTCACACATAATGATATATTGATCTTCCCTTACGTGGAAATTGTCTCCGTGATGAAAAAAGAACATGTACAAAATAGGCCTAGAATGTTAATTTTCAGTTTTCTAGCATTGCTTGTGATTGCCAGTCCTCATGATAAAAAGAATGAACATAAAACTAAGATAAATTGACTTAAGTTCTAAAAGGTGTCAAGGAAAACAATAGCTGATGTTCTTAGCAATTATGATAGGCATATAATTCTTTTGTTTCCTTTCTGGTTTCTGGCTTTCAACAAGTATTCATTTATATTTCCTTGCAGCTATATACCTTTATGTACACATACAGAGAATCCTAGTCTCACTATCCAATGTACTTTAATGTTAATGTTTTATAATCAATGGCAGTTAGTCTTCCTGAACAGTTATGTTTTGGAAGTGCAGTTCAACACCTTGGATGTTATTCTAAGAACTCCCAGAGGTGCTTTTCTGATTCTCAAAGTACTTATTTGCTACATGAAATGAAGAGAGAAGGTGATCTGAGGATATGAATTTCTGATCTTAAGTGAATAATGGTCCTTCCTCAAATCCTGCAATGCAGTCAATTTTCTGAAGTTCAATTCAGGCTGTATGGCATTGCAGATGGGAGGCACGGAGGGATGAAAAGAAGAAACCAGCTACATCAGGGATGGGGAATATTTCTGAATTTATGTCAGCCATGAATTTCAATTTATGTCAGTAGGACCAGGACATCTGTTTTAGGCTGGCATACGACATTGCAGGAAATACACAGGCTTTGTTCATACAACATTAAACCTTATTGTGGTTTGCTGGTTTTGGCTTCATATAGGCTTTGGCTTAACAGACTATTTGAACTCAGTCAGTTGTGATTTACTGTGGTTAAACAATCCATGTCTTAGCACAGTAAATAACTTAAGCTTCTACCAGGAAATACTCTGGATCCCACACCATCACCTGTAATAGCTATAGCTATTATTTTTTACCACCCAAAGTTTTTCTCATAGTTCTGGGAAAAAAGATTTAAGCACTGTGATAAAAGTAAAGCTGCACTCAAGCCAAACTGAATGCCTGACTGTTAATGTCATGTAGTTTCCTTGGCAAAAAAAAAAAATGCAAAAGTGGTTTACCATTGCCTTTCCCTTTTTTCACTCCCTGGTTTTGCTTACAACCCAGGGATTCTCCTAGTGGTGGCCCATGCAAGAACTAGCCAAGTACTAACTCTTCTTAAATTTTTAAAGATCAGCCAGGGTTGTGTAGCGTCTTGAATAACTGCTATTAATATCTGCACTGTACTTTACGTAAGGGTGACACAGATTGTCAGCTGATTCAGAATGCAACAGTGATTTTAGTGGGGCTTTACTCCAGATATTAACCAACTTCTATCACTAACAAAGCCTTTCCCTCTTTCCAGACAACTCGGTATAATTACATTGTTCTTCTTGTATGTAACTTTGAATACAAGTTGGAGAACAAACCACCTGAAAACTACGTTTTATTTTACTAACCGTAAGGGTATTTCAGCAGCTCATTGCCCGCAGGTTTCACAGGCAGATCCTGCAGAATTTGGGGAATGGACAGCACTGCTAGATTAACATTCATGCCAGTGCACATCCTTGAAGTGGCATCAGATCCTGGCAAGAGGACTAGCTGCCTTATCAAGCCCTGAAAAGAGAGGAAGAAAAACTAGGGAATCAAATATCAAAAGCCCTTCTGGGGACAATAGTTGATGATTTTCCACAGAGGACATGGAGGAGGATAAAGTCAGCCTAAAAGCTACACCTCCGCCCTTAAAATCCAATCCCTATTTTCACATGTGAGACTGTGAGAGAAAAATATTGTTTATGCATTAAAAGGCACTATCTTTCTATTGCTTCATGTGCTTGAAAACAGAGATCAGCCTCTCAAAACAAAATACAAGGCTGGGCCAGAAGGCTGCGTTGCTAAATCTTTTATAAAAAACACATCGTATGTTTGCATTGGTCTTTGTTTGGGACTGTGATCAAAGGACTTGCTTCTTGTCATTATGAGTAATGGGTCACCTACCAGCAATTCCCCTCTGAACACCACATAGGATAAACAAACCAGACTTTGAACCAACGAATTAATGGAAAGAAAACATCAGGATTCAAAATAAGGACAAAAAAAATAACAGAACAAAACAAATTAAGGAAGATGCAATTGCCACAACTTCCAAACATTCTATTGCAGACCTCAGAATAGCCATTTGGATATAAATAAACTACTGCAGCATGCGACAACTGAGCTTAAATATATAACCAGGTTTTAGGTTATCTAAGAATGTCTGAACAAAGACAGGGGCTTTAACCTATTACCATTGTTAATTGATAAGGCAATTGTAATCTGTCTCTCATCTGCATAACCATCCTGTCTCCCTTCAGTTTTCCCCACTGGGCCCATTATATTTTATATTAATTAAGCCAATCCACGCATCTGATGAAATGAGCTGCAGCTCACAAAAGCTTATATTTTACTGTGTAATAACATTTGTTTCTCTCAAAAGCTGCTACAGACCTTTCTGATTTATGGGTAATAGGTAAACCAATGTAATAGAAGAGTGACAATTATTATCCTTTGAGGCTTAAACCAGAAATCACTGAGAGCCTTATCCGGAAGTAACATTGTATTAGCACCTTCAGGGATGTACAGTTATTATGATATAGAATTGCTTGAACTGCTAATTGATTTCCTGCATCAGGTAAGGACAGATGTTTTGTGATTTTATGAGCTACTCTGGGAAATTTATTAATTCTGGAAATTTTATTATTTGTTAGGTTTTAAAGGAATAACGAAGTGTCTAAGGAGAACTGAATCCCACAATTCCAACATGTTTTATATCTATGTTTCCTTCTAATCTCAGATGCATTGCTTTTACTTTTGGATGGCTTTAAGTGATATTTGCAGTGATGTTTCAGTATTTGGGTGACTCCCCAATGTTTCTGTATGCTTATCACCAAATCCCATCTTGTATTACCTTTGACCATTTTTACACTATCCTCCTAAATCCAAACTTATCTTGGACCAGATAAGTTTAGAAGAAGAAATAAGTTTATCTTTAGCTCAGTCATCCTCCCATTGCTAATCAGAGAAGGTACTATGTTATTTGTTGCAAAATCTGTTCAGAAGGTTTGTTGCTGACTCATCTGAAAAATGGGCAAAAAAAAAAAATCACCAGTAATCCCTAATAGAAGAGAAGTCATTCTGTCTGAAGTATCTGTAATTTATTTGGAAATACGGAGGAAAGTCATAGTGTTCTTACAGGATCACAGTTTGGGTTCTGGGAAGAATAGAGCTATTCATTTGATCTTGTGCAGAATTTTGTCCACACTGAGAAATTTATGGTGTCTGAACACAATGTTGATTATTGCAGAATTTTAAATGCCTATATATAACATGGAAGTAGGGAGAAGAAAAGATCAGCTTATTTGAATTAAAAAAAAACCACACAAGTGAGCATGGTGAAGAGCAGAGGTGGTATTCAGCAGGTTCTGACTAGTTCTGGAGAACTGGTAGCGGAAATTTTGAGTAGTTCAGAGAACCGGCCAATACCACTTCTGACTGGAGATTTTACAGTATCCTTCTCCTGCCACACCCACCAAGCCACATGCACAGAACCGGCAGTAAAAAAAATTGAATTTCACCATTGGTGAAGAGAGCTCAAGAATTGTATGTAACAGTTGGAAAAGAAAGACAAAATATGGGGAGTGAGGTAGACTTTAAAAGCTTTATGTGACAATTATGGCTAGTTGGAACCCTACATGGGAACTGCTCTGATTAGTGTATTGGATTTCATCCTGGTTTCTATTTCCAAAGTTATCCTGGGAACTATATTTTCATAGAGGGACTGTGAACACCTAACAATTCCATGGACACTCATTGAACAGCAACTTCTTTGTGGAGAAACTTTGGCAGAAAAACATATGAAATTAAAATAAATGGATAGGGGGAAAATGCAATCCAAATATAATAAGCAGAGGTAACCTAAGTAATTAGAATAGCCTCTTCAGAACAATGAACATTAGAAGTTATACTCACGGTGAAGAAACCTTTTCTTCTTCTTCTATTTCCTATATAAAATCGAGTTCCTGTCATAGTCAAGAATGTTGGAAAAGCAGTATCTGCAATCCTAAAATAAGTGAAAAAGGAAGCTTATGGGAATCCGTGAATGCTAACTATGAAATCAAATACAGGATGACAGCATTCTGATTTAAAACTCATTTTTTACTTAATTTTTTAGCATTGTTCAGTCTTCTCTCTTTCTGATTCTATCTGCAATTCTTTCAAAGCTCATACAAAATATGCATTTCATAATGAATTCATTTTTATATTTGCTTGTTCAAATATATATATAATTTCATACAGAATGCAATTTGTGGTATTGTTATTATTGCATACACTTTATGTACACTTTGTCATTAAATATTTATTTTTTGAACTCACAAAATTGAGAAACCTGTAATAATAACATAGCTAGCACAGTAATTCATATGCATGTGTGGGAACTGTCAGACAATCTGCATTTAATTGCCAATCAAATTAATTTTCTCCTCCTAGAGGACTATTCTACAAAAGTGCCCATGCACTATTCAATGGCATATTACATTTTTAATGTGCCTCCAACATTTTTTGTTTGCCATTCTTTGAAAATCCTGAGCTGACCAAACAATGATTATACTTAATGTACTTTGCATAACATGATGCCTGTAATTCAGGGTATTAAGGATTAGGATTACTTTTTTGGGAGGGGGATAGGTAATTCATCACTGCAGTACTCACATATTCATATGGATTTTTCCTTGCTTAAAAAATGTTTCTGTGCTATGAGTGTAATTGATATGTGTTATCAGTGCTCCTTGATTACTCTAACAGAATTATGACACCTATATCTTAAACCTTTGGTTACCTATCATATTTGCAACTGCATTTTCTAGATCAGGGGTGTCAAATGCAAAGTCAACACAATGGCATCATGTGATGTATCATGGCTTTTTCCCCTTCACTAAATTGGGTATGGGCATGACCATCGTGTGACACATTCAGCCCACAGGCCAGGAGTTTGACAGCCCTTTTCTACATGATAAAGTATTGGGATGCTTCTTTGGGATATATTGGGAGTTGTGAGGAAGAACCTATGCTACTTAGCTGAGAAAATAGCCCTCCTGGAGAAATCAACATGAACCAAATGAACACCCAGCTGGGGTTTGCAAACCCCTCGCAGCCCTAACTCAGGGGTGGTGGTTAAGGTTAAATTACCCCTGAATTGTACGTGCTTCACGTACACATCTATGGGGATGCTGCAGTCCACAGTGAGAGAGAAGGAGCCTTGAGATACTGCCAATACAAGCGTATGCCACTGGTTGTCGGCCAAAAAGACATCCCGAAAAGTAATTTGTGTCTGCCAACCATTCAAAAGGTCTCTGCTCCAGAAGAGAAAGTGAAGTTTACTCTGTGAATATCGGAGTCCAAGTTTCAGCGTGTCACTGTTTTCATCCAAAACTGTGAAGATGTATTCATTTCTCTGAAAACATAGTTAATGAAACCAGTTAGCCTGAAATGCAGTATTTCCTTGCTTTGGCATAGTTAGAATCCAGTAAAGCTACCTTGATTCTGGACTCAGAGGATTACAAAAATATAACAATTATTGTAACCTTTGTTAAACACTGTGTGTACACATGAAAGGCCCTGATGCAATTTACTGGAATTCAGCTGTGCACATGCACTATACACACATGACCATTTTTACTTCTTTTTATCAATTCAATCTTCCTAATAAGTCATAATTTGGAAGAAGAATATTGGAGTCTAAGTTGACTTTTCTAATTAGCTGACCTAGATGAAAATGGGGTGTCCCTATGTATGTACTACTGCTAACCATAATGATAAAAGATTTATACACATATCATCATGTACCCTCACTTAATATCCTCTCCCTGGAGATTTTCTGGTATAATGCAAAATAGTGTCTCAGTAATGTGGGTATATATTATAATGATTAAGAAACACGTAGGATTAAGGCTGAGGATCTACTGAGCACATGATCAGCACCAGAATCAAACTCACAAGATCCTCTCACTGTTTAATCCAATTATTTTTTCCACTAAGCTTTAATTTTCTATAACTGATCAGTTTCTTCACACCCCTGGGCTGGAGTAAATGAATACTTATTCATTATGAATACTTCCAGGTGTATAAATATATAGCAATAATGCAAATATCTTAAAAGTCACTTCAGATAGAATTTATTCATTGATTTTTCCCTATTCTGACATAGAAGTTACGACTCTGTTTTGAGAATTGTTTTTCGTTTGTTTGCTTGTTTGTTTTGAGAACCATTTTTCATTTTTCATGGGAATTTTGCATTCTTATTCTGTAGGCAAGCTAACTGTAATACTGTATAATAGTATAATATAGAAACAGTATATTTTCATGACAACCAATGGTAAAAAAAAGGCATACCAAATTACCATTGTATTTGTGTGTATGCGCATGCATGCACATATATGTGTGCTGGTGCCATCAGGTTAGTCTTGACTCCTGGTAACTGCTTGGACAGTCCCTGCAGTTTTCTTGGCAAGATTTCAGAAGTGGTTGCCTTTGCCTGCTTCCTAGGCTGAGAGAGAATGACTGGTCCCAAATCACCCAGTTTGCTTTGTACCTAAAATAAGACTTGAAATCATGATCTTCTGTTTCTAGCCTGATACTACTACACCAAACCAGCTCTACTAATCATATTTTATCTCTATGTTGCTATTTTTAATCATATGGTAATATTTTAATATTAGCCATTGTCAAAGCATCATGTTGAAGTTTGTAATATACAAAGCAATTTGATAAAAACAATTATTTATTTATTAACACTATTAATTGTGAACAATCGGAGTGCTATTATTGCTAAATATTATTGTTCTTAAATATTATTGTTCTTTTCTCTTTACTATCAGTTATATTAAGACAACTTCAATGCTAGATTTAATGCTCTGTTATTTTTAAAAATATTTTAATCAGATAAAAGAGCTTGCATGCTAAATATGAAATATCGGTACATGTAGGTGCTTGTAGTAAATGCATTGTGGGTCTTGTATGAACATTGCCTCTTATGCTTACGTAGTTGGTAGTGATAAACTAAATAAGTTATTAAATAATGTGCTAATTCACTCTCATCATACTGACCCTCAATAATAATTCTGATTACTTAATCTGAGTCCAATCTTAAAATATTAAAGGTTTTTAATCCCAGGTTGTATGGACATTTTTAGAAAATCTGTTTTACTGCAATAGTGACTGGCAAACTTTTTCCTGTTTCCTTTAGGTTAAAGTAGGACCAGAGGCAGAAGTCAATAGGGCTATTCATTCTCTCTCTCCCCCTCCCTCCCTCCCTCCCTCCCTCCCTCTCTCTCTCCACTTCCCTCTCCCCCTCTCTTCCTGCCTCCCTCAAGCAAGTCCTAAGGAACAAGTGCAGTTAATAAATAAATACAGTATCCTCTGCTTCTTCACTACACAGTGACTATTAAGCTGGGGTAAAGATAGTTCAGAAGGATCTAATCAAGGCAAAACAAACTGACTTTTCAAAGCATACATGTGTTTTACAAGTGAATTAAATCCCTCTTTAGAAATTTTTCATTCTTCCATAAACATTCTTTCATCATTTCATCAATATGTATTAGTCACTCTTATAATATACTACAATACTATTGTGCTTATTCACACACATACTTCTAGTTGTGCATAGACTTTAAAAGGTACTTTTAAAAACTTTGAAAGACTGCAAAAATAACATAATTTGCCAAGTAGATCAATAGTAATACATTCTGTTAAAACATTTAGTATACTATTTGGACCAGATGTATTGGATGCCTAAAAACTCCTAAAGTTTTGAACACATTAGGAAAAATATTTTAGAGTTAAGCCAACTGTGACATTTTATCAATAATTTAGAGCCAGCTTGGTCAGTGGTTAAGACACCAGGCTAGAAAGCAAGAAAATGTGAGTTCAAATCCTGCCTTAGCCATGAAATCCAGCTAGGTGATTTTGGCCAGTCATTCGCTCTCAGCTCAACCACTTTACAGGGTTGTTGTTGTGGAAAAAATAGGAGGAAGGTGTGTTGGATATGTTCACCACTTTGAATGGCCAGAACTAACAATATTTCAAGTGGGGCAGCTAAAGGCAGAACAGAATGGAACTATTACTTTCCATGATCTAGATTTGATGCTCCTCTTAATGTATCTGATGAAAAAAATGCCTTTTAGTACTGTTGGCTGATGTTTAACTTGCAGTCAAATAGGATAACCAGATACTTTTCATGGGTGCTACTGCAAAGCCAGATTGTCTTCCATGCAATATTTGTGCCTTTCATTTTTCCTACCAAGATGTACAATAGTATATTTCTCCCTGTTAAATATAATCCTATTTATTTCAGCCCATAGCTTATGTGGGTCTAGAGCTTTCTGAATTTTCTGTGTCTCCTCCAAAGAATTAGCTCCACTCTGCCAGCTATGCATCAGCCATACATTTGATGATAATCCAGGTCATTGTTAAAATGTTGAATATCACAGGGATCAAGATGAAGCCCTGTGGCCTTCCACTCCATTCTTTCTCCCAAGGTGAAGTAAAGTCTTTAGTGAGCACTGGGTGAGTGTAGTCATTCAGCCAGTGGTGGGTCTATCTCTTTTTTGTAGTTGTCCTACAATAATAATACAAAATATGATTGTTTACTTAATCTACTTTGGTTAGCCAATTTGGAAGCCAATAAGTTTCCATAGTGAATTTATGAATATATTTATATCTGCCCTATTCTGTTAACCCCTCAACATAGATCATATGGGTCTTCCCTTCACATTTTCATTTTCACCGCAAGTTGGACTGAAAATAAGACAATATCCAACATCACTTCACAAACTCGAAACCAAGAACAGATGTGGATCCAGGTTTCTCAGTTTACCTACATTATACTAAATCAGTGTTTTTAATCTTAACAACTTTAAGATGTGTGGACCAACTTCAACCTTCTTAAAGTTGCTATGGTTGAGAAACATTGAACTAGAGTAACAATCTACTGCATTCTGCTTTCCCTTCTTTTGTGGCTCCTGTTATTCCTAAATAAATCTGATTGGTTACTTAGAAATAAGGCTCATTGACTTTGATGGGTTCGTGTATAAATAAAGATTAATTTGGGATTAATTTTGCTTCCTGTAGTTTCACAGTCCATAAAAGAAAAGTCACTTTTACACCTCAGGATGTTTCTCCAAGTTCTGTGTTCTCAAAAGGATGTAATTTTTGAAAATTAAGTTCAATCAATAAACACATATATCTTGTCATCTATGACTAATGTGTATCTGTGCCTAAAGCCCTGAAAATTAAATTTTATAGGCTGCAGCATAATTTTGAGTTAATAATACACAGGAACTATCAAGCATTTGAGTCTACTTTCATCCAAGCAAACATGCTTAAAGGTGTTCTTGTTGTTATTATGATAAACTTAATTACCTGAGAGATTTTGTGAAGCTTGCTAAATTAATGAGATTATAACATCCAGAATTATAAACCAAATACACCAATACTACAGTAATCTTAATTTCAAACAAATAAAAATTCTGCTCTTGGATAAAATCTACCACATGCTTACCTTGAATTGCATGTAGGAAGTTTTTATAGTAAACACAATGGAGAATTCCTCTGGGAATAAGTCACAGTAAATGAAAATCTGTGATGCTGGAAAATTGAGGAAGCGAGGGTTTGTTGCAGAAAGCTGGAGGCCACGTGCTCCTTGGATTTGGATCATTCGTATTCCAGTTTTCACCCAGTTCAGGGGAACCACTTCAGAGAGAAGATCCAAGGGACGCAGGTCTATGCCAAAGAAAACACCAACTTAAATTACTGAAATTATGGGAAGATAATAGGTTATTAAAAGAAAGCAACGAAATATCATCTAGATGAGTTAAATGGTGGGAGGGATTGATCAGTTATCAGGAAGGAGGAGACAAAAATGTCAGAGTTGTCTTAGCAAAGATAAGTGAAATGTAATTAGAAGGAGCATAAGGCTGAGATCTTCCAATTTTCCCCTTGTTATGCTGGATGGATGGATGGGGTGCTGATGTGAGTACAGACATATTGTATTGAATAAAATAGGGATGATTCCTGATTTGAGAATACATCACAACTTTGAGGCATTTTTTAAGTCGGCAACTTTAGCCTCATCTTTGCACAGAGCATTACACCTGAGATATGATATTGCAAAATACTTTCTAATTTCTGAACATCCCCAAAGCATGCTTTTGGAGAAACAAATATTTCAATAGATGGAGCAATTGAACACTTTCTGTTCTTTACATTTGTTAGTAGATTGACTAAAATAATTCCTGAAATGAAAGCACTGATTCTGTCCTTATTATAGTATACAATAGAATTATTTGTTTGTGTATTTATTTGTTTTCAGCTCTTATGTATCACTCCAGTTAGCAGGACTCTTATATTTCTTTCTTGTAGTAAAAGAACCAGAAGACTAATAAAATACAGTAATTAACTAGAGTGAGAAATAACAACAAATGTTACTAAGAAAGAAAGGTCACTGAAAACAAAAACACTGATGGAGGTTATATTACATCCCTTTGCAGAGCTTTCTTTAAAAGATGAGTTTTAATTCCGCCAAAAGCTCAATTTGTCTGACCTTGAACCTAGCTGTTATTGCTATGGCTATATAGATTTTGGCCAATACATACAAATATTTCCAAATGTTATACCAAATAATTCCCAAACTTTATTCATAGAATAAAGCAAATCTCATGAAGATTCATATGGGGAGGAGGAGAGAGGAAGCTAAATAGGCTTACAGTTACATTAAAGTCATATTGACAAAAAACATCTGGAGAGTGCAGACAACATGTGAAGTTCATCTGCAGTGTTTCCAACAAATCCTGCACAAAACATACTAGGAGGTCTCCCAGACAAAGGAACAGTCCTGGTACAGATACAAGTTGATCACATGACTACACAATCCAGGAATGGTGTTGATGTTTTGCCAGCATTGTTGTATCTGGGGGGCAAGAAAATGCTAGTTCAAGGCAGCAAATGCCACCTCAAAAATTATTTGAAGGAACAGCCTGTGCTTTCACTGGGGGAGGTTTTTATTTGCCTTCAGAGAGTCCATATTAGAATATGAAATGCAATCAATAAAATAAGGATTGTACATAGAACAATATCGGACATCTGAAAAGTATACATATGTACTCAGTACTTGATTTGGGCCCCTTTTGCAGCAATTACTGCCTCAATGCAGCATGGCATGGAAGCTATCAGCCTGTGGCACTGCTGAGGTGTTATGGAAGACCAGGATGCTTCAATAGTGGCCTTCAGCTCTTCTGCATTGTTTGGTCTTATGTCTCTCATCTTTCTCTTGGCAATGCCCCATAGATTCTCTATTGGGTTCAGGTCAGGCGAGTTTGCTGGCCAATCAAGCACAGTAATCCCACGGTCATTGAACCAGGTTTTGGTGCTTTTGGCAGTGTGGGCAGGTGCCAAGTCCTGCTGAAAAATGAAGTCAGCATCCCCATAAAGCTCGTCTGCGGAAGGAAGCATGAAGTGCTCCAAAATCTCCTGGTAGACGGCTGCGTTGACCCTGGACTTAATGAAGCACAGTGGACCAACACCAGCAGATGACATGGCTCCCCAAATCAACACAGACTGTGGAAACTTCACACTGGACTTCAAGCATCTTGCAGTGTGTGCCTCTCCATTCTTCATCCATACTCTGGGTCCTTAGTTTCCAAATGAGATGCAAAAGTTTCTGTCATCAGAAAAGAGGACTTTGGACCACTGAGCAACAGACCAGGTCTGTTTTTCTTTAGCCCAGGTAAGACTCTTCTGACGACATTTGAAGCCCATGTCCAGGATCTGTCTGTGTGTGGTGGCTCTTGATGCACTGACTCCAGCCTCCTTGTAAAAGTCCCCAACACTTTTGAATGGCCTTTTCCTGACAATCCTCTCCAGGCTGCAGTCATCCCTGCTGCTTGTGTACCTTTTTCTTCCATGCTTTTCCCTTCCACATAACTTTCTATTAATGTGCTTTGATACAGCACTTTGGGAACATCCAACTTCTTTTGCAATTACCTTTTGAGGCTTTCCCTCCTTATGGAGGGTGTCAATGATGGTTTTCTGCACAACTGTCAGGTCAGCCGTCTTTCCCATGATTGTGATTCCTACTGAACCAGACTGAGAGACCATTTAAAGGCTCAGGAACCCTTTGCAGGTGTTATGGCTTAATTAGCTGATTAGAGTGGGACACTTTGAGCCTAGAATATTGCGCCTTTTCACAATATTCTAATTTTCTGAGATTGTGGATTTGGGGTTTTCATGAGCTGTAAGCCATAATCATCACAATTATGGCAAATCATGGCTTGAACTATCTTGCTTTGCATGTAATGAGTCTATCTCATATATTAGTTTCACCTTTTAAGTTGCATTACTGAAATAAATGAACTTTTGCACGATATTCTAATTTTTTGAGTTTCACCTGTACTATATGCTATTTATAGTATATATAAAAAAGGGCTGTGAAAATATTTACAGACCCCTCACATCCTGGACATAAACTGTTTCAACTCCTACCCTCAGAACGACACTATAGAGCACTGCACACCAGAACAACTAGACACAGGAACAGTTTTCCCCAGAACGCTAAACAAATAATTCCCTCAACACTGTCCAACTATTTACTAAGTCTGCATTACTATTACTATTAATCCTCCCATCCTTCCTTTTACCCATTTCTTCCCACTTATGACTGTATGACTGTAACTTTGTTGCTTGTATCCTAATGATTTTATTGAGTGTTTCCTAGTACGATTTGATTGCTTATTGTACCCTATGACTATTATTAAGTGTTGTACCTTATGATTCTTGACTCTTGCCAAATGTATCTTTTCTTTTATGTACACTGAGAGCATATGCACCGACAAATTCCTTGTGTGTCCAATCACACTTGGCCAATAACGAATTCTATTCTATTCTATTCTATTCTATTCTATTCTATTCTATTCTATTCTATTCTATTCTATTCTGAACAGCTATGAAATACTATATGCTATATATAAATGTTATGCTAAGTGAACAATTAAGCTTATATTACCATGGTTCTTATTATGGGAGGCTTGACCCGAAAGCTGCCACTATCCATTTTGTTTTGCAGTCAAACTGATTCACTTGGAAACTTGTTCTGTATCTCAAGGACTTTGCAAAGAAGAAAACCAACTGCTATGGTTCTTACACACATTTTCATACAAAAGCTATGATTCTGCAGTGCAGATTTAGTATCAATTATCACTATTGTAAAGGAAATTAATGTCTTTGTGTTTGATTTCATTTATCTCATGAATTGTTCAAGCACACGATGTACAACAGCTTTATATGAATGGAGGGTACTTTCCACATGTAAAAGAACTTTTTTTCATATTTTTATAAATACTTTACAATTTTGACTTCTAGAAATGGTAATTTCTCTTAATCACTCTAACTAGAAAGTTATGGAAGTTCTAGCCCCAAATCTATGTAAGGCAAGAGATTGGAAAAGGTTGAAATAAATCATTTGAAATAGATCTGTGCAAAGCGTTCAAAAGCATAGCATTAGTGTTATGCATTACTAAATAAAGTTATGCATTAAGTATGCATGCACCCAGACTCATGTTCCAAAAGACATGACTGATTTACCATTTAAAAGAGAATATTTCGTCATGTCCTTTGGAAATGTAGGGTATGTGTATGGGTCCATACATAATTCCAGCACAAGTGTTGCCTGTGCATGCACAAGCACATGTGAAGTTTCCTCTGAAATTATCATATAAACATTCCAAGGAATCAGCAGCTTTAACATATCCAGAGATATGTTAACACACTGTAAGAATCACTGTTTTAATACAAATATAGTAAGTCATCCTCAGAATAGCACTTAACTATATCTTCAAGATTATAGTATTCATTGCACTAGGAAAGTGAAAGAACCTGTGCCCTCCCCATTTCATGACTTTCCTAGCCACAATCTTTCAAAACAAAGATAATTTGTGTTGAGTGTATTGAAAGAATTATGGTTTAAACCCAAAACTTCTGAAGGGGAAAAGCATAAACATTTAAATTAGCTAAATACAATCATTTTGTGCTGGAAAATTGGTTTCATTGTTCTTGGTCCTGGGCATTAAGTTCCTTCCTAACCAACCAAAGCATTCAGTTCTCCATGAAAACAATGGCTGTGGTAGGTTATCTCAAAGACTTTGCCCCCCACTGTTTTCTGTGGCTTTAAGACTGATTTCTCAGCAATGGAGAAGCAGCTCTTTCTCATAGTGATGTAAAATAAAAGGCAAAGCAATCTTTTTCAGTGCACCTCCCATATTACAGAGACTTCCTTAATAATTGAAGCCAGCCCAGGATTATGCAGAATTTCATGAACTATTACAGAAGAACAGCTGAGATATGAGAGAAAGTTTGGCAGCTTATGCTGTGAAAATTCTGGCTAGGACCCTCTTTCACTTTTAACAGAGGATGTTCATTTTGTACAGATCAAGGGAATGCTTGGGGCAGCATTTTCAGAAGTTCTCAACTTACAGGAGAGTCAAAATCTTTTTGCAAAACAAGTGAGATTGTGTCTCCAAAAGTGGCTTTCCTGAACACTAGATATGGTAAAGAGAGAAGGGAGTAAAATTGCCTTGCAGCATACTTTTAAAGAACCTGTGGATATATCATGTTCCATGTGTAAAAGCATATATAACCTTCCTCGTAACAGTCTCTATCTCAACTCCTGTTTAAACATGATTCAGAATACATTGTATTGCTATACATCAGTGTTTCTCAATCCCAGCAATTATATGAATTTTAATTCCCAGAATTCCCCAGGCAGAACTGGCTGAGGAATTCTGAAAGCTAAAATTTATACATCTTTAAATTATTGAGAAATACTGCTGGACATGGCACTTACCCAATAGGGTTTCCTATGCTAAAGCAAGGGAACAGTGAGAAGGATCCTTAGAAACCATATGATATGATATCCAACTAATGAAACCTTCCCCAAAATGGATACCTTGATATGTATCAGACCACAATTTGCAATACCCTCAGCCAGTTCCACCATAGCTGGGGAAGGAAGTAATAACCCAGCATATCAAATCATAAAATCACAACACTGGAAAGATCATTAAGTCCAATCCTCTGCTCAGATTAAACCATCCCCACCAGATTGTTGTGAGCCTACACATAAAAATATCTTATAAAGAGATACTCCTCATCTTCCCTTGCTAATTAGTTCTACAGTCAAAAGGCATTTGCTGATGTTTGGGCAAAATCTGTTTTCCTTAAGACTGTTAGTTGGTGGCTGGATGTACAGTACTTTGGAACAATAGAAAGTAAGTCTTCTTCTTCTTTCTTCTTAACGATGCCCACTATGTGCTTGCAAAGAGCTATCATATCTCTTCTAAGATGTATTGTTTTCAAAGTTATCCAGTTCCTTTGGTCTCTCTACATCACATATAGTTTCCAGATCTGATCATCATTGTTGCTCTTCTCTGTATTGATTCCAGTTTCTCAATATCTTTCTTAAATGGTGGTGCCAAAACTGGTCCATTACTTGAGGTGATATGTGACTAGTACAGAATAATGTAGAATGATTATTTCCTGGATTTGCAAGCAATATTTCTTTCTATGGATTTAAAATTTGTTTGCCATTTAATTGATTCATATTCAGCAATGCTCAACTACATTTCCAAAATCCTTTTCATCTGGCCTCTCACAAAGTCTGGGAGCTCTCATTTAGTATTATGAATTAATTTCTTTTTCCTAAGTGAAGAACTTTGTTTCTGCCTCTCTAAATTATATTCTTTTATTTTCAGTCCACTTCTCTAGTTTTATCTAATCCCTACAATTTTGTATCATCTGTAACTATTACAAGCATTACTGCTACATCCAGCTTGGCAATTGATGAAAATGTTGAAGAGTATCAGGTCAAGCACCTATAGAACCTCATTTGATACCTAATTTAAAGAGAAACTAGGCTACAAGTGAGTTGTCAGGTTTCCAAGTAATGAAATCCATGTTAAAAGGAAAATAACAAAGTCCATCTTCAAAAAGATTTCTTTTATTTAGGAAAGCATCAAATTGGCAAAGTCCATGGTAATTCTGGATCTGACCCAACCTGGAATTACCCCACAATATTAGAAGTTAGAAACAACCCCCAAAAGTCACATTCTCCAATAGAAGTATTTCAACGTTGCTTGATGTCATAAACCTCCACCTCCAGGGGCCCAAGCCTGGATAGCTTGTTTCCCTCAGGAAAGAACATACCTAGTCATAACACTCTCTTTATCTCTACTCCTCCCCCCTTAGGAATGTGTCAAGCCCATAACCCTTCCCCCCATTACTGCCACAGAGAAAATAAGAAAAAGAATATATACTAAGACAAACTAAAATGGCTACACTTATGTCAATTTCAGACTTGACATGAGTATCCTTTGAGTACCATTTTCAAGTTATCTGTAAATCCACCTAATGGATATGCCACATAATATCTAAGGCTTGCTTGGAACTCACAATGTTCCAGTTTTTAGCCTATTTAACCACCACACCAAATAGTCTCTACTGCCACGTGCATAACCAATATCATGATATTCTTGTGAGCTGCTATGCTGAAGTCAAGATATATGTCAGGAGGACACCCACTCGGGAAAGGCTAAAATAGGAAATTCCAATCTTGCTATCTCTCCTGTTATGTCAGTGTGTTCATAACTGTTACTTACTTGTGTTCTTTGTTCTTTCTCAGTGTTTGAGAAACCAATACAAATTTACACTGCTTATTTTCTAACTTTTCATTTTTTAATTAACCAGGTATCTGTTCAAACATGTAATTTGTCTGTTTTGATTAAGCAATCACCTGTTGCTGATTTTTCTGGGCAAATGGTGAAGTAGCACACAGTTCCATTCATTATTGTAAGATTCTTTATTCTTACTAAGATATATTTCCATAGTTGCTTCTTTTTCCTTCAACTCACATCCACAAGTGTACAGAAATTCTGCATTATGCATCACATCACATGTGTAAGCATTCAGGAAACATTAAGTTACATTTGTGTAATACAAAGCTGTTTCATTTTAACCTCACTGGTCTGCTGATATATAACCAATCATTACAGGGGACATCTGTAGACAGATAGTGATTGAGGCACTCAATTGTTGTGCTAAAAGAATTCTGTAGAATGTTAGGCAGAATCAGCTAATAATAATGCAATATATCAACATGCCAGCTACTAAGTCCCTGGATAGCTGATAAGGTCTTACAAGATACAGGCAATACTGCAGAAACATTATTCCTTAATAATGATTCAGTGCTGCTCCAAGATGTAGACCAACTGGTTCATTTCTCCTGCTGAGTATGTTTAATTCTTTAAAATTAAGCTTCCAAACATATTAGAAAACCATAGGAAGCTGTGTTAAGACTGTTGGAGTACTGAGCAGATCATGATTTCAGAAATGTTATTCAAAGCATGAGTTCAGTGTGCACACTTTCTATATAATCATGATTAATAATATTGTTACTTACTGTAACAATTTCAATATTAGAAGGGATTCAGTTATATTTTCTCAAAGGAACTATTTTGTTTTAAAATATTGACTTTATTTTATGAATAATTAAAAGCATTGATTTTTGCCCCCAGATTTTTCATATATTTCCTCCACATTTTGCAGACTATAGTTGGCTGTATGTCAAAAGTTCTTGCTAAGTATTAATGACATCAAAAGAGACCAGAAACACAACACATTGAGGCTTGCCTGTTTATGTCCTGCATTAATTTCTTCTTCTTCAGAAAGTCAAGAAAATCAAGAACAGAAATAAATATAAGTTTTAAAAGCTGGTAAACGGACATTTTTCTGACATAAATTGTGGCTAATTGTTCTGTAAAAAAGGAAAACTTAGAAGTTCTAATAAGAAGCATATATGAGATGACATTATCAGTTCAATATTGTTTGTTATAAGCCTGATTGCATATTTAGCTTCATCAAGCTAAAGTCAAATCAAGGTAAATTGGTATCACATTGAATTAAGTGGATATACTTTAAATATGAAGTAAATAAATAAAGTTTAACCCTAATCTATATTTCTATTACACTTATGGATTTATTTATTTATTTATTTTTGCATTATCATGTACTGCATATTTAATATTTCACCTTTGGTTTGATACATTCACACAGAGGATACAGATCTAAATAGATCTGATAATTTATTCTTCATCTTCAAAATTGGAATGGCACAAACGATAAAGTTTTTCTTGGTTATTTCATAGGCTTCCAGTTATATTACAGTATCAATTGATTGGTAAGAGAGAAAATATTGATGATCAGGTTACGCTCAAGTTTAAATTAGAACCCTAAATTAGAAAGAAGTCTGAAATTACCATCACACAAAATCCATTCATAGGAAGGGGTAAAATATGAAATTAGTATACTGATGTATTGTTGTGCATTAGTGTTACACACTAATATTTATGTTCTCATTAGAAAAAAGTTTTCTGGCTTAAAAGATCATTTTTATCATATGGATATTCTTTCTTTCTTCTTTTTCTGGATCCATTTTAAATAACTACAGATTTCAACTGTCTCCATGACACAGTTAATAGTGACTATGACTTCAAGAAACAAGCATCCAGTGATAAGCAGACAATTATTTCAAATATTTAGGAGAAAATCTAGCAAAAGGGTGAACTCAAACTGAGGCTGCATATCTCTAAAGATTGCTCCAACTTTACAATATAAAAGTACAAATCATTTTTGCTGTAACAATGAAATACAACACCACTTATCAACATATCTTAGAGTAAGAGCTTCAGTATGGAGGATTCTTGCTTATTAGAGGCTTTATTATAGGAATAATGTAAAGATTACTGAATAATGTAGTTTGGGTTTTTACACTGTTTTGTTTTTCTTTATCTTGGGTTAGATGTAAGGTGACTGACTGAACATGGAATTCTGTTACATGAATCATAAAATTTAGAAAAGCAAAGTGACATTTGTCCAAAATCATAGGCAGAGTAAAAAAAAATCTATTGTTAATCATTGCTGGAATTTTGTTGCATTTTTAGTTTCAAAGACAAGAAAAATGATTTGCATAATTCAACTGAATTTCAAGAGCAACTGAATCTATTCTTACTTCTGTGATATGAATTTAGATAACTGTTGTCCAAACTGATTCTGAGGATTTTATTTTTTATTGTGAAAACATCAAAAGCAATTGTTCAAAATAGTTTACAGATCGGTGTGAGAAGTTGGGTAAAATTCAAGAGAAATGCAGGATGGACTCTAGAAGTGAATTTACATAGGAGAACCGTGTTATGGTAGCAAAAAAAAAAATCAAGAGCCTAGTAGCACCTTTTCCAACTAACTTTTTTTTATTAAAGACATTGATTTCTGAGCTAGACCTCACCAAATCTTATGCTTTTAAATAACATTTGTCAATTGGGAAAGATACCACCATTTTCTTGAAAAGGAGTAAGTATTCAGATTTTAGTGGAACATATTTATGTAAATAGGGTTTAATTCAAATCCTAGACTATGAATACTTCGTTCTTTTTCATGTCTACAAAAAGAAAAACAGCTCTAATGGTGTTTTTAACTTGGATTGATAACTAAACATCAGTAACAAAGAAAACTGAGCTTCTAAATTAAAATTACTTTTTATGTAATCAAATTCCTCTGCATATGTTTTATATTTTAGAAATTAAATTTCTCCTCCAGATATTAATGTGTAATAATATTTTTAAACTCTCTTTAGGTTTTTAGCTGTGTGCTTAAAAATGTAGAGCTGTCTTTCCCCATCTATTCAGAAAATCAAATGTTTATATTCCTCATTTATAATAACATACTTACGTGCTATGCATTAATATCTAATCTGATGTACCTTCTGTGCAGGAATTTTGTAACATGTGAACTAACAATGCCTCCAAAAAAGTAGATATAATATCTGGATTATAAGCAAAATCTCAGAAGAAATTATTTTAAAAGAAGGAGAGGGAAGGAAGATTAAAACACCAGCAGGAGAAGAACCTTAAACAAATGCCAAATATAAAATTATTAATGCAATAAAATTGCCCAACGTGTTTTAACAAACATTTCCATTAGAGGTGAGATGGGAGTCTTCTTTGGGAGTCTTCTTTGCATAAGCAATTACTTATATATTAATTGATATGATACATGCTTCTATAGATTGAGATTCTACAAGGAAAGAAAAGCTTTCAAGTAAAAGCCAGTTCAGTATCACTGTTATCGGTATGGCTTAAAAGAGGATAAACTTCAATAGTCACATGTATGAGTAGACTAGCTTTTATACTTCCAGTAATATAGATTTTAAAATAAAGTTGCTTGGGCAAAACATGGAAAGGGGGAGCAATTTTTTTTCTTCCACCAATGGTATTCTGTATGTTTATTAATATTACAGACCTAAACACAACACAAGGATAAAGAAGTCTTATTGAATACAGCAAGGGTTGTTTCTGAGTCAATGTTCAATACTGGGCATTGGACTGCGCTATACTTTCCTTGAACTGAAACTGGTCTTTAAGATGAATAGATGTAGGGACAATGAAATCTCAGAAGATTCATCAAAAGAACTTTCAATAGTTAGATAACACCACCAAAGGTAAAGATCAGCTAACATCCAATTTAGCCAAACCAGTGGTAGCATTTCCTCCTACTCAATAGAATCTCTTTATCTTGTTCAGCTCAAATAAAATCTGATCTTGAAGAGTTTCAGACTGCAATGATTTATGAATTATGCATGAATTGTGCATCTGATTTCTCTGCTATCCCAACACAATCAACTCAGCAAAGCAAATCACTTTACTTCTATCTGCCCTTTAATCAACCAATCACCAAACCAGGAAACGTACCTATAATGTCTATATCATCCTATTTTCCTAGATAAAGAGATCAAAGCATAAAGATTAGACATATATGGACTTGGTACATTTGTATGCAGGGAGTTTTACAGCCTGACCTTGTATTTAGCTTTAGAAAGCAACTATTTTTTTTAGAGAATAACGGACTGTGGCCATTCCTTCCACTTCTTTTGCAAAGGAAGATATCTATTGATGTTCCAGTCTTACCTGTGCAATGTTCCCATGACTTTCCTCCTCTGGCCAAGGATGGCTCAATCCAGAAGTGCAGCAGCACAATCCAAACTAGTAGCAAAGCAGACATGAGGGAACTTTGTCAGCAGGCCCATGTAGAGATACCTTCCTGGTCATCATTTAGTCTCCTCATCCTGAACCTCTCTCTGGCCTGGAAATTTTGCAAACACAACTTGATGCCACATGGCCTGAGATCTAAGACTCCACAAGAAGAGTTACTTTCTTTGCCAATCCACCTGAAATAGTCCCCCCGCCAGTCTTACTCATAAATTTTGGTCAAGCTGGCTGCTGCTACTAGGTTAAAGATATTAAGACCTCCATGATGAAGGGAGAAAGCTTAAGATGTGAGTGATCCTCAGCTGGCTGATGTCTAACTGCTGAAATGCCCCATCCTGAAAGAACAGAGACCTCCCACGGACCACAAAGTCAGCCACAGCAGGAGGCTGCAGTTGCAGACATTTAAATGTAAAAAGAAAAAACAAGAGGAGGTGGAGTTTACTGCCTTGGGGAACTTTTCATCTTTGCCCAGCCCTCTTAAGGCTGGCTTTTAATGCTGAAGCAGAGGAATTTCCCTCACCACTGCTGAGGGAAGGCAGGCAAAAAAAGGAGGTGTTTAGCTCTCTGTACACCTACATTCATCATCTGCTGTAATGCTGTGAGCCCAGATTTAGATAAAGTGTGTGCTTCAGGTGGGGAAAAGTTCGTGTGCACATGGCTTGTTTTCCAAGCCATGTATAATCATCCCTCCCCTAAAACACAGTCTTGTTTTGCCAAAAAAAAAAAAGGAGAGGGGAATTTAAGAACTGGACCCTATTTCATAGCAGTAATATTGTTGCAGTTACAGGAATTTAGTGCCCTTCTAAATAAATCCTAACAAATTTTAATCTGGAATACGTGACCAGAAAACAAAGGAAAAAGGTTCCAGCAAAACAAGAGTTATTTAATCTGAGGTCAGTCAAGCAGTGAATTTTCATTCAATAAGGAGGTTTCTGTATGTGCTGAGTGTCCCACCAGGTTGCCAGCAATGAGAACTTCATGGAAAAGCAGCTATTGTAGAAAACATCAGGCTCAAGAAAGTATTAGAGTCATATAATATTACTAATTACAGTAACATATAACAAAATATATGAATATTATATATCCATAATATTCCTATATTATAATAATATATCACATGCATAATATTCTTATATTAAAGAAAATATTGGAAAATATGGGGTTAATTTTTACCAATTTATATTATGAATTGGAATTTAAGCCTCCCTCCAAGATTGCTGGGTTTTTTTTGAAATTTTGGAACTTCAATAAAGAGTGGTTTGAGCTGACTTCAATGAGCATTTTTTTTAATTAAATGCAGAAACTTTAATGAAATGTGAGCTAATTAACACAGTATAATATACAGTGGTATATACAGTGGTTATTGTGGCCAGCACAAAATGAGCTTGAGAATTTTTTAATGAGAGACACTTCAACATGAGTGTTGGAGTCTTTCACTAAAATCAAACTATAGATGCAAGACTACAAGTATAATTGTCTGTACACCATATGTTTATATGTAAGAAATATGGAGACTGTCATTCAGTATTTGAAGGACAGGGCCATAACTCAAGGATTGAACAAGTGTTCTGCATATTTTTGAATCTGGCCTTTGTGTCTCCAATGCAGCACTGTGTGTCCAAGTGTGAAAAGATTGTAATTATTAAATCTCTAACTGCTGTGCAACAGGAATGAACTGGTGGAAAAGGGATGGCTGGTCAGACTTCATTCATCAGAACACGCCAGAGATGAGAAAAAGTGAAATAAAACTTTCTCTCTGCACTTCTCCACCCTAAGTTCTCTTTTCCCATCTGGTGAAATCAGCAAGATATATGTCAAAATTCACATCTTTATACACCTCTGAACTTGCTATGAAATGTACTGTAACAACTCTACTAGGAGCCACAGGCAAATCTGCAAACAATTATCAGCAAAAGGTTAATAACATAAATGCAAGTTACTAACTCTACGGACATTCAAAGTGAGCTAGAACTAATCCTCTTTAGTTGTAATTCCTGCAATAGGCTGCAAAATGTTCAAATTTGATTTGGATTCTATAGCTATGAGCTATTATGATTGTACCCCTTGAGAGGAAGCTAAGGGAAGAATTTTGCTATGCATTGAAACTTGCAACTAGAAAGAAAATCTGAGGCAACAGAAAAATGAGAAACTAAATCATTTATTTCTTTGACTGCTAACATAAGCATGTTTTCAAGGATCAGGGATTTTCCTTTAATTTATGTAAGAATACATTGTTGAATATGGCAATATAAACTTATAAGACCAACAAGGATACTGTATTGTAATTCCATAATCCCCACAGTGGTATTGGAAATATAAATATCATTATGGTAATAAAACAACAATGAGAGGTCAGTAAAAGCTCCAAAGTATTATATGGAATCGAGCCGCTTCTCAGATTTATCAACACATATCTTCTGGACAAAGGAAAATTCCACATCAGGTACGAGATATTATATGCTGTAGTTGCCAACACTGCTGTGATTTTCCTAGTAAAAAGAGAGCCTTTTTTTCAAGAGTCACAATTCACATGATATAATATATACATCTCCACCCCAGATGAGTGATGTCATTCCAGTGTTTACCTAGTGCCTGGACGCTGTGAAAGTCTGGATGGTGTAGTACTATCTTAAGCTTGGTAAGTAATAGAAATAGAAGGGTAGAAGGAATTATTGGACCTATATATTACATAATATCATACTTCCCAATTTCTCTAAATTTTTGAGACAACCATTGAAATTCATAAAGGAATAATGAAAAATATAAGATATACTGAGGACCAAGCACTTTAAGATATTTCACATTAACCACGCTACTGAATTACAACTGCTATTTTTTATTGATAGAACACATTTAACTAAAATAATTCAAAATAATTCAAAATAATTTTCCTTTCAACAAGAAGTCAGTAGTTTCAGCTGCCACTTATAACCATTACTTAGCATGCTGCTTTCTCATCCTAGCCACCATAGATTGAATGCTTTGTTTTGAACAAAGTTTCAATGCTTCAATCAGTATTAAGAGGCATCAGGACCTCCGATTACTTGGCAAGGTTTTGTCTTTTTTTCCCCTTTCAAAGCAAGGAATTCAGGATCAGGTTGTCATGACTGATCATTCAGAAATCTTGTTTTTTTTTTGTTTTCTTTTTTAATAACTGTCATAATATTTTCATGATCTAAGATGGGCATACTTAGTGTTCTTGGTTGCTTTTTATACTCCTAGAAAGCATGTTTCTTCCAGAAGATGAAACTGGAAACTCTGATCAGTACAATGACAGTTATGACATGGCTTTTCAAAAGGTTTCAACAGACTACTTCAGACTACTGGCAAAAGTTATATGCAGATTATTAGTATTAGTATTCTGATTTCAAGTAAGGTTATATTTTAAAAAAATTAATCAGATAACTGAAGCTATAGGTACCTGAAGTTGTAGATGTGTTGGAGTTTGGAATGGATTGAAAGAGGATTAATAAATTAAAGCTCAATCTGGGTAAGATAGATCTAGTCTACTAGTAAAGCTGAGTAATGATTAACCTGTTTTGGATAGCATTGTATCTCAAGATCAGGGTGAACTCAAACTACGAATACATGAAGGTAGATATGATATAGTTGGAATAACAGAAACTTGGTGGGATGAAACCCATGATTGGAGCATACTGGTAGAAGGATACAAACTATTCAAAAAAACCAGACCCCATAAAAGAGGAAGTGGAGTTGCACTGTATGTAAAGGACCACTATATTGCCACAGAAATGCATGAAACCAAAGATGAAAACCTCCTAGAATGCATATGGGTCAATATAAAAGAAAAAAAGAATGACATGGCCATAGGTGTATATTATAGGCCACCCAATCAAGCAGAAGAAATAGATGTCCTTTTTGCCAACCAACTAACAAACATATGCAGGAAACACACAATAGTAATGGAAGACTTCAATTATCCTGATATCAATTGGAAAACTAATTCTGCACCAAGTGAGAAATCAAATAAGTTCCTAACCAACCTAGCTGACAACTTTGTTGTCCAAAAGGTAGAGGGTGAAACTAGAGGAACAGCCATACTGGACTTAATTCTTAAAAACAGAGAAGAAGTGATAGAGGGAATTGAAACTGCAGGAACCTTGAATGAGAGTGACCATGTCATACTAGATTTCAACATAACACAAACACAAGCAATAGAACATAATGACACCAGAGTCTTGGATTTTAAAAGAGCTGATTTTAATAAACTCAGAGAGAACTTGGGAAAGATTCCATGGATGAAAATCCTAAAGGGGAAAACAACTCAAGAATCTTGGAAAACTCTGAAAAGTATGATCATAGAAGCCCAGACCAGCACAATACCACTGAGAAAGAAAAACAAGAAATCCAAGAAGAAACCAGCATGGCTGCACAAAGATCTCTCTGGAAAATTTAAAGAAAAAAAGGACAAGTACAAAAAATGGAAAGAAGGACATACAACTAAGGCAGAATATCAGCAGATAGCCAGAATCTGCAAAGACGAAGTCAAGATAGCAAAGGCTCAGAACGAACAAAGACTTGCAACAAAAGTCAAAGATAATAAAAGAAAGTTTCTTACAACATATAAATAACAAGAAAAAAATCAAGGAAACAGTAGGTCCACTAAAGAGAGAAGACGGCAAGGAAGTAACAGGCAACAGAGAGAAAATAGAACTGCTTAACATTCTTTGCATCAGTCTTCACGCAAAAATAAACTATAGCTCAACCCACCAAAAACATAACTGTAAAAGACAGACCAGAAATAAATTTAAAATAAGCAAAAAAAAAAAAATAGTAAGAGAACACCTGTCTGATCTTGATGAACACAAATAATCAGGGCCTGATGGATTACATCCCAGAGTTTTAAAGGAGCTGCAGAGGTCATCTCAGAACCACTGCACCGTATCTTTCAAAAATCCTGGAGCACCAGGAAACTACCAGAGGACTGGAAAAGAGCTGATGTGGTTCCCATCTTCAAAAAAGGAAAAAAAACAGACCCAGGAAACCATAGACCAATCAGCCTAACATCAATACCCAAGGAAGATACTGGAAAAGATAATAAAAAAACAGATCTGCCAACATCTACAAACAAGTAAAGGAATAACTAGCAGTCAGCACGGGGTTGTTAAGAACAGATCATGCCAAACCAATCTTATTTCATTCTTCAACATAGTGACTAAATTAGTAGACCAGCAAAATACTGTGGACATAATATATTTAGATTTCAGCAAGGCATTCAACAAAGTAGACCACAACCGACTTCTTAGTAAGCTAGAAAAAAGTGGAATAGATAGCACCACCACTAGATGGACTCGTAACTGGCTGACAAACCGTACTCAGCGAGTAGTCCTTAATGGGTCTAAGTCTACATGGAGGGAGGTAAACAGTGGGGTGCCACAAGGTTCTGTCTTAGGCCCAGTACTCTTCAATATTAATAAATAAATAAATAAAGCATTTAAAATTTTTTTTAAGGGGCATGCATAAGTGCATCATTGTGCCTCCCATCCCTGTCCTATTGTCCCCATTTAATCGTACCTATTTTCTGTATTCTTACTCATGTTTATACTTATATCTATTATTTTGTAAGCGATTGACAAATCAAATAAATAAATAAATAAAATATCTTCATTAACGACTTAGATGAGGGAATAGAAGGGGAAGTTACCAAATTTGCAGATGATAGTAAGCTGGCAGGAATAGTTAACACCCAAGAAGATAGGCTCAAGATCCAGATGGATCTTGACAGACTAGAACACTGGGCCATATCTAACAAAATGAAATTCAATATAGAGAAAAGTAAAGTCCTACACTTAGGCAAGAAAAACCAACAGTACACATATAGACTGGGTGAAACCAGGCTCAATAGCAGTAACTGTGAGAGGGATCTTGGAGTCTTGGTGGACAACCAGCTAAATATGAGCCAGAGGGATACAATCAAGATCAAGGGAGGTACTAATACCACTCTATAAAGCCTTAGTAAGACCACACCTAGAGTACTACATCCAGTTTTGTTCACCACATTACAAAAAAGATGTTGAGACTCTAGAAAAAGTACAGAGAAGAGCAACCAGGATGATTAGGGGACTGGAGACTAAAACATATGAAGAATGGTTATAGGAATTAGGCATGGCTAGTCTAGTGAATAGAAGGACCAGGGGAGACATGATAGCAATCTTCCAATATTTGAGGGGCTGCCACAGAGAAGGGGTCAAGCTATTTTCTAAAGCTATTTTCTAAAGACAAGGAATAATGGATGGAACCTGAACAAGGAGAGATTTAACCTGGAAATAAGGAGAAACTTTCTGACAGTGAGAACAATCAACTAATGGAACAGCTTGCCCTTGGAAGTTGTGGGAGCGCCATCACTTGAGACTTTCAAGAAGAGATTGGACTGCCATTTGTCAGAAATGGTGTAGGGTCTCCCGGTTGGGCGGGGGGTTGGACTGGATGACCTACAAGGTCCCTTCCAACTCTGATTATCTGTTATCTGTTTTTGCTTGAAAAAACCTTTAGTCCAAGTTTCTGTCTATAGCACATTGTGCCTTTTCTCAGCTGTAGGCGATGTGGCAATTTCTTCTATCTGATGTTCTGATTGATGTTACACACATATTTAATTGCCTTACTGTTACTGATTTTAGCAATGTGGATTTTAAAAACATATATTTTTATTGGATATTTTAGAGAAATTATATAAACAGGGAATTAAAAAGAACAAAAAAAGGGAGAGAGTAAAAATAGTAATGTGTTTTAATGTGCATGTTTTAATTTTGTGCCTTAGGCAAAAATAATTACATTTCTTTATACGTCTATGCATATCTAAAGCTGTACATATGTATGATATTTAATTTTAACTTAAATATTGTGATCTTTAACTTTTTAAACATGATGCTACTATAATATAAAATGAGGATCAGAGGAAATTTGATAACTAATGCTTCTCAATAAATCACTGAAAAGAAACTATAGAATTCATTAACAGATCATAATTAAAAACAGTACATTCTGCAGCCCAGCTTCAGAACACTGTCAAATTCACACAACATTCCAAATCAGAACAAAAACATAACAAAAACAAAAAACAGGCTTATATAACATACTATAGGTTGAAGTCCACACATCTTAAATTTGTTCGGAAAACACTGCTTTAAAAGATAGCCCTCTTAAAATATAGTTGTGATGCTTAAACACTAGCAAGAGGCTATTTATTTTTATTCTAACTTTTCCATAAACTGTAAAGGGGTAGAGTTAGGGTGAAAAGAATGAAGCCAAATCGTGTCCAATCTGCTATGTATGGTCAGGGAAGTGTAATGAGGTCTCCATCCTATCAATTAATAACTATTGGAGAAATCAAAGATGAATGCAAGCTGCAAGCTTCTACATATGCAAATGGCACAGGGGAAAAACCATCGTTTGGGGGCAATTTTTCACAAATAGTTGAAAGAAGCAGAAAGCCCACGCTAGTATCTATTCACATTGAAGAGAAGTAAATATTGGGGAACAATAGATTGTAGCATTGGTTCTATTGTTCTTGTTCCAAGCGACTCTATAAATCAGCTGTCAGATTTCAGTATTATTTGCCCAGTATAGCATCTGCTCCTCTTTTCTGCCAAATGTTAACTTCTTTTATCATCTTGGCAAAATCCTGAAAGCAATTTGCCTTTGACCTTTCTTAGAATCAGTTTTACAGAGCAAACATATAGTTCCTGAGGCCAAATACAAGAGAAGAGATTGTATTCTTGTCTTCCTATTGTTTGCACAAAGTAACCACAACTGCATAGATTGTCCCTTAGCCCTTTCCCTACAGATGACTTCATGATAATTTACCATAACAAGACAATGAGAGAGTTTCTTTAAAATATGATGTAATCTATGCTGAAAGAATGGAAAGTACAGGTATCCTTGATTTGTGACCACGACTGAGCCTAAAATTTGTTTCTAAATGAGAGTTAAGTGACTTTTGCCCCATTTTATGACCTTTCTTGCCATCGTTGTTAAGTGAATCACTGCAATTTTAAAGTTAGTAACATGGTTGCTAAGTGAATATGACCTCAATTGACATTGCTTGTCAGAAGGTCACAAAAGGTGAACGCATGACCCTGGGACACTGCAACTGGCATAAATAAGAATTAGTTGCCAAGCTTCTGGATTTTGATCACGTGACCATAGGGTTGCTGCAACAGTTGTAAATATGAAAAATGGTCAAAAATCACTTTTTTCAATGCAGTTGTAACTTTGAACTGTCACTAAATGAACTGTTGTAAATTGAGGACTACCTATACTACAAATGACACAAACGAGTAATTTTTGTATCAGTATAAGATAGAAAGTTCTGGTTAATCTTATGGATGGAATGTCAATATTAATCAAAAATAGATAGGATTAAAACAGCATGTTTCTTTTCTTTTGAAGATGATGGGAAATTAATTATCTGATGTATGGTCAAAGAATTTTGGGAAAAAATATTTTAAAATTCTAAAGTGCAAGCAGGTAATTCTTCAAACATAGTAAAATATCCCTTTGTTCACTGTCCTTTCTCCCCACTTCCTGAATAAATACAATATTGGTATAAAATAGAGATAATATTAAAATGAGTATGTCAGAATTGTTGGGTTAGAAGGTTAAGAATCAATAGATAGGAAAATTTGGCAAGTATACTTCTTTTTAGTTTCTCAGTTTTGTAAACTTCAAAATTCTGCCACAAATATTATACTTTATATATTATCCTTATACTTTTTTTAAAAAATCAAACCTTTCTTCTGGATATAACATATATTCAGTTTTGAACTAAATTAAAAAGTCCAGAAAAATGGATTTTAATCTATAAATTCACTCTGGTTCCCCTATATGTATATTTGAAAGATATGCTTATGGTTCATAAGATAGACATTCAGATAGACTCAATTTCTGAGATATTTCACAAAAGAATAGTTACTACATTATGTTGAATATCTTCACCAGGATTACAGAAAATAAGAAGAGCAGAATTATTCCCTAAATTTATATTTAGGTTTGACTCTGTTCTTGATCACACTCCTAAAGTCAATCCTCATCATGTATGGCACTAACCACAGAAGAACTATATCGAATTGTTCATCCAGGAAGTGCCATGGTGCATTTTTCTTTTGTATGTGAAGGAAGCAGAAGAGTTAGAAAAACCATTCTCCGATATTATTTTGCTTGGACTCTCACCACACAATGGGAGTGGGGTGGGGAAGGAGAAAGTTAAACACAGCCAAAGTATCAAAGGGTTAAGAAATAAGAATTGTTATCAGAGAAGAATCTGGCACAGGCTTCTCTTGTAGAGACTACATTTGGTTCACATCAAACAGAATGCACCTTTGTTCCTAATGGGACTCTGCGTCAGTAAACAGAGGCCTCTGCTTACAAAAAGAAGATAAATAGGCTGGGGAGGCTGTGTGTGAGATGATGAAGAGGAGCAAGCCCTTGATCGTGCTCTGAGCTCTGGCAGGTTTTTCTTTCTTTTTTTCTCCTTTCTCTTTTCACTGTAATTATATCCCTTCATCAGGTTGTGAGTATACAACCTCAGCTTCCCCCCACTTTTTAAGCCTTTGAAGTATGCTCTTTCAACAATTATGCAGAGGATACTCAGAGTCTTTTTTCTTTCCTCTTAATTGTAATGTGCTTGGCAGAAAGGGAAAAAGGAACTTCATCCAGGATTCCTGCCCCAAGTTACAATTAGTCTTTTCCCATCCACCTCTTCCTTGCTAGGACTTGTTGTTCTGTTTGGATGCAATTACTGGGCACTGTTTTATGATGCATACTAGTAGTAATTTCAGGACTGGCAGTGCTTGCAAATGGGCAACCCCTGTTATTACTCTTGTCATTGCACTTCTGCTGCAAATTACTCACAAATGTAACAATAGCTATTTTTTTATTTTTTTTATAATGCCGCCCTTCTCCGAAGACTCAGGGCGGCTTACAATTTTTGAGATACAACCCAGTGTGCTCAGCAATAGCCTTCATTCCATTGTATATGCCTGCTTATTACTAAGCAGCATTTTTACAAAGTCAGCTTATTGCCCCCAACAATCTTGGGTCCTCAATTTACCTACCTCGAGAGGATGGAAAGCTGAGTCAACCTTGAGCCTGGTGGGATTCGAGCCTACACTAATTGTAGGCAGCTGGAACTTAAGTGCAGGCATTTAACAGCCTGAGCCACCAAGGCTCGGATAATCTATACAGGTAGCCCTAGACGTATGACCACAATTGAGCCCAAAATTTTCATTGCTAAGCAAAGCACATGTTAAATGACTTTTGCTCCATTTTACTACCTTTTTGCCATTGTTATGAGTGAGTCACTGCAGTTGTTAAGGGAATCTGGCTTCCCCTATTGATTTTGCATGCTAGAAGCCAGCTGGGAAGGTTAAAAATTGATGATAACATGAGCCCAAGACAATTCAACTGTCATAAATATATGCCAGTTGCCAAGCATCCAAATTTGAACATGTGACTGTGGGGATGCCACAATAATCATAAGCACAAAAACCAATCATAAATCACTTTTTTAAATGCTGTTGTAACTTTAAACAGTCACTAAACAAATGGCTGTAAGTCAAGGAATACTTATACAGGTATTCCTCAACTTATGACTGATTGCTTAGTGAACATTTGAAGTTACAGCAGATCCCCTAAATGTTACTTACAATCTGGTTCCAAGGTTCTGATCATCACCACCCCTCCCCGCATGGGTACATGAATGCATTTTGGGGACTTGGCAAACAATCTGCATTTAAGCCATTTGCAGAGCCTCTGCTAATGTGACTGTGATTTATAACATTTGTGCCAAAAAACAGCATTTCAGCAAAAATGCCCAATAACAGGCAATAATTCACTTAACAATCACAGCATTTGCTTAATGACCACATTTGCTTAATGACACCATGTTTGTTTAATTACTGCTTCAAACCAGTTGTAAAACAGGATTAATCATATGGGTGACCTGCTTTATGACCATCATGACTTATAACAGTAATGGGGTGGCTCCATTAGAGACATAAGGCAAAGACTTCTCTATGCCAACCAATCTCGCCTGATTGTAAAAAACCCAAAACAGAGAATAAATTTCTATACAAGGAGATACCAAGGAGATTTCCAATGATATTTTAAAAGAATTAGAATATCAGTATATTGTAAATGATCAATCAAATTAAGCTAGATTCTTGATGTTTGTGTGAAAGCCAAAAGAAACACCAAAGTGACATGATTTCCTTATCATTTCCCAGCCAAGTACTAATCAGATGCACTAGTTTTATTTACTTATTAGATTAATATCCAATGTTTTATTTTTTAATGTCAAGACAACATACATACTCCTCCTCCTATTTTTCCTATAAAAACAAACCTGGGAGGCAGGTTGGAGAGAAAGGGGGGACTCAGGAGGAGGAGGGAGGGAGGGAGGGAGGGGGAGAGAGAGGGGGGGAGAGAGGGAGAGAGAGAAGAGACTCTTACCCCAAATCACCTCTATGGTTTCTGTATTAAGGGGAAGATTAGAACTCATGGTCTCCTGGTTTCTAATCTAGCATCATGACCATTATACAAACTGGCTCTTTTTCAAATCTGATCCTGCTTAACCTTTAGGGTTCAGTGTAGGTAAGCTAAGTACTCTCAACTGCAATGACAATTCTCCTGAATTCATCTTGACTCTGATGGCTATCTGGACGTTTGTCTGTGGGCTTTTCTGCAACAGCTCAAAAGCGATTTTTCATTGCCTTCTTCCGTGATGCTTGTTCAATTTTTCATCAAAATGGGATTTATCCCTTCAAACCACTATTCAAATATGCCTTTTTTGGCAACTTTTATCCAGCTACAGCCACCTACTTTCAGAGGTTAATTATAAACAAGGGTTCTCTAAGCTGAGAATCATTATAGTGACTTAGAAAGAATAAATAAGATAGATGTTTTGGATTTACCTGTCAAAAACTTAGAAAGACATCAATTAACAAAATGTGAACATTAAAACAGCCCAAACAGCTTTGTATATGAAAAAGTCTTTAGTGGGTATAGCCTCGTTTGTGCTCCCATATCAGCAAAATGTGGCATCAAAATAACATTTTTCACCTTCATTGTTTTATTTTCAAAACAGTTACATTTAAATCAAACATTAAACATCTGATAAATTTAATGTATGAACCTTCCAGCCCTACATGCTCATTTCAGCAAAAGAAGTGGACATATCCTAATATAGTTATAGTCATTTGGGTATTAAGAGGCAGGTATTGTTGTTGTTGCTAATTGTAGTTATGAAAGTATGGGAAGTTGCGCAATCCCGTTTTAAAACAAATCAGTGAAATTTGCAAGGAAAGTAAGAACAATTCAAGTGTGTAGTAAGGAATTAAAGATGAGTTCTGACAAACCTTTCTGATTAGATCGATGATTTGAGTTGGGTGAAAAAAAGATACTCTCTCTGTGTATGTGTATTTGAGACAGAGAGAAAGAGAAATTTAAGTGACAGCCTTTTTTAGTAGTATTTGATTCCAAGAAAACTAAAGCCCCACTTATTTATTAGTACAGCCAAAATGAAAATAACACTATAGAAATACCCAGCCCGCCCCATTATTTCCTCTCAGCAATAAGCAAAATTGAAATAATTGTAACTTCCTTCCCAATAAATATCCAGACAATTGTGGTGTTAAACGGATGCATGCTTACAAAAAAATAACTACAGGTCATAAAGTGAGTATATCTTGTGAATGTTACAACCTTAAAATGATTGTATCTATGCTTATAGAAAATACAAATAATACACTAGAGTAACATGCACAGCAAAAGAATAAATTACCATCAGGCACTTTCATTAATTCATTCAAACTTTCTCAGTAGTGGGACTCAAGGCTATGCTTTCCTGCAGCCTTTGCAAGAATAGCTTATACATTTTTGTCTTGTGGTGATCACATTCCCTCTTTCTCCCTTCTTTAAATATGCCCAGAATTTATAACACATATTCATATGTTTAATACATTTTTAAAATTGAAATTAGAAAGATGTCATGGTAAATGTATTGAAAACAGGAGTAGAAGCTTGGTAACAAGCGTTAAATGCCATTCTCAACGCTGTTCTGATGAAAGCCATCAGTGTTGGAGCCTTTGACATTTACCAGGACCCTGATTTAATGAAAAGGGGATGGGGGGGAAAGATGGAATAGCTTACCCTGAAAAATACATGATTTGAGGGAAATGGAGGCCTTATGCACATAGAGCTAGGGTTGCTCAGTCCAATAAAACCATAAATTAGCATTAATTTTTGCCACATGGATTGAGATTGGTTATGTTTTAATTATCTTTTTATGTTTGAATTTGACATACAGTCTTAAGGAAGAACTGTTATGTGAGACTAGTTCATATAATTCCTTTGTGATGTGGGACTAAGTATTTCCCATTGCAACAATCCTAACAAATGAATATTTCCATCAGATTGATTTCTCTCATACTAGTGCAAGTTCAAACTTTTATTGTCAATGCACAACATGTGCACAATTAAATTGAATGAAGTCTTCCTGCTGCATATTGGCTTTCAGGTTACCTGTACAGAAGAGCTGTCCCCAAGTTACAGTGTTTGGAACAAGCAGGAAAGTGCTATGATTTTATGTTTGCTTTCCTGAATCAGAGACTAGGATCAACAAGTTGTGCTCAGCCAGGGTTAGGCAATCTGAGTTTTTTAATCTTAATTTTAAATGCTTCAGAGGAAAGCTACCTTGTCTGTTTCCTGCAGTCTTCTGTTTGAAGAGAAAAAGAATATAAGGACCCTATTTTCCAGATTCAGTACTAAATCATGATGGGTTTGTTGCTGAGGCCTGAAGAAGTTATCAAAAGGCAAAAGAAACCACCTTATTCTGAGCTGGTTATGGGTTGTCTTGGACACTGATATAAATGCATTTGAAGATTTTATTGGTGTCTTTCCCAGCTTCCCCAGCTTATTTTTTAGGCTATTTGGAAGTTGAGGTGAAACCTTTCTACCTCAAGTGCCTGGAAAAGCAAGTGCAATAATGAACTCATAAAAATAAAGTAGATACGTCAGGGAAAGAAAAATAGTGATTAAAACTGAATGTTTAAGGATTTTGAACCCTTGACTTTCTGCATGTCAGAGAAGTGTGTTAACCACTATAATACTAAGAGGTTCCTATAGAAGGAATCACAGCATTTCATATAGAGCCAAACATAGGAAATGAAAGAAAGAAAAGTGTTTTCCTGGACGAGTGGAGTTGTTCAATGGGAGGTGTCAGGAGCTGGTAGTCTGGACTGAAAACCTGGCAAGTTGCTGGCAAAGTACCCCATTTGTACATAATTTTCTTAAACCAGCCACAAATCAACACAGGACAGGAGCAGCTTAAGGATATAGTGCAGATATGCAGGATCACCCTTAGTCACATGTCATATGTATAGCACTGAGGATGTTAGCAGATGATTAACCCTGACATCTGGTGGTTGGAACAGACCTTAGAGCATCCCAGGGCTTCTCTTGGCCCTTATTGCTTTTCCTATTTCATTTCCTTATTAACAAAGGAGTTTATAAAGGAGTAGAAAATTGTGGAATGGCAGAAGCATAGATAGCCTAGTAAATACATCAGTCACATTACAGCCCTGCTCTCAGTATCGCCAAACCTATAAATGCTTTCAAAGGAATAAAAAACTATTATTATAAAAGTAATTACTGATTTATTTTTACATGTATTTTTTTTAAGTCCTGTAATCTAAGAATAATGTATGCTCACTTTATAGTCTAATTTTCTCCCCAACCCCTTTGTGTTCTTTTCTGGTCTCTTTAATTTGATTGAGTCCGTTCTTGATGTTTGGCTTGTCAGGCAGTAACCATGAATTTGCCCAGGCACATCCAGTGTTTTCTGAGTATCATAACAGGCTAATGAAAACTCACTTGAGTAATGAAACAGTTGCTGTTCTAAATTACAAGGAGCTCTCACATTTTGTCAAGTCAACACTAGCAGGTCGGATAAGATATAATAAAAATGAAAAATGGTCTGGCAGTATCTCATATCTGTGATTTTTTTTTCTCCCTTCTCCAGCTGGCTCTGTCAAAGGAATTTCCCACTATCGTAATATTGATTTTCATCAGCCTGTTTAGCCATAATGCACATCCCAGGGAAAGGACTGGGCTTCAACCCCTTCTAGACAGGTACCAGCTGGGCCCTGTCACTCTTTCCATAAGACAATTTGAAAAATCATCTGTCACTTGCAATAAACTGTGCTTTGACGGGTAAATAGCCTGTAAAAACTTTGTTGATACTTTATATTATGCGTGTCTAAACATCAGGCCTCTCTACTTCCAGATTGTTACAATGTCATATCCATCAGCAGAACAATTACGGGCATTTACCTTCTAGCGTTTTACTGTGGTTTAAAAAAAAATCACAGAGATTACTGCCATATTTCTCCCATATATAAGATTCTTACAGGGTGTTCCCAAGTATTAATTGCTAGCTTAACAAAGGCAGGGGAAATAGCACGCAGTCAGTTTAAGGGGGCAGATTCATTTTTGGCATCACTCCACACTGATTCTAGTTTGGTCTGTTTCCTCTGCATACTAACACGCCTCCAGGGTGGGGAAGGGGACTGCCAATATATTCTCATGAAAGTTCCCCTACCCCATTTAACTCTAACTCTTCTGAAATAAAGTGTGTGCATTTGTTTTCCCTTCACTTCTTTCCCTTCACTATGAAAGTCACTATTCAACAGACTTTTCTTACATTTCTCTTATTTTGTCAGAGGGGAATTGCCTTTGAGAACTTGGAAATTAACTCATTTAGGTATGCATGTACAAAAAGTTGCTTGTGTAATTTATTTCCTATATAAGGAATCTTAGTAAATTAAAAATGGTGCTTTTTCTTCACTGATTGGCTATTCAGTTAAACCTGATTTTATTGGCAACAAGAACACTTTCCCCCTCCCAAAGATACAGGCACTCCTTTTGATCATATGATTAAAATGTATGGATGTTTGATGTGCTCTTGGTGTTAAGTTTGCATGAAGAGACAGACGCGGAGTGCTTCAAGCTCTTTGTTTATTAGTGACTACAGCTCAGAACGAACCCACTTTGGCTGGGCTGCAGCTGCTACTTATAGCCAGCAGCTGCAGTTGCCATCCAATCAGAGTGCAGGGTTTTCCCACACTTTTTAAACCAATCATTTCTTACATTTTACAAGAACAGTTCAAACTAAACCAATGACTTTAAACCTGCATACATAACACTTGGACTCTGCCCATTAATACTGGTTTCTAATAGTTGTAGTAGCTACACCTTTGATCAATTTGGATCATCATAGCTTGCCTTTGATTTGCAGTGGATCAGTCATTTTGGGAAATATTTCTTTGCCTGTGTTAGACAGGAAGGGACACATGAAATTATGGCACTTATTATGAGGTTTAGTGCCCCTAAGAAAAAGTTTTAAAGGTAGTCATCTTCAAATGCATTTTTTTTGCATTGTGTAAACCAGTTCCAAATCAGACCAAGAAAATTATTTTAAACATGATGTTATAATGAGTCCATCCTAACCTGGAAGTTGATTCCAGGAAATTCAAGTTCCCAGCTTCTATTTATACTATATAACAACTATACTCCATACAGATTTTTTTAGAGCAATCAGTATGCTTTAATATGAAATATTTAAAAATTGAACCAAAGCTTAGGATGTATTGAAATAATATAAGCAAGAGTTTATTCTTGACATAACCGAGCTGATATTAATAAGTGGTTTGTGAAATATTTGAGGTTGCTTATCTTATTCTAAACCATGGGTGGGCATTCCCATTAGCCCCACCTAATAGTTAGGGACGAGAAAAGCTACAGTTCAGTGTATGGATGGCTACGTGTTGCCCTGTATTTAAGTATGAGATTCAGAATTTATAATGCTGACAGTGCACTATTACTAAATATTTCTATGGCATGAAATGCCTAACAATACTATGTATAAGCTCATTTAGCGATTGTGACTAACTTGTATGATGTAGCAGCCTGAAAAGCCATTCCTGCTACATTAATCTCCATGATTAAACAATTACGATAATTTATATTTAGATGTGTCCTTAAAAGGTGATCTTCCAAGTTGTTAAACTATAATTCCAACAGCCATACCTTTGTATACAATGCTGTAAAATGCCAGGAATCATAATTTACTTACCGATAAGCAAGATTTCATTTATCTGCTTTAAAAAATTGTACTTTTATCTGTTTTAAGAAAAGTTTGTGCAGGTCCAGCTAGAAATCAATCAAATTAGTAACTAACTATTTAAGTTATCCCTTAAATCATGGACTTCAATTCATATGATCATTTTTGTTGGTGAGATGTGAGGTTTGGGAATGCTACTCATTTCTTTCTCTAAAGCACTTGTGTATTTGCTTCTTTGCATTCTCTGATCCTTTACCATATCACTCCAACACTTCTGAAAATATGTGCAGTTCCAGAAAGCAAATTCAGTCACATGTTTCACTTTCTTATATCTTGAGAGCAGAAAAATTAAAATGCATAAGCTAAACTTCTACCTTATTATTTCATAATGCCTATATGAAATCAGCTCCCTGCTGCCAATGAATGTTTAGTCCTTGATGTCTGCCAAGGCAGTCACTCACAGGGCTTCAAAAGCAATTGAGACATATGATGCCAGCGGAAGAATATACAGTATAATAACATAGCAAAACATATAATTAGCACTAATTACATATCACCAAGTCCATAATCTTAATGGCCCTTGAAAGAGCTAGATCCACAAATTTTATGTGATATGCAGATTTCACTAGGCCTCCCAAATCATTTTCTTTCAATAGACTGAAAGGGAATGAGTCTTAATTTCTTGCATGGTTGCTAACAAGAGAGCAATCTTGAGAATGCTTTGCAGGAGAGGTTATCCCAAGACCCCCACCCCCAAAGCCTAAAGGGAAGCACATGGTTTTTATAAGGAAAAAAAGCTGCCTTGTAAATAAAACATTCTCAGTTTTACAGAATTGGCTTACCCACAAGATAAAAAAGTAGTTACTTTGGGCCTGACATAAGCAACTAGGACCTCAAAATTATCTCAGAAAATGTATTAACCTAAAGGACAGACAGCAATCCAGAGACTGTAAAACCTATCTTGGTTCTCCCACAGCACATCCTGAGTGGCTGGGCACCAATTTGGTGGGGAAATTGGGTTTTGAGTGTCTTCTTGGAGGTAAGATGCCTTAAGCCACACAAAAACACATTTTCAAAACATTTAGAAATCTTTATAAATTGTAGTGGGTTTTGCCATGTAGGGCAAAAGGGAAAAAAGAATTCCATTTTATCCTTTATGGCCTTTCAGAGTGAAAAGAAACAAAAAAATATTTTGGTCCTCCACATGTCAATTACATCGTATCTGTACTAGCCACTTCTCTTACAGTTCTCAATAACAATTTTAAAAAGCTATATCTCCCAGGCTAGATTATGATGGTGACCATCAAATTTATTAAATTTCTTTAAAGCTGTTTAATAAACCAAAGACTGAGAGAACCTTCCTGAATGTGAAGCTTATTATTGGATTTGACAGTATATAATCCACATCTAAATCATGAATATTATATTGGGCCTTAGAAAAAAAATAACTGTAAGCATGCCAAAATTTCTTGTTCCTCAAGGGGACCAAATTGGCTCCCAGCCCATCAGCACCCAATCATAGAAGTTTGCTATTAGAGAAATAATTATTCTTCATAATCATAACTGAAAGCAAAATACGAGTGCAAGATCTTGATTTCACTGCTTCTCCAGAACAAATGATTTACAATGACTTGTCATTTTGACATGGTAATGTGTCCAACTATCTTTGCAAGTTATCCAAATTGGCAGCTATCACTGCAACTTTTCAGAAAGAATCCTGCAATTTAATGATGTGGTGTTTGATATACAACACTCAAAAGAAAGCCAACAATTATACTAAAAAAGGTTAATATGAAAAGTTAAATTCAGTTAGCCATAGATTACAGGTGCAGGCTATGCTATTTATCATAGGGTTGAAAGGCTGGCATATCTTTAACAAAAAAGTATCTTTTGTTGTATATGTTAATGCTGAAGCTTTCTTCCATGACCTAATCTACATATATTGCTAGTTTGAAAGGAGTCTATTTGTTGAAGGCTAGTGCCCTTTATTTAATGATAATTTGCCTTGCCCATTTGGTTTGGAATCTTTCCTCCCACAATCAGGCGGCTGTGATTTTGGTCCTAGGTAGAGGCAGATATTTCTTTCTCTGGGCACACTGAAAATATATCTACTGAACGAAACTCTGTATTGGCGACAGGAAAGACATCTGGCCATTAACACACTCTGCTAACTCCATTCAGTTGCTCAGACTCCACCCCACAAGGGATTATGCAGTCATGAAAAGATGATTTGGTTTGGAATTATCCTTATATACTTAGTGATTGGCTTTATACAATCTACGAGTCACTGTTTATTTGGTTATATTTATGAGGTTTGTATGAAGCCATACATTATGTCTTGTAAACCATGGCTTATACTTAAAGTATGTTGGTTGAAAGCTCCAGCCCCATCCCACCACAAGGCCTGGTACGCTAACTTAGCATGGCAGGGGACAAAGTGTGTTTTTAGTAGGGAAGAGCAAAGAACACGGCATTAGTCATCACATATAAAGTCCTTCATGGCTTGGGTCCAGAGTACTTGCAGGAGTGTCTCCTGCCAGCGTCAACCTCCAATCACCCTGTACGGTCCCACAGGCAGGGCCTCCTGGGGGTGCCGTTGATCAGACACTGTCGGTTGGCGGAGCCCAGGGGTAGGGCCTTCTCTGTGGGAGCACCCACCCTGTGGAATCAGCTGCCCTTGGAGCTCTGGTTGGCCCCTGACTTCTGTTCCTTTCGCCGTGACCTAAAGACTTGGTTGTTTCAACAGGCCAGCCTGGACTGAATGGGGTGTGGGTGGGTTTTTTTAATTAATTATTTTTAATCAGGTTTTAAATTTTGTTGGGCTTAGTTTAGTTTAATTCTATTTTAATATTTGTATTTTTTTTATTTATTGTAAGCCGCCCTGAGTCCCTCGGGAGAGAGGGCAGCCTACAAGTCCAATTAAATAAATAAATAAATAAATAAATAAATAAATAAATAAATAAATAAATAAATAAATACCAAGAGTGTTTGACACTCAAGAATTCCCCTCCAGTTTGTAAGTCATCCCAGTTGCCCCACTAAAGCAATTCAGCTCTGGTAATCAAAACTGTTTTATTCATTAGCCTCTTATAAATATTGTCCTGCAACAAAGAGCTATAAAATTATTTGTCATTTTTGCTGCAACAGCATTTTTGCTGTTAACCAACAATGTGGTTGGTGTACAGGTTTCATTTTCTATGGTACAATAACTTTTAGGGCCTGATTCACAGTGCAATAAATCTATAGTGCAGTTGTTTGACTTTGGCTTAGCAAGAAGTCTGAACCTAGTGGCTTGTAACTCACAATTTAACCAATGTAGCCTCTTCCACAAGTCATAGTTAAAGAAGATCTCATGGCAATCTGTGAATTCAGCATACATCAATTTTTACCAACCTGGCTTCCCCCAAACATTGGGACACCACAAATCCCAAAATGTTCAGGAATAACACTCAAGGACTCCTTTTTATGGCAAGGCATATGGAGAGAGAGAAATTTACAGTAGAGAAACCCTAGCAAAATTGTTTACCAAGAAATCATATTTTTTCTTACAACTATTTCAAAATTTCTATTTGAGAAAGTGAAAAAAATCCTCTCCCTTATTTCTTTGTTGCAAATTGCCCTCCTCCTTTTCATGTTCAAAAAGCTGTTTTGCCTAACCGAAAGAAGCCCATTATATTATTTTTGTAAAATATATGGTTTAGCTCACTTAATGAGCTGATGATGTGAGGTGGTAGAGGCAACCACCACCCCAAAGCTCCCTTGGATTTATGGAATTAGCTTTACTATTATTTAGAATCTATCCATTTAATCAGCATTTACATGTTACACAGCACACATAATCAGCTGAAGCAAGCACTGACAAGTAACTACTTCCAGGTATAGAATAGAATAAAGAATATGTAAACAAAACCCAACTTTGCTTTTTCTGCTACTCTTTCCTGTAGAAACTAATTCACTGTATCAATGTTATTACATTTTTAACAGATGTCTGTAACATCTATATACTTTTCTAATCATTGGAGAAATAAGGATCTGAATTTCCTAACTAATTTCTAACTAATAGAAATAATAGTGAAGAGCCAATTAAAGAGATTGAGTAAATTGAGGTTAAAGGAAAGACCTAGTTAAAAGAATTGAGTAAGCATGCCATCTTGGGCTTCAAGATACTACAGAAAGAGAAATTGAAACATAGTAATACATCCTCAGAAGAAAATTAGATTCGCAAGGGAAACCAAAAACAGCAAAAGAACTTTTTTATTATGTCAAGAGGGAATGAAAGAAAATGGTTACAATGCTGAATGCTCTTTGCACGCCATGGAGATGCTTATGCTCAGTTGATCACTAGGCATCTCTCTTGTCAACCATATCAGCAATGATATACTTGAGCAGTAGATGGCTGTTGCATCAATAACAGACAAAATGCAAGAAACAAATTATGTTACAGGTCCCACCTAACAGGGAAGTACATCTAGTGCAGGGTTGTCAAACTTGCAGCCCATGGGCCAGATGCATCACACGCTGCCCATGCCCGATTTAGGGGAAAAGGGGAAAAAAGTCATGTGATGATGCCGTGATGATGTGAGTTTGACACCCCCAGTCTAGTGGGACCTAAAAGAAGTCTTCTCTGTGGTAGCACTCTCACTCTGGAATATCATTCTCCCAGAGATAAGATTGGCTCCCATCTTGATATTTTTTTGGAAATACCTGAAGACAAGGTTCTCTCATTGGGTCTAGAGACCCAAGGTTGACATGCGAGCCATTCAAGTGGCTGGTGTGATTGTGCTTGCTGTTCCAATGGAGATGGTGTTGAGCAGGTTCGGGTGTATATAGTGAAATATTAATGGAATAGGCCATACAGAGTCACCTTGTATGAACTGGGGGATCATATAGATGTGTTTAATAAATACTACTTACAATTGTATTGTCATTTCCTACAAGCAGAACCCTACTCCCACACCTGTACTGTCTAACACTAATGGCAAGTGCTCACACAGAAGACCAAGACAAAGGTAAAGATAAAGGTAAAGGTTTCCCCTATCCAGTCATTGACTCTAAGGAATCATCTCCATTTCTTAGTTGAGGAAGCCAGAATAGTCTGTAGATATTTCCATGGTCATGTGGCCAGCATGACTATATGTCAAAGCACCTGGAATGCTGTTACTATACCAGTAAAGTAGTAGAATAGAATAGCATAGAATTACTATTACCATTATTATTACAATTACTTGCATTTGCATGCTTTTGAACTGCTAGATGGGCAGGAGCTGGGGCAAGTAATGGGAGCTCACTCTGTCATCATGTGTCACTTGGGTCTTGAACCTAAGCTGTCACCTTTCCAACTGATAAGCTCAGTGTTTTTAACAGCTGAGCCATTGCACCCCTTTAAAGCAAAGGTAGTAGGACACAACTGATACAGACATGATACAGTTGGACCTGGTTGCTGTATTTGATTGGATGAAATGCTGTTTGTGTTTAAAAAGCAAAGCCTGCACCTGTGGGAAAATGCTAGAAGATGATGGTAGGATTTGCAGTTTTTCTACAAAAGTATTCAAACAACTTAACCAAATCTTTTGACAAAAGCAGAAGATGGCAATTCAAGACAAGTAAAGAGATTATTAGGCAGCACATGGCTATCATTTACAAATTTAGATATATAGGACCAGTCAAATCATTTCCAAGACTTTTGAAGAAGTTTCAGATCTAATTTGGAGTCCATAACCAAGAGGCAGTTGTGAGCAGGCCAAAATATGCCCACATAACATTACTGTTTTGTGAATGGCATTGGTTGCAAATAACCTTCTTAGTGCAATTCAAGGTTCTCCTTACCACTTTTAAATTATTTCATGGCTTGAAAGACATTGTGAATTGAGCAACCATATAAATTTAATAAATAAAATAACTGAACCCAGTGTACAAATCCAGGAGGGTTGGCATGTTTGGAGCAGTGATGGGATTCAAAAAATTTACTACTGGTTCTGTGGGTGTGGCTTGGTGAGTGTGACATGGCTTGGTGGGCGTGACAGGGGAAGGATACTGTAAAACCTCCATTTCCTCCCCATTCCCGGGGGAAAGTTACTGTAAAATCTCCATTCCCTCCCCACCCCACTAACCTGCTTTCCAGCTCCATTCTCCTGAGCAGGGCAACAAAAGACGACCCAGCCAATCAGCTGGGACTTGGGAGGCAGAGAATAGATGGGGGCAGGGCCAGTCAGAGGTGGTATTTGCCGGTTCTCTGAACTACCAAAATTTCCTCTACCGGTTCTCCAGAACTGGTCGGAATCTGCTGAATACCACCTCTGCTTTGGAGTCCCATTATTTGGGACTCAAGAAGCAGGTTGTCTTCTCCTGACCTTTTGCAATGACATCCCCTCCAGAGAAGTTTACAGTTTACAGTGAAGTTATATAAATTAATCCCTGAAAACTAGCTCTTTCTCAAGGCTTGGGGTTCCAGTAGATGGTGAACCCCTGTGGATTGTTTGATTTGTGAAATTGTGTTGCTGTATTTCCTGGACATTTCTTTTTGTATTGTTTGGATTGTACTGTTTTAAATTCAGTGTTACAATGGAGCTAGGTGGCCTATACAAGTAATTAAACAGGAGAAAAAAGAGAATTGCTAAAACATGCTTGTGTCAACTAGATGTAAGTTATAAAGTCATTTAACTACAAATCCGGAACTTTTAACCTCTTTTTTCCATGCTGCCTCTGCCACAAAGAAATCTGCTATAGATTTTTCATACAGATTAATTCACCTGTAAAGAGTACCAATTCATTAGTCACTTCATTTCATGCAGTTGCACATATTGTAAATGATTTGGGATGATGAACCAAGGTCGGCCAGGAGCCAAAAAATAATCCCAAAAGAACTGGGCCCAGCTCAGCTCCTAGAGTATGGCATCTTCCAAGTTAACTGGAGCAGCTGGTTGTTTTCCTCTCTTCCCCCTTTAAAGAACAATGTTTCATTTATTCAAGCTGTAAGCACCACCATGTGTCTGAAGTAGCTAAAACATCAATTTGTGAAATTTCACTTAGAGACTGTAGGCTAAGTGCACCCATTACTTTCCTTATGCAGCATAAAATACCAGCAAAAAACACCCTCAAGAATTGAAATAAATCATTATCATAGATTATTCCCAGTTCCAATGAAATGCTGATCATATTCTATGCTATCTATATCTGCAAACTATTTGATATTACTATTTTTTTCACTAGGCAGAAGATATTGATGTAATATCAAATAGTGTTCTTTCATATATATGGAAAAAAAAGATATATTGGTTAATGGTTAAATTAATCTACTAGTCAGGATGGCTGGGGAATGTGGAAGATACCAGGCTAGATTTCTTGCTATAATACCCTAATATTTATATGCTTCTATGAACAACTAAATAAAATCTTTCCTACCCAGATAATTGCCACATCTCTTATGGGGCCATTTCAGAGATATCTACAAATAGATTTAGAGACTTGAAAAAGAAAAGTCAACCAATACAAGGACTGGCTATTTTAAATGAGATCTATTGTATCTGCTTGTAAAAATCTCTTTTAGTTATCACTTCTAATACCTAGCACTATTCTTCAGAGCTAACCATGTAAACATTGAGACAAGCTTGCATTATGCCCTGGAATCCAACACCAGGAAAAGGTAAGATACAGAAGATTTCCTTGAAGCTTTAAGTCAGATTCACTCTCTCATTAAACTAGGAATGTTAAGTAGTAATTAGAGAAAGATTATTTTAAAACATGGTCTTTGTTCAGGAGAATTTGTGCCAGAGTCCATTATATGTGCTTTGATTTGTGGGTTTTTAATTCTACTAACCAGTAAATTAAAAAGTTTGCCTTTCTGTGATAAAGATGTTAAAGAGACTGTTCTTATGGGGGGGGGGAACCCTTTTATTAAATTACATAAAATGTTTGTGTTGCAATTTAAAACAAGCAATTTTTTTTCTGATACCAGGAATTCTTTGTAACTTAAGGAGGGATTTTTAAACTTTAAGACATTTTTTGTCAGGCTATTTATTTAATAAACAAGCCTCTGTAACCCATACTCTACAATTCATTTGCCCCAAGTCACTGAAGTTTATTTGTAGTTGCTGTTCTTCAGGTGTTGACATGAATTGGAATGTTTTCATCTAGTAAAAAAATGTATAATTAAGGCCAGTAGATAAACCTATTAGCTACCACTAGCTCTTTTCAATTCAGTGTACACTATTAACTAAAGAGCACAAGCCACTACTTTTATGAAACCTGTAACTCTTGGGCTTATATTTTTCCATTATTGTATACATGGAGGGAACATCTCAACAAAAGGAGAACAGACAGGTGTCAATTTCAGTGCATGTAGTAACTTCAAAGCTAACATACCAACACATGTTTCTCATCATGCAGATAATTGTGACTTTTGAGAGCCAGGCCAAATATAACAAGAGAGGGAATAGCCCTGCCCTGAAGCCTCAACTGTTTTATGTAGTTCCAACACCTTTAATACAGCAGTTATTCCTTTCAAAGCAAAGAAACCGATATGATGAATGTAGGTCTAATTATTTTGCCTGTTCTTGTGTCCTAACACTGCTTCCTTTGCTGGGCAGAAGTACTCTTTATATCCTTTTCAATTATTAAAACTATAAAGCCTAGGCAAACATTCTGAACAGAGAGGTGGTAAATGTAGATTAAAAATTACCCATGTGCCTATTATAGTAATAGTACATCCATTTTTCCCAAGAAACAAGTTTTAATGATTTAAAAAAAAAATCAGGGAACAAGTATAATGGGGGGTTTGGGGTTTTTTTTTGTAATGTAGAATGTACCATTACACATTTTTGACCAAAGCCTTAATGGTGAGGAAAGAACAGCAAGATACATCATGATGTCATTCTTTAAATTTATTTCAAAATGGATTAGATAATTACTAAGTTTAGTATTCAGAGGCAGGGAAGTTATACCAGATAATGAGTTTTCCTCCTTTCAAATAATCTATCGAATCATGCCTTTCCAATAGTAGGGATATTGCATCATCATAACCACATTTAACGAAGTATAACCTAAAGTAGGGATGCCAAACTTGCAGCCCACAGGCCAGATGCGTCACACACTGGCCACGCCCACCCCCATTTTAGCAAAAGGGAAAAAAGTCACAATATGACATGAGTTAGACACCCCTGACCTAAACTGAATGTGGGGTCCTTAGTGCTCTCTGAACTTGCTTGTGAATGTATCAATTAGTTTGCCTTCATTATGAAAGCATTTATTAAAGTGTCCTCATTCCAAGATGACACAGTTTCATAGTACAGCAGTAGATATACCGGGAACTTGTATGGCTATCCATCTTTTCCTACTATGTGTTTATTGAGGAAATTCATACTGAAGAGCAAGCAACATCCTGTAGGAAGCCCTGAATGAACATTTTTATGTTGTTTTAGTTTTTGATCGGGAGCTGCCAGAATTTGTCATAAGATGGGCGACTAAATGAATGTTTTAAATATTATGAAATAATTAATAAATTGTATCAATGGAATGGTTGCCAGTATCAAAAATGGACATAAATCATTTTTTCAGCACTGTTGTAACTTTGAATGATCACTAAACAAATTGTTGTAAGTCAAGGACTACTTTATAAGAATTACATGAAGTAAATTCAAAAAAATTATTTTATTGAATCAAACCTTCACAGATTGCAAATCTATAAAACATTGATTTAAATGAAGATTTGACTGAACTGAAACATCTGAATATAGTTTAAGGCTAATTCAGTTGTTAAAGATATTCCTTACCTAATATATTTGAACTACATAATAAAATAACAGATACAGGGCAATTGGCATCCTCTTAATGTAATGGATTTCTGCAATGCATATGAAGTATCCTTTAAAAACCTGTTCCTTACTGCTGCCCAACTAAATTAATGAATAGAGGAATTGTGTATGTGTGAATGTGTGTGTATTCCCTTTAATTTTACCCTTGAGAAATTACAAGAAAGATATTAGAAGTCAAATATTCCTTCAGCAAAGTTCATACTAAATCATGGTCATCCTATTTCCACTAGAACTGCTGAGTAGACAATATTAGATTTCAAAATTAAGTATTTATATTAGAGATTAGCTTGGAAGAAGAATGCTCTTCTGCCATACATTACTTTATTATTTCTTGTAAATATCATGGGTGGGGTTTCCAATCAGAGAAATCAAATATTATTTTATGAATGATTGTCCAACTAACACTGAGCTTACAGGAGTTATATCAAGTTCAATTTCTGTTTCAGAAGGAACTATATTCCTTTTGAGTATCTTCATGTCCAATCACATAAAATATTTTTAATTTAGGCAAGCAGAATGCTATAATAGAAACTAAGATTATACTAACCACTTCTTCCCCAGAACAAAGATAGTCCACTTTATTGTGTAACATTTTGATGGTCAACATTCTTTTTTTTAAATTAAATGAATTATATAAATAAGCATCCTTAAAAGGATAATTCTCACTGGCGACAAATAGCTTCCACTAACAATATTTCAATACTTTTCTAAGTAATAAGATATTCACAGATCATGTCAAGCCTACTAGCCACAGATGAATGGTACTGTGATGAAAGGCAATATGTTACAGATACAACTCCAGAGACTTAAGAAGTTTTTACTAATAGAAACTGATTACAGCTCCACAGTACTTGCATCCCATCTATTGGTATGTCTTAAATTGAGAAAGATTTTTCTTCCAAACTGTAAAAAGTTTGATGCATGCTTATATACAAGGAGGAGCAAAAATTCATGAACAGCTTTGCAAAATTTGTTTTTTGGTACCAAATCAGAGTTCTACTATCAGCCTCTGTCTATAAAATGTTCAACAAGAAAATTGTCAAGAGTTTCAGGTGCTTTGTTTGGGTTTTTTTAAAGACCAAGTGATTTCTGGACAATTTGTTTGGCTATTTTGTTGAACTGTTCTCTGTCTTCTCGCCACATTTTAGAAGCATCCACATTGGCTCCACTTTCATCATTTGGTTCTAGAGTGGGGGAAAATAAAGGCTGATCAACAGGGAAAGATACAGTAATAACATCTGCTTACAGTGTTTTTCACTAAAAGAACCACACACACTGAAGTAAAATATACATAAGATCAAGAATTCCAAGATTTATTTCATTTCATGCATTGTTCCAAAAGAATGGAGTACAATAACTCCAATCATTTACAACAAATTCAAGCTATCAGAATGTTTTTTCTTAGTAACAACATAAAGTTCTTTTAAGTTTTGATTCAGACCCCATGCCATACTATGACTTGGAATTACAAGTAAAAGTGGTCTTGATATTTGATGTAATCTGTTTATATCTGTCTTCCTACATCCACATGTAAGAAGAAAAAGGAAACTTCAGACAGTAGTTTGCTGAAAATGCCTTGCTATTTATTTCAAACCACTTAAAGAGGCACTTTATGTACTTAAGTAACTTCCTGTAGATTCTGATTGTATGAGAATGGAAATATCTTGAATTTTAAATATTTGTCCTGTTCCCTTCATGAACAAGCAGAATATTAAGGACTGAAACATTAGTATCCATGGAAAAATGTATGTGTAATGGGGAAAAAAATCCATACTACCAGGAAAAGATTTTGGGGGAAAAGAACACAGGATCTTCCTGAGGTAGAATGTGGATAAAGACAAAGAAGCGAAAATTGAATCCGGTTGAAAACAAGAGTCTGTTCTATTGTAGCCACTACAGAATTCCAACCGTTCTGAATGGGTCTAAACAGAATCAGCTGTATTGCTGGAAGGAAGACCTAGTGGCCAGGGGTACTCATTACTTTGCCTAATATGATAACTATAAACTCTCCTAGAAAGTGATATCTTTGCCACAGTAACATAACATGCAATGGTAACTTTGATATTAAAGTATACAACAGGCTACTTCACAGGTGTCAAACTTGATCGTGTCATGTGATGTATCGCGACGTATTGCAATGTTCACTGTAATCAATTGTATTTTTAATATTTAAATCTATATTTATATTTTTAATGAAAAGCATTATGAAAATGAATAAAATGTTTCTATTAATTTTGTGACACTTTGCAAAATAAGCCAGAAGCAAATATCTAAAATAAAAAGGTTTTTAATTATTTCCTTAACTTTTCAAGAATGGCCCTTTAAACTTGGCCTTCTAGCAGCTTAGCAAAAAGACTTCAGATTAATTCTTCATAGTGCTTAGCATTACTGAGACCAACTGTGTAACCATTCATCTAGAAATTTCTAGATTAAACGACTTGGGAGATAAAACATTCTAGAAAAGTCTAGTGATTTGTGTTTTTCAAATTTTCTTCACTGTTGTCTCTATGAATGCTATCCTTTCTCATACCTGCTAACATGCTAACCACTGACAAGAGGATCTTCTCCACACTTTGCACAGGACTCCATCGTTCTGCACTGCTCTCATAGCCCATTGGATCATCTCCAGGAGCATGGAGAATGGAAATGCAAACTCTCCCATCTGGATAAACTGAAAAGATCAGACAATAAAATTGGAAGATTTTTTTTCAAGTTAATGCAATAATGATTGAATGAAAATTATTAACAGAATTATATTTTGAGACTATATTAACAACAACAAGAGTTTTACCATCAAGGATGGAAACTATCTCATCTAACACATTGTTGAGAAGTCTGACAGCAATTATATACTCTTTCAATTCTAATCTAGTTCTCTATAGGCTGGAGTTAAACATCACCATAGTTTTCCTATATATTTTCATTTTTGTCAGAGAATGGTATTATAGTAATTTATAGCTAAGTAGCTGTTTATAGGATTAATAAAGTTGACAGATAAAAGAAGTAAAGAAGAATGCAAGACAGGGAAAATGTACTGGGGCAAATACCAGTTTCATCATAAAATAGCAAGATATCAACAAAAAAGAGGGAAGCTCTGTCTTTATGAGTTAATAAGTGTAGAATTGGCTTTGCAAAATTATGGCTGCATTTAAAATAAGTTAGCTTCAGTAAATAGTAGCAATTTGCTGATCTAGTCTGGGCTTGAAAATTAACAGGGTCAGGCCTGGTGCATATGGTATCTGAATCAGAGAATACCAAGGAATACCATGGCTGTAGGCTAGAATGAAGTGTCAAAAACATGCTGGAAGAAGGTGATGATACTTCTATACTGCTCCCAAAAAACTGACTACAATCATTACAACTGAATTCACTCTGCAAATGATTTTCCTTAAAATAAATTACATCTGGGAATTTATAAATCAGATAGAACGATCCTTAATGTTTAATATTCTTCTAATGTTTATACTGTTTATTGTCTTTGTTTTTATAACATTCACAAAATAGTATTCTCTAAATAAAAATATATTTTGAAACACTGTTTGATAAAATTAAGAATTAAGAGTTCACATTATAAAACTAAATCTCAATGAAAACTCCAATTGAAAGTGTTTGGTGCCTATAGTAACTAGAAGTGAATGCAACATGCAAGATGTTTATTTTTCTTATTTATATTTTGAATATTAACAATAAAGTCCTACTTCAGTCAAGTTCAACTACTAGTGACCATATAGACACATAGTTCAACCGAACTTTCCAATAACTCTAATAATCAATCTTGTATTTTTCTTTGGTACTGTTTGTTTGATTGTGATATTGAGGGTAGACCAAACAGTAAATAAATATTACTAATGAAATTCCTGAATTCTGGGAAAAAAATACATTTTCCAGATTTTAAATTTAATATTAATTTTTATACTATTGTGTAATTGCAGACTGTTAATTGCTATACTTAAGTCTCTCTCTCAGCTGGTTTTCATGCCTAAGGCAGGACAAGAAAGTCATAGTTTCCTGGTTTCTAGCCTAGTGCCCTAAAACTAGGCCAAACTCACTATATGATAAATATGTAATATATTTATTATTTTTAAACTTTTTTCTTCAGCCTAGTTGACTTGTGGAATTACATCTCAGTTTGAAAAAAGTATCCTGAAGTACAGCCAGATGTTACATAACCTTTATTTCATATCTCTGTATGCTGCTCATCAATGAGAAAAATATTATCAACTGTTGGATAGATGCAATCACTAAAATTAAAAATCTATTTAGTTCATAACAAAAAAGGAATCTACAAGTGAAGAATTATGAATCAATTAAATGTGAGCAAAAGAGTTAAGCAAAATCCTAAAAAATAGTTAATAATTTTTTAAAAAATTACATTTATATGCCACCCTTCTCCGAAGACTCAGGGTGGCTTACAATTTTTTGGGATACAACCCAGTGTGCTCAGCAATAGCCTTCATTCCATTGTATATGCCTACTTATTACTAAGCGGCATTTTTACAAAGTCAGCTTATTGCCCCCAACAATCTTGGGTCCTCAATTTACCTACCCTGAGAGGATGGAAGGCTGAGTCAACCTTGAGCCTGGTGGGATTCGAGCCTGCAGTAATTGTAGGCAGCTGGAACTTAAGCGCAGGCATTTAACAGCCTGAGCCACCAAGGCCCTTTTTAAATTTAAAATCTACACCCTAATTGGTATTGAAAAATTCCATCTCTCATTTAAAAAAGGATTCAGATTGCCATAAATTGGGGCAGTGGGAAGGTAAATGAATAATACTAGACTACATAGATTTAACAGGCTTTTTTTACTGATATGAAAACACAGTGCATCTCTACTGGCAAAACTTACTGTTGGGGTGAAACATTTCACATGTGAACCTCATCTTTGGAGGACTTAAAGGATAATCAAGAGGAAAACTCAGAATAGCAGGAAAAACTCCATACTCAAAGCACGTGTCTTCTGGACCCCTAGAAGCAAATAAGAAAAGAAAAGAAAAGAAAATAAGAGAGAGAGAGAGAGAGGAGAGAGAAAGAAAGAAAGAAAGAAAGAAAGAAAGAAAGAAAGAAAGAAAGAAAGAAAGAAAGAAAGAAAGAAAGAAAGGATGGATAGATTTTTAAAGTCTGGAGCTATTTAATACTTTTAAATAAACAAACATTAAATCAGCGACACATAAATGAATTATATACAATCTGTAGCATTTCAAAGCTTTACTACTGGTATGTATTAAATTTAAGGTCTGTTTTCATGTAACCATAACAGAGAAATTCATTTCCAACTTGAAATAAGAAAAGTTCCACTAACTGAAAAAGAAGATATGTACCAGAGCAGGGGTGTCAAACTCGCGGCATCACAGAGGCATCATGTGATGTATCGCGACTTTTCTCCCCTTCGCTAAAGTGGGTGTGGACGTGGCCAGTGCATGATGCATCCGGCCCATGGGACATGAGTTTGACATCCCTGTACTGGAGGTGTACAAATTGTTTCAATCTCAAAATATTCTAGCTGTAAAACATCCCATTCAAACTTTACCAGAAGTATGACAATGCCCTTCCAACTTACCAATATTTCATCCTTGAAAGGAATCATTCTGACTGTGGAACAGAGTGCTTGGGGATAAGAACATTAGATCCCAAATATGTAACACATATTTGTGTTACAGTTAGATGCAAATGAGAAAAGTCCCTTAAATTGGTATGGTTGTATAACTACCATAAATTTTAACTTATATTTAAAAAAAAAATAAAACTGGCTATCTAATTATTAGAAAAGTGTTTTTCCTAACTAGTGACAGTCTAAGTTATCTAAAGAGAATATGTATGGTATGATTTAAATCAATGCAGCTTCTCTTAAAGTATAAGTCTCTTCTTATTCAATATGGCTAGGACTAATGATATAAAACTTCATAATTTCTTAGCTGGAACCACCTCTATATTGTCAATTATTTTAATAAAGTTTACATAATGTTCTAGTGAAATTCTGTAACATTAAAAAAACTTTGGAGAGCTTAGATTTGAACTTTTACTGAATTCTCTTTTGATATAGCTTTTGCCAAAAGCAGAGATTTAAATAAAATACATATAACAGAATTGATAAAAAAAGATAGCAAGTCTCTGCTCTCTACCAATCATCCTGCATTACATTATCAGTTAATAGTTACAGCACAACAGTTCTGCACTAAACAGTCCCTACAGTAAATCTATACCTATTTCATCAGATTATTTTATTTCAGGAAAGAAGCTGAAAGGAATTTAGGCTAAACTTTCTCATATCCATTACCACTACTCTAAAACAAAAAGCTGAAGGGCTGAGAAATCAAAGCTTGTACATTTAAGTTATAAGGAAGGTCACAACACTACATAATTGCTAGGGTGTGTTTATTTAATTATATTCAATCTGTCTCCAAGGCATGTTCCAGATTTTAGTACCTGCACGTCAAGAAATATTGCTAGCAAGTACTGAAAATGGTGCTTTGAACACACTGTTTATTCAACATGGACAAAGGTGTCAAAAGCTGCAATTTAGAAGTTTTTAAATAACCGAGGCTTATAAAATAACTTTAGTAATGGCCTTATGAAAAGATGTATGCAATAAAATGTGACCCATCAAGTCAAAGCAATTTCAATATTCATATTTAGGAAGGCTAGCCTAGCATAAGGAACGCATCCAAAATGTTTTTAAATGATTGTGTTAAGATAATACACACTAGAAACATATAAGTACATTCTAGCAACTAGAATCATTAATGGGAAAGCATCCACACAGGTTTGTTTAAGAGTTTTATCTGTAGAGAACTAGATTACTATGTGAAAAATATCACCATCGTATAGCTCTTATGTTATAGTTCATCATTTTTTCCTGTTTTTTTCTCTAATTTCTCTTATAGATCTACCATGTTCTTCCTTTAAGTTTTATTTCAACAAAGCCTTCATTTATTTCACCTGACTTTACATTTATTGCTATCCTGTGTCCAATATAGTATGTACATCCAACGTAATTATTAAGCCCTATTCTCAAGTTCACTTTTTTTTTGAGAACCTAGTGGTACAACCTTTTTCCACCTAGTGGTACAATACTGATTCTCTTTTCCTACCCTGAACCTTTTACTCTCACCATATTCCTTCTGTGCATGTCTCCAACAGCATATCTAGATATGATTAATCTGACCCAATAATTTATATTTAAATTAGCAAGGAAAAGGCCAATTTAAATATTTCCCACATGCATCTTCATATTCCTTAAGACAATGTAAAATATATTGTATCTATTAACATACAATATATAATTTGAATGTTATTTACATAAACAGCTTTGAATCTTTGTAATTCTAATTTTCTAATTTCTAATTCTAATTTTAATTCTTTCCAAGTATATTCCTGTCCAAGGACCCCAACTTTTATCTTCTCAAGTGTATCAGCGACTAGGTCTTCTACAGTGATATGAAATAATATATATTTGTTCAAAACAAAGCCTCACTATATTTGGGTGTACTCAATTACAAAGAGTATTACATTAAAGCCAGGCATGGAATATAGGCTTCTGCACACTAAGCAATTTGTGATTTTCTACTTTATGTTATTTAATGTTATTGTATTCTAGTTTGGTTCACCATACAAAAGGAAAGTAGAAAGAAAAAAACTGACCTCAACTGAATGAAACTGATACCATTTGATAGAATCTTGTTACAGTATTCATTCAAGTAGAAGATCTTGTTTAAAACTAAATTTATGTGGTACAAATATTGATAATTTCACATAAATATTATATTATTTTTATATTTAACATGCATTTTGTAAATGTTTCTAAAAAACTAAAATGGTAGTATTTGAACCAACTGTCTGCAGTTTGTTTCCATCATTTTAGGAGGGGCGTTCATCACATCTTGGAAGTCAATAACTGTCGTTTTACAATAAATTATTTTTAATGTAAAAAATGAACTGCAAGAGTTTTCATTATAAGTCAATTATTTCATCTGAAATAACAAGAGACAAAATGGAACACCTCAGAATATTAGTTTTATGCAGTCATCAGATAATACATGTATCCTGGAATATACACAAAACATTTGACTACAACTTGCATTATACAAAGTTAAAATATTGCTAAAGAAAATAAAAAGGTGGAGAGTGTTCGTGCAATGATATACTTAAATAGGCAAACATTTACATGAAGTCAGTTAATGAGATAATCAGGGTTTTATGTTCATAGGAAGCTTATTTCTTCTGTTTTCATTTTATCCCACCCCTTCCACTTCCTAATGCACAAAGGGGAATTCCAAGTTGAAACAAATTCACATATATAAACTAAAACATATAATTACATATCTAGATAACCTTTGGAGATATTGGATTAAAGTTGTACTTATTATTTTAAAAATTAGCTGTAGGGTAAACCAAGTTCCACCAATGACCAATACCTACATTGTTACCATAATGAACACTAAGATTTAAACAAATCATCAATTCCAAATCTAAGATATTCTGATAAGAAATAGAAAAAAACATATTAGCCTGCATAAAGTTCAATGCATTTATTTGCATAGAACAGTATTCACAATGATAATCTAATTTAACAGTCAAATTAATTCATTTGTTGGAAGAAAGATGGGTATTTATATGCTTTAGACATGCTTTAGACATGCATGAGATTCTACATGAGTTAAACAAGCATAGTTTATTAGATATGGAAGAAACAAATTATTAAGCAAATGATCAACAGCAACGCTGCATGATTTTTTCCCCATATTTTGGAAATCATTTTAAGTAAGGTTATTACAGATAGTCGACTTGCATTTGTTTAGTGACCATTTAAAGTTACAACAGCACATGGTCACATGATCAAAATTCAGGCACTTGGCAACTGACAGATATTTATGTCCACTGTAATACTATCCAGGAGTGTTACTATTGGTAACCCTTCTAGCCAGTTTCCGACAAGCAAAGTTAATGGGAAAACCCATATTTGCTTAACAACTATGGCAGAAAAGGGTCATAAAATGCAATGTAACTCACTTAACAACTGCCTTGCATAGCAATGGAAATTTAGGGCCCAGTTGTGGTCATAAATCAAGGGCTACTTATACAATAGTTTTGGTTTTTTAAAACTATATTGTTTTTATGCAACAGATATATAGTTATATTCCTATTTCGTGCCATAAATATAATACTGTAACAATAATACATGAACTGTGTGAAGAACTTTTTATATTTTCTGTTGTATATTTTTAGCTTTTTATCATTATGAATATTTGTAGAGTCTGATATATTGGCTAAACCAGTATTTCTCAACCTTGGCAACTTTAAGATGGGTGGACTTCAACTCCCAGAATTTCCCAGCCAGAGTTGAAGTCCGTCCATCTTAAAATTGCTAAAGTTGCTAATCTCCATGCTGGCTAGGGAATTCTGGGAATTGAAGTCCACCCACCTTAAAATTGCTAAGGTTGCTAACTCCCATGCTGCCTAGGGAATTTTGAATGTTGAAGTCCAGCCATCCTAAAGTCGCCAAAGTTGAAAAACAGTGGTCTATGCCTTTAAATTGACTGTACCCTATCCTCTTTATGTTGGCCTTTGACCATAATAGAGATTTGATTTGATTTGAATGTGCAGGTCAGTTACTCAATTGGGATCTTTAATTTATTTTAGTATTTCTATAATATATTGCATTTATGCATTTCAAAAGCCTTACAAATACAAAAAGTCAAGAAAAAAGTCAAATGCCAAAGGAAAAGTACATTTCTAAAGATAAAAACTATGACTACAAATCTTTCTGATCTTTACAATTTGTTTAACACTATTATTACTGCACAGCAAATGTCCAAGAGGTCTCTCCCCTCTCTATCAACTTCTTTCAGAAAATTGAAGATGGGAAGATCTTCACACATACACTATGATCTTCAAAATTGAAGATGGGAAGATCTTGCCCACATACACTATGAAAGAAAAACAGTGTTTTCCACCATCAGGAGGTTTCCCTGCTTGCAGATCAAACCTCCCAAGACTGTATATCTCAGACAGCACTGCTTCCTCACAGAATGAGACTTGTAACTCTGTATTCCTAGCAAATGGAGAAAGCCAGGATGACCTTCTGAAGCATCCATGTGAGTCTTGCAAAAAACATGGCTTGAATGCTTCAAAGAAAGCTACTTCATTCACACTCCCATTCTTTCCAAAACATCTCTTCTTAATTCCAAAAGTGTTTTTTTAAGAGGCAATTGGACTTTCGTTTCCCTTGAAGATGTTTTGCTTCTCAATCAATTCTAAAGAAAGCCTGGATGACTGAGAATCTCCATAGACATCTCTTCTAAATGCTTCCAAAAGCCTTACTTTATATGAATTATTTTTGACTATGTACTCCATCCACCAGTCCACTGTTTGTGAGTGCATGTTGCTGTATTTGGGTGACTAAGAAAGGTAGGAATACTGCTAATGAACCATTCTACAACCAGTCATGATGATGTTGGCATGGCACTGCAACTGTTTTCAACTTGGTGAATGCCCTAGTAAAAAACTAAACAAGGTATGTCTGTGAAATACAGATGTGTTATTCTTTCTAGATCACTTGGAGTTAAAATCTAATTTATTATATTTTTTCTGAAACATTTAGCAGGGCTAAACTTTAATTACATTTTGCAGTGGATCTGGCAAGTCTGAATTAGTAAAAGAGCACTGACCTACTCTGTGCTACAAGATTCAATATTATCTATTATCGTTAACATCTACATCAGGGTGTCAAACTCGTGGCCCACAGGCTAGATGCATCACATTCTGGCCCCACCCCTACCCAGTTTAGCAAAGGGGAAAAAGGTCCCAATACATCACGTGACACCACCATGAGGACATGAGTTTGACACCCCTGGTCTACATGAAACCACAGGAGATTCTCTGGAGCTTTACAGTTCCATTGGCGTGCTAATGATACCTACTTTGCTGCTCCTTACCAACCCATTCTAAGAAATCAGTTGGTACCCTTCAAGTTCAATAATAGCAGAGATACAAAAGAACAAGCTGAAGACAAAATATAAGTGCAGTTGATCAAAAGAAACATGGACACAGTCTGTTTTGGATGGGATTGTACCATCTCCCTGAAAGAGCAGATACCACCTCCCTGAAAGAGCAGACTAAAGGGGGGGTTGTTTTAAATGCTTGTGGTGGGGTTTTAAATATTTATTTGGTCCTAATTGATTTAATATTTTTAAATCTCTTTTAACTTTTGTATTCATTGTTTTTTATGTGAGTCGCCCTGAGTCCTTCGGGAGATAGGGCGACATGTAAGACCAAATAATAAATAAATAAATAAACATTCAAAGAGTGCTCCCTGTCTCTTAGCTCATTGCTGATGACAGTTGTAGTGAGGAACACCACAAGTCATTAATGGCATTATTTTAATAACAACAAACTGAGTAACTGGTGGGATACAAAATATAAGAGACTAAAAACTACTGCATTAAGCAATTTCATCTTTTTGTATTCAAACTGCATTTTGCAATGATTGTATTAGATAAAAGAGAATACATCCATGAAATTCTTCTTTCACATTATAAATTTGTCCAGGAAGATAAACTGGCATCTTCGTATCTGCAATACATCTTGGGTTTCTCTATGCTATATAAACTATTACTGGTATAATGCTTCTATAGTACTATAAACATTGAAGGTTCTTTCAGACATTGTAGAGACCAATGCAAACATTTATGAACAAATAAAATGAAACCTATTTGATCAGCAAATTCTACCTTTTATTATTTATTTACTTATAGTTGTTAGGGCCACCAACTCTCGGTGGCTTACAAAATCTTGTCTTAAGACAAAAAATTAGTGCATTATAAAACTCATAAACTTGCAAGCATAATAGTAACTTATGTGGATAGATAGATAAACGAAGTCTGAACTGTTCCAGAATTCTAAAATTTGACATTCTGATTATCAGAAAATTCACAAAGTCATTTTTTTATTTATGATGTTCAGTGGTGGAAGTCCATCCATAATTTAAATGTACACTATTCAAATAACTTACATTATCAAAGCTTCCCACTCAAAGAAATTTTCTTCATTCATAGGCCCTATTTAAAAAAAATATTATGTTAATATAGGCTTTCTAATTTCAAGATACAAGTATATTTTTAAATAGAATATCATACCTGCTACAATGCCTTCAGGAGGATTCAAAGTCAACTCTAAAATGAAGAATAAATATTTTCAGTATTAATTAATTTATATTTCATACTTTTCGGAACATAAAAACAAAATTGGCGAAGCAGTTGGCGAAAAAATTTACATTACCTTGATAATTCTGCCTAGTAATAATGGTCAACTAAGAAAAAGGAAAATCTTTACAATAAAAATGAACAATACACACGGCTACATTTTAAGAGGATATTTCCAAATACATTTGCAAGAGAGTGGGATGCATAAACTGAAACTTCCTCCATTATGCAACATGATTGCACAATTACAGTAGCAGTAGTCTGAAAAATTCTGGAAAAGCCTTTTCTCTTTGAAGTTATCTATGTTAAAAAACGATCTTTTTTAACATACAATACATTTCTATTAATTTTGATCTGTCATTCATATTAATTGATAATTATTAGACTTGTGAAATCTTTAACAACAAATGTCTCATCTTCATCCAGAAATTTAGCTCCTCAGTACTTTTCTAGGAAAAAAAATAAAGTAGAAAGGTAGGTAAAAAGGAGAATGAGAAACACCAACCAAAGTGAAAAGAGGAGCTATTGCTCTCTCTAGTGGAAAAGATGCAACATCAAATCAAAAGACCATTTAATTATCCCTTTTTATACTGAATAATCATGGCTCTCTATAAATATGGACTAATGGGTAATTGATAGATATGACTGTCATTCATGAAGTCCTGATATTTATAGTTAATCACATTTCAAGGCAAGACTGAACAAGGTTACAATATACAGAGTTCATTGCATTTGTCAATTTCATTCTACCATTTACCTCAGAGATAGCTAATATAGAGTTCTCCAGGTATTATTTTTGGTCTAAACTTCCTATTATCCTTCAGAAGTATTTATGTTGTAAAAACTTAGTTGAACATCTGGAGGCTATCTTTAGTTTATTTACCTAGCTCTGGTTTATTTAACAAGAAACTGAAACAATAAAAGAACGTTTCCTATTATAGTTATTGCTTTTGCACACATATACTTTGCATTTGTGCATACATACTTAAGAATTTGTCATGCACAGTTAGAACACATGGTGAATGATACAAACTCTTCAAAGATTCAGACTAGCGAAAAGATGGAAAGGATTGATCTTAGGCTAGGCTGTTCTGTAATCAAAACATAAGCTTCACCACTGTGCTTCAATTCTGAATCAGGATACATTGATGGTTCAGTCACCATACTTTACACTCTGAGGATCAGTTAATATGAGAATAATCTCTCTGTTGATTTATATGAAATCCACCTTCTTTTTTTACATTTACCATTTCAAGCTGTCCTACGCAGAGGCAGTTCAACAACTGCAAACCAGTTTATATATTGGAAAGTGGTTAATGAACTGTATTAATCCAGACAATTCCATATTTGTTTCCTTATGAAAAAGAAAGCAGCCATCTATATACAGTACTGTTAAAACTCTCTTGTATATCGTTTGTAACCTTCATTTGGTTGAAACAGTGTATCATAGAACAATTATTTTTGAATCAATGTACTTCAAATGGGTAAACTTACAGAATGTGTCCAAAAACAGGGACCCATGATTCCCATGGAATTGAAATGTTAAGGATTTTCAGATGATTTGTATTGACCCCTACTGTACCACTGCGCTGCCATGCAGCACCACCATGGTCTGCTGTGTTCACATGATTTCCAACACACCCTGCCAGCCTCCCACACACAAAGTCATTGGGGAAGCTAACAGGTAGTTGGAAGTAGCTCCTCCTCTAAATCAAGGTATCTCAAATCCACTAACTTAAAGAATGCATAGCACATGCAGAACCCATTACTGTTGTGAAACTGAAATTTCCAGAATATCTCATAGATTGTCTAGTTTTCAGATAAATTTGTATGCAAACGGAATTACATTTAAAGAAGGTAATGCATACTCAACTCCTGACATGCTACCTTTCCTCATGTAAGAATTCCTGACATCTGAAAGCATCACACAGTATCTTGCAGGTTCAAATGTTGCAATCAAGTTTGTTAAAATCTTCCAAGTGACTCTGACCTAATTACATTTATTCTATCACTCAGACCAGAGGCAAAAAGAATATTGCCCTCTAGTGTTAAATCGCCTCAGTACTGAGCAGATCAGGAAAGAGAATTTCTGGGTTGACCACCACAGGATTTTTCCGGCTTAATTCTCCATCTGCCTTCTATTTTGTTTCCCAGTTCAATATTTTTCACGCTTAGCAACAGGCTGGCTGGGGAATTGTGAGAGCTGAAGTCTACACATTTTAAAATTGTCAAGTTTGAAAAACATTAGTTTAAAATTTGACCTGCCCCCCCCCAAATAATGGGGGGTTTAGGAATATATGAAAGAAGAGCGACAGCCCAAACCAGCCAAGCCCGCCTCCTGCTCTCCCATAGCAGCCTCCTCGTCAATACTAAGAGACGCAACCCCCGACCCCCTTTCTGCGCCGTGCCAGGTAAAACCGTCGTAAGGACATTTCCACGGGCCCAGGAGTCAACGCATGACCGGGCTAGACAAACAGCCGGCGACACCAAGACACTCAATCCATCCCGATCTCTCCGTTTCCGCACTCAAAGCCTAACTACTCACGCTTGTACTCCGCCATTAAGCGCTTGAGCGCCGTGCCCGCCATGGCTCAGGCAGCCTCGAGAAAGCCCAGTCGCCCTTCTAACTTGGCCGTTTCGGTTGTTTTCTCCCTAGCTTCTCCGAAAAGCTACTTCCGGGCAGCTTCTACCATAAAAGAGAGAGACCAACCACAACCGAGACCTACTCCCTCTCGCTTCGCAATCAGCATGCAGAGCTACAAAACGTGCAGAGTGATCCCATAGCAGCTTGAACTTCAGACTTTGTTGCTATGGGCGAAGGCCGGAATTGGGACTGAGAAATATGTTCTACGTTTCACTGCAAAATTGAAGTAAACATTTTCATCTCTTCTGTATTGATATTTGATATAACGTAAAACCTAAACATACCCATCTACACAATGGACTTATCTCTGTAAGAAAGCATATGACTTAAGATATTTGTTTCTCCAATAGGCGTGTCTACAGGACAGGAGCTTCGTATTTTTGAAGTCTTCCCCGTCTCTGAAATTAATTTCTAGTCCGGCCCACGCAATTTACTGAGTTAGTTCAAATATTTCATGTATCAAGTAATCCTGTTGCTCTCGAAGCTAATATTTGCCAAAAATGACTCCACACTCATTTGCTGTGTTGGGTATCCTCTAATTGGGTAATGAATTATAGGAGCAAATTACATTTTCTTAGCTCAGATTTTTTCAATTATAGGAAAAAAGCCTTCAATTTGTATGCATACCAAAACAATTCCCTCATATATTACCACAAACTACCGTGTTTCCCCGAAAATAAGACACTGTCTTATATTTTTTTTGGCTCCCAAAAACACACTAGGTCTTATTTTTGGGGTAGGTCTTATATATTTATGGTGCCAAATAGCGGGTGTGAGTGTGTAGGGGGCGTGTTTCGCGGGTGCACAGTTGCTCCCTGAAAAGTCTTCCTGGAACTGGAGATTTACACTAGGTCTTACTTTCGGGGTAGGTCTTATTTTCGGGGAAACACGGTATGACATTTCTAGTGCTTTTGAGGATTTTAATTTAGGTGGAAGCAAGTATTTCAATATTTCTTGTTTCATGACTGTGCATCATGGGAAGATATTCACGTAGCTCTTTAAAGAGTTAACATTTTTCCGATTCACTAGATTTAAAAGAAATACTTTCATAAATAGCATCAACCAAGGAACACAATAGGTTCCAGTTTCTTTTGCAAAGTTCTTTAATTGCTAATATTTACTTCAACTAATACAAATGAAGTTATATTACCTGGTGGTTAATGAGGAAACCCAAATTTGAATCTCAACCATGAAAAAAAATTGACCTAGTCACTTTCTCTACAGTACCTGGTTATTGGATTAAATGAATTAGCTTCGGTGAAGTCAACCTGAGCTCTAGAGAAAAGTGGGGTGTAAATTAAATTTCATTTTATTTGGACAGTGCCAGATGGAATCAAATAAGATTATCCAATACAAAATAGAAAATTGAGGTATGTAATTTAGTTACCCAGACACGTCCAAATGCAAATTTTGGAATAGGCCATAACTTAATGGCATCAAATATGAATGAAATTCAGAAAATGTATAAAGACTTAAGACATATAAAATTTAAGAACATAAGGAACAAATTAGGTATACTTAGTGGGCAACTATTTTTGGAAAAATGAATATAAAACATGGTCTTGCTCTTTAATTCACTATCAAGATTTCTCTTTTTATAGCAATCATTTCTATTACCCAATTAGATCAAGCTAGAACAAGGAACACATGAGCATCTGCTACAAAGTAACAAATATAAACCTTCAAGATGGACCAGTTATTGAAATTGTATTTCTTTGCTAGATGCATTAATACCCTAAATATTAAATCCACTCTCAATAAAAGAATTTTAATAAAGATGTGCACATGAATAAATTGTCAGCATTTCAGTGATACAGCTTTGAATATAGTCATATGAAATTTAGCAGCATTAAACATAAGCCAAGAGACAGAGTACCAAATTAGGTTTACTGTGTACAGTAATAAAGGACAAGTATTGTACAATTGAATAAACAATTAACAATTTTAAATGAATACCCCTTCCTGGACCATTTACAATTATAGGGAATTCGGTTGAGAGGCAATCTTCTCAAAAGGGTTTCTTGCAAATCACTATACTCTGTTAAATATAGATATAAAAGGCAGAAATGTACTTTCCCAAGCAGCAATGAAAAAGTTTACAAAAAGTAAACAAAATAGTTTTAATTTAGATGTATCCAAATCACATGTAACTATTCAGTCATTTAAATGTGAGATATTTGAGAAACAGGTCCTACACATTCAATATTTTCCCTATGGTATACTTCCATTTTTTAAAAAAATCATATTTATATCCCACCCTTCTCTGGAGGCTCAGGGCGGCTTACAATTTTTTTTGGAGCACAACCCAATGCGCTTTTAGTAGCACTAATATTGAAATTCCTTGTTTTGTAAAGTTAAGGTTTAATTTACTCATCAGAAGATAAAATTCAATTCTTGTATTGCATTCTGCTCCACTGGGTTTCCCAGGTAGTGGTTGCAACAAAGGAAGCATAAGATCCTAATGGATAGGCAGAATACAATCACAGCTGTTTACATCCCAGATCAGGCTATAAAGCAATGAGCCTATAAGGTCAACTTTTAACAAAAAATGGTATATAGCTTTTATTGTCCAATAATTCATTGAAGAAATGCTTTGGGTGAAAACTATCTACTGAGAATTTTTCCTGCGCAAGGAAACAAGAGTTGCACAATTAACAAGCATTGCACAGGAGAGCTTCTTAAAACATCCGGATCAATCAATGTAAAAATTATCAAATACTCTGGTACTCCACCCTGGGTATGTGAAATTTATAGTAAATGTGGAATATTATTTATGCAAATAGTGTAATTGCTGACAAACTCAATAACTTTCCATTACTTTAAAAATTGATTCTATAGTATTTTATTATGAAAAAGCACATGTACATTTGCATTACCTTTAACTGCCACTATAATCAGCATTCTGCAAGTATTGCTCTTTTCATATATCCCCCATTAACAGTTTGAGTAATAATCGTTTATGATAAAATTCTTTTCTTCTGTCCCAAACATCTTTTGAGAAAAAAATCCTATCACAAAGAAAAAGTATTTCAATATTTACATTGTCATAATTAAGTGATAAAACAGTAACAACTAAAGGCAACACTAAGTATATTCATTGTACAGTAGGTTGGTATTTAGGTCACCATTTAGAAGAACAAGATGACAGTAAATAACCAGTAATTACTTATTTGAAAATTTAATTTTTTTACTGGGCCCATTTTTATGAAGTTATTTTCCATAGATACAGCTTCAACTTGCACACGCAGAATATCAGGGACAGGAAAAGGATTTGGATAAGTGTCCTCAGAACATGAGAAGATTCCTGTATGATCAGCATGTTCATTTGTTTACTATTTAATAGCAAATCCAAGGACAGATGATGAAGTGGGTGACATGTTGTATTCCTCTTCTGAAATGAAAAGGACATTTAGCATATGCCACCAGTTTGCTGTTGAAACACATCAATAGTATCTTCATCTTCCATTTCCAACTGTTAAAACACAAATGACAAATGTTAAAAAAAAAGTTATAATTTGATTTTTGTTAACTTGTTAAGGTTTTTTTTTTTTGGCAACAGTTCTATAAGGGAGATGGCCAGTTAAATGCTGTAGAAATTTCCCAGATATTATGGTTTCATACTGAAATACATTTTTACAAATTAGGAAACAAATCCATAGTCTTCATTTTCAGGTCATACTTACTTAAACTGCTATATGTAACTCTGATTCCTGCATAATCTTTGCTAACGTGCCCACTGGGTGTAAAGTAAAAACAGATCTTCAAAATTAAAACAAAAATCCTTGCTGTTTTTTTCTTAAAAATCAAGAAGCACTACATGGGGGTGATTGTTGCCCAACTTTACTTATCCATTTAAGTAGTTATCTCTTATCATTTGTCCCTTATTTCAACATCCCATTTCTTCTGATTTAAGAGAACCTCATTAGAAGCGGAAAATCTTTGGGAAAAAAAATTGTACTGTATAACTTGTACAGGAACTATAACATATATTAATATGTTACTTGTTCATTTTAAATATTATGCAAAATAAAAATATATTAGGAAATATATAAATATATCTCATATATTTTTCCAGTTGTGGTTTTTCAATGTACATTAATATGTGTCTTGGAAAGTACATTAAAATATTAATACATGTGCTCCATATCTTTTATAGGAACTTGGGAAACCAATTGAAATATTAACTATATTAAAAAAAACATTGTATTTTCAATTATATTCCTTTATAGTCAAAAGCAATGCACTGATACTTATTCAGCAAAATGTAATGGATGTTCATACAATCCCCTTTCTTTCCCAGATACTTTTATGTCAATGGTTCTCAACTTATGATCTGTAAATTGCTGGGGAACTGCAATGTCATCACAGGGGGTTCACCAAGGCTTGAAGATTATTTAAATATTGAGTTATGTCTTGGGGGTCTGTGGCCACAAAAGCTATTTAAAGGGGGTCCTTGGTGAAGAAAAGTTTGAGAACCACTGCTTTATGCCATTGGTACTTGGCAAAAGATTGGTTAAATATGACTACAAGCAACCCTACTGGCTAATAATTTAAATAAAAATTAAATCTACAACACTAAACACAGAGAATATTCATATTCAAATTATTTTGATCCAGGACTAAATGAACATATTTCATCCATTCCAAGACTAGCTCTTGAAATTTAACTTCAGCTTGTTTTTTTTAATCAAAATAATGATACTTTCATTTTTTAAAATCTGCAATTAAAAACAACATAATAGTTTAAATCTTTTAGATATCTTTACAAATGAAGGCAAATATGTTGATATGTTTAATTCATGCTCTCCCCAACCACATATGTAGTTAGAAATTATATTTTAATATAATGTATTATCAAATATCAGCAATATATAAAGTTGTAACCTTACTAAGCAGCATGTTCATGTGGCATTTTCTCAACTCTCCAAAAAGTATATTCAAAGTGAAATACAATAATTAATACTAATTTTGTAGGTGAGGAAGCTCTCACCATGAAAAATTATTTCTAACAAACAAGAACATATATGTACCAATAAAACAAGCAATGGATTGCACTGGTATTAACTGTAAAATGTTTATTATTTCTAATTATTATTAGAATGTCCAACCCATAGCATGGTCAGATCACTATCTCCTGCGGCTGGTCTTCCAACAAGCGGCCCCACACCGTTGGGATGAGGAGCCACTGAGATGGTTCCGCCCCAGACGTCTGATGGACCCTGAAAGGTTCCAGACGGAACTGGGGTTTTTGCCCGCCTCCCTTATCCACAGCTCGGCCGAGGTACTGGCAGCCACCTGGCAACAGGCTGCTGCTGAGGCCCTTGACCGAGTTGTCCCCTTGCGTCCCCTCACTCGCCGCAGATCCCAGGTGGTTTCTTGGTTCATGGAGGAGCTCAGGGAGATGAAGCGGCATAGGAGGGGGTTAGAGAGCAGGTGGAGGTCGACCCACTCCGAATCCGACCGAGCCCAGCTAAGAGCCTATATTAGGACTTACCTGGTAGCTTTGGGGGCAGCAAAGAGGTCATACCTCTCCGCTCTCACAGCATCCGCAGACTGCCCTGTTTAGCTGCCCTGTTTAGGGTCACCCACTCCCTCTTACATCGGGGGGCGGGGTTGGCCCCTATGCAGGGTAGGGCTGAGGAATTTGGTCAGTATCTGTTGGAAAAGATCGCTCGGATTCGGGAGGGACTGGCCTCTAATTTGCAGTGGTCTGAGGAGGGAGGTGCAAGAAGTCCGGCCGATATCATCTGGGCTGAGTTTGATCCTCTTTCCGAGGATGAAGTGGACAGAATTATGCGACGTTTGAGTTCCACCACGTTTGTTGGATCCGTGCCCTTCCTGGATGGTGTATGCCGCCAGGGAGGTCACGTGCGGCTGGCTCCGGGCAGTAGTCAACGCTTCATTAAGGGAGGGCTCTTTCCCTGCCGCCTTGAAAGAGGCGGTGGTGAGACCCCTCCTGAAGAAACCTGCCCTGGACCCTGCCGTATTGAACAACTTTCGTCCAGTCTCCAACCTTTGTTTTTTAGCGAAGGTTGTTGAGTGTGTGGTGGCTCAACAGTTTCCGCTTTTCCTGGATGAAGCGGACTATCTAGATCCCTATCAATCGGGCTTCTGGCCCGGGTTCAGTACAGAGACGGCATTGGTCGCACTAGTGGATGATCTCTGGAGGGCGCGGGACAGAGGTTTTTCCTCTGTCCTGGTCCTATTAGACCTCTCAGCGGTTTTCGATACCATCGACTGTGGTATCCTATTGCAGCGCCTTGAGGGGTTGGGAGTGGGAGGCACTGTTTTGCAGTGGTTCTCCTACCTCTCGGGGCGTTCGCAATCAGTGTTGGCAGGGGGGCAGAGGTCAACCCCAAGGGCTCTCACGTGTGGGGTCCCTCAGGGGTCGGTCCTCTCGCCCCTCCTGTTCAACATCTATATGAAGCTGCTGGGTGAGATCATCCGGGGTTTTGGGGGTGAGATATCATCAGTATGCTGATGATACCCAGTTATATATCTCCACCCCAAATCAAATCAGTGATGCCCTCTCTGTGATGTCCTGTTGTCTAAATACGGTACGGATCTGGATGGGCAGGAACAGGCTACAGCTCAATCCGGCCAAGACTGAGTGGCTGTGCGTACAGGCATCTCGCTCCAGTGAACATATTCCATCTTTGGCCATGGGGGGAGGGGTGTTGCCCCCTGTGGATAGGGCACGGAACCTGGGGGTTCTCCTGGACTCACGGCTCAGTTTGGAGGAGCAGGTGGGAGCCGTGACCAGGGGGGCCTTTGCCCAGGTTCGGCTGGTTTGCCAGCTGCGCCCTTATCTGGATCGAGATGCCCTTCGCACGGTCACTCATGCACTTGCCACGTCCCGACTCGACTACTGCAACGCTATCTATGTAGGACTGCCCTTGCATACCATCCGGAGGCTCCAGCTGGTGCAGAATGCAGCCGCGCGGGTTGTGATGGGAGTCTCCCGATACTCCCATGTTACGCCCCTCCTGAGTGAGCTGCATTGGTTGCCAGTTGCCCTCCGGGTGCGATTCAAGGTTCTGACGTTAACATTCAAAGTCCTTCATGGCATGGGTCCGGGGTACTTGCGGGAGCGTCTCCTGCCGACATCAAATACCGGTCGCCCTGTGCGAGCACACAGGCTGGGACTCCTTGGGGTGCTGTCCGCACGACAATGTCGGCTGGCGGCGCCCCGGGGAAGGGCCTATTCTGTATCGGCTCCCGCCTTATGGAACCAACTACCCATTGAGCTCCGGCTGACTCCCGATCTCTCCTCTTTCCGACGCGATCTAAAAACCTGGTTGTTTTTACAGGCTGGGCTGGACTGATCTCCTGGGGGAGTGGGTGGGATTTAATTTGATTTTAATTCGGTTTTATAGTTGTATTTTGGCTTGTCTAGTTTAATCTCTTTTTAAATAATTTATTGTTTTGTGTTTTTATCTGTGAGCCGCCCCGAGTCCTTTTGGAGAGTGGCGGCATACAAGTCAAAATAAAATAAAATAAATATTAGCTGTATGCTATGGAAGACCCAGTTAATACCATTCATATTTACACCAATCAGCTTTACTGTAATCAATGAAGGATTATGCCTTACAGTTATTTCATTACTAGTATTATATGCCTGTTCCTCCTGTTCTTCTTTCCTTTCCCCATTTCATCAGCTGGATAGGAAAGTCTTCATTGTTTTTAATAATGATTCAGTCAGGAACCTTATGATTTAGAAATGGAGGGTCTGGAAAGGGGAACAATCTTTAAGCAAGCCCTGGCAAAATGCAGTGGCTTCAGATTTTGAGCCCCTCTGGATCTGAGACCTTACTATCTTTGATACTGGATGGTGTCACACCACCTCAAACAGACCCTGGGAGCAATCTGGGGGTCCTCTTAGACCAGGAGTGGGCAATTCATTTTCCCAAGAGGCCACATGCAAAACTGGACTGTTGTGGAGGATCAAACCAATAGGGATGGTGTCATGGCATCCGCTGCCACCACCATGGACCAGATAGGGGCAGCCAAAGGCCAGATATGGGCAGTAGGCTGTAATATGCCTAGATCTGTCCTAGATTCATAACTCCTGCTTGAAGAGCAAGTAGCAGTTGTGACTTAGAGAACCTTTGCACAAATCCATACTGTATGCCATTTGCACTCGTTCCTACACCAGGGGACCTACTCATGATCATCTGGTAAACTCTAGGTTACACTACTGCAATGCAATCTACATGGGGCTGCCCTTTCAGTTGGCACAAAATGCAGCGGGGCAAGCAATTATTTGTTTTTAATAGATACATATCACACCTCTGCTTTGCAAGTTGTATTGGTTACCAATTTGTTTCCGGATCCAGTTCAAGGTACTGGTGTTGACCTTTAAAGGCTTTCATGGCACTGGGCTGGGTTATTTGAAGGACCACCTCTTCCCAATTTCATCTGCCCATGCTATCAGATCTAGTAGAGAGAGCATATTATGTGTTCTGTTGTCTAGGGAATTTACATTTGGCAAGCTCTAAACAGTAGGCCTTTTCTGCTGTGCCACCTGCACTGTGGAATCTTCTTCAAGGTGAGGTTGGCCGCATCATTGTTGAGCTTTGAGGTCCCTCAAGACCTGGCTATGCCAGCAGGCCTGGGGAACCCAGAGAATGGATGAACTGGGGAAGTGGCTCCACTATTTTTTAACATCCCTTTGTCTGTTATTCTTTTGGTTTGCTTTTATACTCTTTAATTTTGTTAACTGCTTCCAGCATTGTTATGCACTACCCAGAATCACTTGATCATATGAAATGAAATTCTTACCTGTGCAGGTGTATCTGTTTCATTAATTGGTTGCCCATCAAATCTGAATCTAATCTGTCTCATTGACAAACCCTAGGAAAAAAATACCTATATTATACACACACACACACACAAAATGCTTGCATAGATAAATCTACATAAAATAAATCTTAGGGTATGTTAAAGTGGATATAGCATAAAGATAGCAACCAGAGTCCCTTTGTGAGGGTGATGGATGGTTCCCAAATGTGATAAATAAAATAAACCTCCCATTTTGTTAAGACTAACAATTGATTGATCACGCATATGCATTTGATAAGTAAGTCAGGAACAAAGTTGCCCTCATACATGTATGTTCAATACATGTCTATTTTACCAATCAAAACCACCCTATTACAAATATAAAATAATTTGCTCAGTATAAAGACAGCTATCCTAAACACACACAAACCAGATAGGTAATAAATATTGGACAAGGTAAATTGGGTCCATCTAAATCCAGTTATCCCTTGTCAGCAATAATGTAATATAAATTGAAAAATAATTATCATAAAAATGATGAAAACAGATCCTATAATACAGATATTCTTGGTTCTTCCCTAATGAGAAAGGTAAAATACATTAACTAATTGAATACAGCATACAGTATAAATAGGTGCAATTTAAAAACAGAAAACCTGTTGCTGGAAAATACAAGTATATCTAATTTTATGTAACGTACATGTTTTGTACCACCAGTGCATTTGCACTTGAGAAGTATTTCAGCATCAGATCTCCCTGGGAAGACAAAACTTGGGCAGACAAAAATATATTCAGCATAAACGTTAAGTCTTAATAATGTTAATTTAATTACCTGTCTCTCACAATAAGCTTTCATTAGTTTACTTAACGGCGTGTGGCGTTTTATTTTAAACTGGACCACCGATCCATCTTGACCAGCAACTTTTAAATTGATATGGTCGTTTTCTGTTTTTACTCCTTCCTGCAAACAGAATATAAATGTATCAGTGTTTATGAAGTTAAATATTAGAGAGAATCCTGCAAAAATATGTAACACTTCTCATTTGATATTTACCAATATGCGCTCCCTTATAGTGCAACTTCATGATGTGCTCTCAAAGGTGCTTTTTCAAAAGGCAACTGGACTGCTTTTTCCTTGAGGAAGAAGAAAATATTTGGCTTCTCATCCAAGAAGCTTCATCAGTTCTAATGATGGGGGGATGGAAAGATAAGTACTTCTTGTAAGCGAAATAGGAAAAAAACAGTCTACTTGCCTTTTGAAAAAGCATCTTTGAGAAAACTATGTGGTTATTTGGAATATTTATGGTCATGTTGCTTTACTTCTTCCAGTCTCATGTCTTCAGTACATATGGACACATACACTTCCCCCCACTACTAAAGTGGGATGTATGTGTCCATATATACACACAATTTCCTATCTTCCTCCTGTTATATCTCTCTGTGCTGGGCTTTTTCTTCTAACCCTCGCAGTGCAAATGTTGTTTTCAGGTTCCACGTTTTCTGGCATTTAGGCCAGACCATTTTTCAAACAGAAACTTTCAATAGCTCAGTAAGAGCATAGACATGTTGTAGGGGGGAAAAAGGAGGCATGAAAATTTTCATGCAATCTAATACAAATATAAGATACCAACAGGCTAAGGAATAATAAATGGGGAACTTTACATTAGGGTGAAAAATTGTAGCAACCCTATTTAATGTGGTTTGTCTTTGATTCTAATTTTTATTTGACATTACTTTGCTGTGATATTTTTATACTCTTGGACCCTATTGTATATGATATATAAGCAAATTCTTGAAAAAAAAACTGAACTCCAGAAACTGTACCTTAGTAAGAATTTAAAGAATATGCTACATTTCTACCCAAATTATTTTACTGTAAGGTTATGAAATGATTTTACAAGAAGAGTTAAATGACCAGGTCCTAGGAACAGATGGAGAAGTTCTAGCTAAGTGGTTGCTAAGAGTCAACATTGGCTTGATGACACATAATTCATGGATGCATACTATATTAGAAATAAATCCCACTGAAGTGAATAGAAAGTATCTCCAATTAAATTAGTATTTGTAGCTCTTGTAGGTTTCATGAGTTTTACTTCCCAACCAGCACTCAGAAGACCTCAAGCAAGATCTCTTTTTCTCTAATAATTACACGCATCCGGTTCTCCAGGTAACGATATGATATCCTCCCATATATATCTAGGATTATATGGTTTATAATCCAAAACATGGAACGATTTTGGAAAACGAGTTCCTAACGAAATGTAGCAACCGGAGAGTAAAATGTCTTTTGGGAACCTCGGTAAGGACTCTGATCCACCTCCACTAATTGCACGCAGAAAGACAAAAGGAGGAGGAGGAAAGGAAGTCGGGGCCGGCCCTTCACTAAAGCAGAGACTCTCAAACACGTGGTGAGATCCCGCGCTATCTAACTCGGTAGCGAGAGGACCTAGGGCTGCTGTCGGCAAACCAAACCAACTTCTAACGCTGCCCCATCGCAGAGGTTCTCCGGGCAGCTCAACGGAAGACGAACGCCGTTGAAGCGTATTATAACGCAGCCCAGAACACTATGAAAGGAGCCCATCTACCTACTGGGGTCGCCTGGATACTGAAAGTGTCGGAGGTGTTAAAGAGAAGCAGGCGGCTGCGGCCTAAATACCCTTTCAATTCCTGCGGGAGCTCCTGGGAGAAAGAGCGTGGGCGAGCCGCCCCTCGCAGTGCCCTCCTTCCGGGTGAGGCGGGTCCGGTTTCTCGCTCACAACCGGGGCGGGGAACACTCATCCCTGGGCCCAAGACGGGGGAGTGAGCTGGGTTTTCCTTTCAGCAGGAGCCCCGCTCTCCAAGGCGGCGAGCGCGGCCGCTGCAGCACGGAAGCCCAAGAGCCCCCCTTGAGGCGATAGCCCACCCGCAGACTCCCGAAAGGCCTCCTGCGATAGCCCACCCGCAGACTCCGGAGGGAGGCGAGACAAGACATCTAACGAAGAGCGAGATTGTGCGAAGCGAGGACGAGCCAACTTACCTTAGGTTTCTCCTCGGACATGGCGACGCGTCAGGCAGAGACCTCTCGGGGAGCGAGTCTGCACGCGCTCTGCTCTGAGCCCCTCTTCCCTCCTCGCTCGCCTCTCCCGCCTGCAGCAACTGCTCGCGTGAACGCGCTTCGCGCCCAGCGATTTTCTGCTTCCTGTTGGCCCTGAGCGGGTCACGTGGGGCATGCACGTTCTCGGCGCGCGCTCCCGAAAGATGCTTGTCGGGAGCGCGCTCTGTGGGGTGGGGGAGGTGATGGCGCCGAAGGTGCGTCACGATTGTCTGAAGTGGGAGCTTTGGTTCCTAAAGAACGTTACGAGGTGGGGGCGTGGCCACTTAGAGCGCGGGAGGAGGAAGAGGCGGGGCCAGTTATCCTATTTTTAAAAAAAATGCTGGGGAACTGGGTGGGGCAGTAACATTGGCTTATTAACCTAAAGGGGGTTTGAACTATGCTGTACGGTTGTAGCAAAAGAAAAAAGAACCTAGACTGAAAACTACTCAGCACGTGTATCTTTTATAACACTCAGTCGCATGAAAAAGGTTACATTTGTAAATCTACCTTCGAACTGTGGTTTAAAATTTTAATTGGAACAGGCTATTTAAATTTCAATCCCTCCCATGAAATGGGAAGTCAGTAATTAGAAAATGAACGAGAACAATGACAATGCCAATATATCCATCATTATTTGTATTTAGTGTCTACAGGGACTGGGGATTAGCAACTTGTTTAAAAACATTGGTCTGCAAAAAATATTGATGGTCTAATGCATTGCTCTTCTTCATATCCTATGCATATGCCCACATATAGATACATAGTTAAACAGACAAGTATTTGTTATGAAATGCAACTGCTCTACAATTTTAGCCTATGATGAAATCCTGCATCACTCTTAAGGCAGGGGTGGGGAACCTTGGCCCTTTTATGACTTATGGACTTCAATTCCCAGAATTCCTGAGTATGGCTGGCTCAGGAATTCTGGGAGTTGACATCCACAAGTCATAGAAGAGCCAAGGTTCCCAACCTCTGCTGTAAGCCATAGATTGTAGTTCCAGGATATACTAATGAGCCTAGACTCACTATGCAGGATTTTGTGTTTTGAGCGTCACATGAAGGGTGGCAGTATAGTTTTTTTAAAAAACCCATTGTTTATGGCTTACCATAATGAATCCAGCCACCTGTGGCACTACATGCATGAACTCTTCAGTATGAGTTACAAAGTCTTGTTCTTTGAAAGTGAAAGCTTTTCCTGCATACCTTTAAAAAGTAGGAGATAAGTGAGCAATATGGCAATCCTACTTGAAGCAGTAAAATTATTTCCCTATGAAAAGTTCACTATTAACTTGCAGATTTATCCCCACAGATTGCAAATGGGAATAAGGTACAATTTAATACAGTTCTCTGGATAAATTGGCAGAAGGCATGAGCTAGAGGAATTAGTCATTTATTAAATTACCCCTCAAAAAATGCAGAAATGTCCTTTGCTGAAAATGTGAGAAATAATGAATCTGTATACACATGCATTCACAGAAAATAAACCAGAGAAGTGAAGACTAGCCATTTTCTTAATTTAAATGGAATTATTTTTTAAAAAAAATATGCATTTAAGCTTTACAATTACCCCTTCTACTTTCTGTTGTTCATTGCAGCAGTGGGATTCAAATTTTTTTACTACCTGTTCTCTGGGCATGGCCTGGTAGGCATGGCAGGGGAAGGATACTGTAAAATCTCCAGTCAGAGGTGGGATTTGCTGCTTCTCCAAACTACTCAAAATTTCCGCTACCAGTTCTCCAGAACTGGTCAGAACCTGCTGAATACCACCTCTGGTTCATTGCTGGTATACCATTGTTCTTAGTATTCTTTGCAAATATGGAACTCAGTTTGATTTTAAGAAAGTTATTTCCTAATTTAAGCACAATGGTAAGCATATTCACAGGTGAAAAGTGTGTAAAGGCATGTTTCATGTTATTTTAGAAGGCATCCAAGTTTCATTAAGTCAAAGTCACTGAAATCTTTATAGTGGCAAGGAAACAGCAAGAAATTAATTGTAAGTCACTGTTTTAATACTTTTTAGTGGCTGATCATTATTTTCAAGCACCTGCATATGTATATCATGTTATAATTTTTATACCTTATTTCATCAATCCAGCATTCTGGTACAGAAATATCTTTATAAATGTTAGGTATTTCTAGTGTTATTCATATCTCAAGCATTTAATGCATATTTTACTACAGCTAGGTAATCTGGAATACCATTAAAATAAAAATACAATTGCTTAAAAATTGTACAATATGTACATAAGCTGTAGAGTTCCAACAGTAGCCACCCCATCCAGATGTCTTCTACAGAAAATACTTAGACATTTCTGGTCCAAATGGAAACACAATCAATGTACAATTCAGGGAAGAATAGTTTTGTAGGAAGATATGTAGGATAACACAGCAGTAACCTACAATAACACAAGAGGGCACTGATTACCTTTGTTAGCAATGCCAAGACTGATTTTTATGTTCTTCAAAGAGAACTAAGGCTAATATTTATGATCACCAAAACCCAGATAATGTTCTCAAAGATCCTTTGAAATCCTTAACATTATTGAAGAAATGAGTAATAATTTTAGTACATTAAAATGAATTTTGCATCAAGATTAATGTATATATTAAGAGGAATTCTACAGTTAACTTCTATTAGATAAATTAATGAGAATGTTTTTAGGCAGTGTCTAACTTGCAAGTTCTCATTTTATGATCAAGAGACTTGTGAAGATTAATAGGAAGAGATTTTAAAATGTTATTTTTTTATTTAGCTAGCCAAGTATTTTACATTTTTCACTGTTGTTAATCTTAATATGATAAATGAATTGCATGGAAGTTTTTGTAATACAGTGTTTTATCTTTTGAAAATGTATATATTCAAGCAAGGAAAACTCTAGAGAAACTTCACTGTGACCTTTATAAAACAGTCAACTGAAGAGTAAATATATGAAAGCATTTTAAAGGAATTGTAGTTACTGTACAATTGACAATATAATACTCATAGGACTACAGAAGAATACTATATATTTCAGGGCATGAGCATTTTATTTAACTGTTTTCAGATAAAAAAATTAAGGCTAATGTTCCATATTCTTTACCAAACTCAGGAAAAAATATGTAAATTATAAGTATCCTTTTTTAAAAAGTTACTACTTAAATGTTTTTTTTAAAGTAATTGTTTTCCAATTAACATCAAATATTACAAAAGCAATTTTTTCTTAGTCTTGATAATGACTTGTCAGAAAATATAAAAATGTTTACCCACCAGTGCATAAGACTCAAAATGTAGAATTGTCTGAAATCAGACTATTGCATCAAGCTGAAAGATTTTATCAATAAGACTTAAAGTATATAAACTTACATCGTGGTTATAAAGGACATTCTTTCTGACATTATACAATAAGTTACCATTTGGATACATAAGGATACAATGTGATATACATTTATACATTAAACAGTTTGACAAATTTGTTATTACAATATTAAAGTAATTTAAGAAGACTGAACATAGCTAAACCTTTAGTGTTTAAATGCATATGGCTAAATGATGCCAGTATAAAGTTTAAAGCAGTATCAAGTTCTTATTAATATTCAGTTTTAATTACTTCTATGGTAGTTTTTAAAGGCACAAAACAGAAGGATTCAACATATTTTGCAAAGAAATATAGAATCAATTTATAAAAGTGCAGATCTTTAGAATTCCATGATAACAAAAAATATTTTGAGAGCAATTTCTTTCTGGAATAATTTAGTCACTTGCCAGGGAATCTATTAATGTGTATGATATTTTTGTATAGGAAATTCCAAAGTATATACAAGGATCTTAAAAACCTTGTCTTATTTCTACTATTAATATTAGAATGTCTCAAACTGTTGGTCACAGAAGAAAAGGATACATACAGTATGTGCACCATCCTGTCCCAATTCATTAATAAATTTGGCTTAAGATTTTGCTGGCAATTGAAGAATGCACAAAAAGCAAAATGTTATAGTAGCACAAGCAACTGCTTAATAGTTAGGAATAAAATAACATGTATTGCAGCCTCCAGAGTTTTAGAGGTATGTTGGTTTGTTCATTAATTTCAGTCTTTATCAGTCACTGTAATTATAGCCAGCTCCATCTTGCATTAAGATCATTTTTCTATTTGCAATTAAGGCATCTAATGTACATTTTTTCACAGCTGTACATTATATAGATAGCATTGCCAGATGATATTTGGGTATATCAAAAGAAATCTTAGTTATTTTCAAATTTGGCATATGGATTTTCTTCTTTAAACAAACCTGAAAGAAAAAAAATACATATTTAGAAAATTAAAAATATTAGTGGTGTGTAGCAATGGAACAGAGGCTGGCCTTATTATGAAGTCCTTCCTGATCACCAGAAGGTAAACGCTACCTCTGCCCCTCAAAATATTTTCATAACCCATTTCTTTTAGCTAGAAGCAAGACTTAAAACTTCTTATTGTCCTGGGCACTTTTATGTTATATGTGCTTTCTTGATTTTTAAAATGAAGTCAGGAGACCCATGTCATAAAATCCAGTGTTAAGACATAAAAGAACTGAAAAGGGGGGGTTTCCTCCAAAGGAGAAGAAGAAATCTTAAGCTCTGCTTTCTAGCTATCAGCTTCATTCTGATGACTCAAAAGAGGAAACAGTCATTAGTTGTCAATTACTAAAAATGAAGATCACAATATGTTATAACTGCCAGAAACAGTGTTTAGAGAATCTTAAACATAGATACCATAAGAGCCAGAAGGAATGTAGATACGGGCATGCAAGGACAGTGAAAGATTGATGCAGAGGGCCAGCAACCCAGGGGTGAAAAAAGGATTCCACATAAATTTAATGGAGGCAGCACTGAGGCCAGATCATGGAATAAGAGGCAGCTGTTCAAAATCCTACTCTCTAGCCATCAGATTTTTGCCAGCACATGAGGTCAGAAGAGAAGACAGCAGTGCATTGGCTGGAATCAATAAACAAGTAATTTTGCAGGGGAAGGAGTAAAGTATGAAGAACTTGCAGCAGAAATGGACTTAAAGATTAAAATAGGACAGAGAAGGCAGATTTAAAATTATTAAAGTATTAATTTTAAATAGACACAGATTAAAAAACAAAAGGTACATAAATATAGAACCTCAAAACAGAAAACAGATTGCAACATGCAAAACAAAGCTATAACATAGATTAAAATTAAGAATATCAATATAAAATAAGGCCATAGTTGTTAGTAGGAAATACATAAAACAAAGAATAAGGTATAAAAAAATAAAACAAGCTGGTTTCATGTAATTTATGGCACATATTATTGCAATAAATACACATTTTCCAATGAAAATGGGGCTGTGTTTTGCTTGAATCTGTACTATCCCTGAGCCTACAATAGTCAATATTTAATAATTCAGATTGCAGATGTAATATGGTACAGTAAGAAAAAGAATTGCTCAACACTTCAAATTAGCAACTTGTTTTTTAACAACTGTTAAACATGTATTACAGTTAAGCTATTTATATCTACTGTGTAAACTTGTTTTCTCAAGAATATGCATTTTCAGTTGCGAAGAAACTATCATGTATTTTATCATTCTTACTATCAGCTAATATGTATATAAAATATGTTCTACATTCTTTAGATAAGACACTAACAACAGTTCGAAGTCCGTATCACAATTACTGAAACACAAACACTGAAACCAGTGGGTATTCACCATTCTTGCTATGTCAAACATCGGTGCAACTGTCTTCCTTCACCCCTTTCAAGTTAAACTTTAGAGGCAAGAGGCAAGAAGTAGCAGTCACGAAAGGAAAAATATAGTCCTGAAAACTATTTTGGGCTTTATAATCAGAACCCACCAAAATATTAAGCATCATTCTTTGTAACAAAAATATCATGATATAAGATAGTTTACTTCACCTCTAAATTTTATTACAAACAATGGGTTTGTAACAAAGGCTTTACTTTAAAAAGATGTAAAATCTAGTACACATTACCATATTTTTTCCGGATTTCATCATGTCTAGATTTCATCTCTGCTCTCCTGTAGGAAAGATCAAGCATGTTATTTTATGGAAGAGGTGGAAGTCCAAACAAACTACCATTTATAGGGTAATTAACAAAAGTAAATAAAAATATAATGGGCTAGGATTATAAGACAGTCTGGACAATTACAAGAAAACCTCTCCACATGCTAGTAATAGAGAAAATAAATGTTCCAGTCAAACATCAAAATAATGTAATGAAAACTATCGGATGAATATATATAATGCAGAGATTTTACAAAAGTTTCATTTAATCTGATTAGCATACAACTACTTCCACAATTTCAGTCCAAATATAAACTATCCCATACTGCCTATTCTAAACATTTTACATTCAGTACATTCTTAATACTAAATAATAAAAAAACCATTTGCATCTAAATCATTTTAAAAAATGGAACTGAGATGTACTTATATTAAAGTAATTTCCTCTAAAAGATGTTAAGAAAATGAGGTGCTTTTTACCCAGCTTACAGATCTCATTTTAAAGTTCAGGAATACTTTGAATAATGTATAATCCTTTATGCAAGAATTTTGCTTTTTTTTTTAAAAAAAAAATCACATTTTCAAACTTTTCCTTCATTACTATCGAAGTGTAAAAAGATCTAGGAATGGCACTGATAATTCTGGCAGATTTACAGATATATTACCGTGCACATATGCAGTTAATCTAATATGGAATTTTCAGATAATTCATCATATATGGGCATCTTGAACTCCTGCAATGAGATCTTAAACATTTGTGCTTGGTGTTCTACACAGACATCTTCCAGAACGGTAAACAATGAGATAAAGGCAGGGACATCAGCAATGCCTGGGAAGGTAGAAAGGGTAAATGATCGAGGAAGGGATGAGCAGGTGAATCATGCTTGGATTCAAATGAAACTGCGGCTATGGGGAAGGAAGATGCTGGGGAAATTGGCAGGCAGGCTGGGGCATAGGAGGAGTAGAATAATGGAAAAGTAGAGGAGAGGAACAGCCTTGCCTTTCTCAACCCATAAGACCACTCTGGATTCGTTTTATCAGAAATTCTTACGTGTTTTGCTTTGGTCAAATGGAAAACAGTTTGGACAAACATTCAATCACAGTAAGTTTGCTTCATTCACAAGAAGAAACAAATTTCCTTTTTTGTGCACACTCCTATTTATCATATCTGTTGAAAATTTCAAGAAAACATTCAGTTGTGAAGCAAACTTTATTTCTTGATTTGCATGAAATGACCCAGACTAGAAAAAGCAAGCCTGACTGGCATCCATAAACTAGAAGGAACACACCTTTCTTCTTGCCGAACTCTCCTTTGCTCTTGTTCCCTGGCAGCCTTTTCATCCTCTTTATCAACCCTGTTTAAAATAAGATTGCAAACAGATTGCAATATGTCGTTATTCCATATTACGAACTCATCAAACCATTAAAAAATTAATCAAAAATAGACTGCCATTAGGGTATCCTGGTGAGATTTTATGGCTGTATAGAGGGATATATAGAATTAATGTGCAATTTGCAAAATTAAGAAATGTACCAAGGGATATTATTGTGCACTTCGTTAGGAGGAAGACTAGAGACCACTTTTTACAGCCGCTTTTTACTTCCAGGTTGAAGATAAATAATGCAGATAAGATGTACTTAAACAAATCTCAGTCAGAATCATACTACTGCACAATAAAGGGAGTATTTAATTTTTACCGACAAGGTGAAACAGAAAATATACCACTTCACTGGGATAAATTGGAAAGAGTGATCTTCCCTTTGGAACACAAGAGATTTAAATGAATTCAGTCCAAAAATCAAGAGAATTCCTAGAATAAAAATTCAAGGGGAATTGGAAGAAGTGTAAATGGAAGTGACAGAGGGGCCCAGAAAACAGCCTCAAGAAAATGGGGAATTCACCAGGTTAGGTGCTATAGGTATTGATATTTCTAAATGCCTGGCCTACATAGATTTTAAAGTCCTATTTTTTTCCTTCCTAATGTTTTTCCTGGGTGTGTAGGATCTGCTTTTTCCAGATCAACAGAATATAGACCATTAATTATGACAGATTGACTGACCAGCTAATTAAAGAGAGAAGCAACCGAGAAAGGGTTAGGGTTAGGGTTAAGGATAAATTTATTGATACTTAGAACAATTAATTAGTGGGACAGTTTGACTTCAGAAGTTATGGGTACTGCCTCACTGGAGGTTTTTAAGAAGAGATTGATTGATTGATTGATTGATTGATTTGTTTGTTTGGACTTGTATGCCGCCCTTCTCCCTAGGGACTCAGGGCGGCTCACAGCATAAAAATACACAATACAAATCAAATAGATTAAAACACTATTAAACCCTCAAGCCCAATAAACACTAAAACAATAAAACTAATCTAAAATACAGTTAAAAACCCGCCCCACTTCGCTTCAGTCCGGGCCGGCTTGCTGAAAGAACCAGGTCTTCAGGTCACGGTGGAAGGAACAGAGGACCGGGGCCAATTGGAGCCCTAAGGGGAGCTGGTTCTACAGGGTGGGTGCTACCACAGAGAAGGCCCTCCCCCTGGGGGCTGCCAGCCGACACTGTCTGGCCGACGGCACCCCGAGGAGGCCCTTGGACAATCATTTCTCTGAAATGGTAGACTCTCCTACTTAAGCAGGGGTTGGACTAAAGAAACTATCGGTCCCTTCCAATTTTGTTATTCTGTAACTTGTTAAAAGAAATACATATAAGAAAAAAAGGATACAAAACATTTGATTTGCAAAAATGTGAGTAAACAATTTATTTCGACAGGAGCCAAAAGAGAAATGGTTTATATATAAACCCGTAATTGCAACCAGAACTAATACTGATGGATAATTATGGTACGTATGTAGGGTTGAAGCTATTTGCATGGGACCAACACTCTGAAAAGGGGAATTTATGCTCCAGATAAGGCTAAAATAACATTTTACAAGGGACTTATAAATAAATCTGTAAAATAACAGATTTACCATATGAAAGCTGGTTTTTAACGGGAGATTGGAATGGAGTAATGTGTCCACACAAAGATTGCATTTTTGAGAAAGATATTAAAATGACAAGGTAAATTACCAAGATATTTTCTTTAAAAAATATGGTCAGTTTAGAATTGTGGATGCATGGAGATACACAAATAGTGGTGCAAAAGAACATACTTATTTTTGTTCAAATACATACAGTATAGGTAGTCCACAACTTACAACAGTTCATTTAGTGACCGTTCAAAGTTACGATGATGCTGAAAAAAGTGACATGAATATTTTTCACACTTATGAAAGTTGCAGCATCCCTATGGTCACATGATCAAAATTTAGATGCTTGGCAACTGGCTCATATTTATGACCGTTGCAATATCCTTGGGTCATGCGATCAGCTTTTGTGACCTTCTGACAAGCAGAGTCAATGGGGAAGCCAGAGTTATTGAATAATAGCATGATTAACTTAACTGCAGTGATTCATGTAACAACTTGGCAAGAAAGGTCATAAAATGGGGCAAAATTCACTCAACAAAAGTTTCACTTAGCAACATAAATTTTGAGGTCAATTGTGGCCGTAACTCGAGGACTATCTGTAGATCTTTTTCAAGAATTGAAGAATTTGGCTACTATTGTTCAAAGAGTAGAGATACTGCCAAAAACTTTTTCAGACACAACCCAGTGCCTTTAGCACTTAAAAGGAAAATCAGTTCTTTCAGATAGGTTAAATGAAACATTGTTTCAGAAAGGAACTGTAAGGGATGATTGAAAAAAAAAGTTAAAGGAATTTTTAATAATCTTAATAAACAGACATAAAGATGGTTTGGGGCGCAAGTATAGCTTTTATGAGGGGACATTTTATACAACAAAAGAGGAAGCTCTCCCAAAAAAGAGACAAGGGAAAAAAAGCAATTTTCATAATAATCTTAGAGAGAGAGTAAATTATAAATTTTATCTGCTTCTTTATAACTTAAGGAGGAGCCATAGTGTTTAGAATGCAGTATTGGAGGCTGACTCTATCCACTGCCAGGAGTTTGATTCTGACCGGTTCAAGGTTGACTCAGCCTTCCATCCTTGCAAGGTCGGTAAAATGAGGACCCAGATTGTTGGGGGCAATATGCTGACTCTGTAAACTGCTTAGAGATAGCTATAAAGCACTAAGAAGCGTCATATAAGTCTAAGTGCTATTGCTATTTTTCATTTGTCTCTTTTTTTTTACTTACTACTCCTCTTTCAAAATTTGTATTTTTATTCTTTTAAAAATATCTTTAATAAAAACTATAGTAAAACATATTGCTATTCTAATATAAATTTCTCCCAAAATCATTTGATACTTGCTTTCTGTTCTTTTTTTTCCTGCAGCAGAAACAGCAACAGATGAAAAGTGTGAGAAGGATTATTCCTCCCACTACAGACATGGTAATGATCAGTGCTTCAAAATTCACTGAAATATTTAAACACAAAAAAGTTAGTGTGGAAACTAACTGCCAAGGAAATATTCATTTAGTCAATTTTGAGTGCTAATTGTTTATTTAAAAATAAAATATTTCAAGCAAAGATTGAAAGCTTGTATCTTGAGGAACCTATATACATTAGAGTAGTTTCATACAAATGAGTTATGAGGAGCCAAATTAAAGCCCCCTGCAGTAAAAAGAATTGAATATATTTAGTCTTAGTGGCAGCTGATTTCCCCACATACACATTTTAACTCTTATAGTCATGAATCTGAAATTTGAAATGGGGATGGGGGGCAAATCAGCTGCCACTGAGATCCCCCCCCCATTTTTTTTAACTCTCATAGACATGAATATGAACTTTCAAAATCAGAAGCTACATATTTTCTAGTTACCAAATACTGCAGTCAAGCAGAGAATGATACGGTGCAGTCATATTTTGTTTTAATTAATTAGATTTTTATCCAGTCTTTATTATTTTACAAATAACTCAAGGTGGTGATCATACCTAATAATCCTTCCTCCTACTATTTTCTCCATAATAGTAACTCTGTGACATGGGTTAGGCTAAGTGTGTGAGTGGTCCAAAGTTATCTAGCTGCCTTTCATGCCTTAGGCAAGACTAGAACTCAGAGTTTCCTGGTTTCTAGGCCAATACTTTAACCACTACACCACACTGCCTCTGTTTGCAATTCCTTGTACAATCACCACAGGCTTAATGTATTGATTAGCAACTAATATGTTTTAATCGATTAAATTTTGTATGATACAACTGGAAGATACTGATAGCTGATATTAAAAGAGATTTTTTTCCTATCATCTTGAAAGCTATGATAATTTGAACTGTACATGTTGCAAAGAAACTGTAAGCTTCTGTTAAGAAGTTAATCCTACAAAACTTTACAGTAATATGAAATATTTGCAGGTGGAAGGGTATTGTCTGAAACATAACATGCTAGTGATAACTAAAGAAAATTTCTTGAGCGAACTTACCCCAACATACACCCCAGCGTGCAGAACTCAGCTCACAAAGAGAACTTGGAGGGAGGATATTCCGAACAGGATACTCCACACATTTTTTGCTGCTGCTGCACCATAAACACTGGAAGAAGAAAAAAATGTGACTAAATTAAGTAGCCTTGGTGGTGCAGGCTGTTAATAGCCTAGCACTTAGTTCCAGCTGCCTGTAATTATTGCAAGCTCGAATCCCACCAGGCTCAAGGTTGACTCAGCCTTCCATCCTCTCAGGGTAGGTAAATTGAGGACCCAAGATTGTTGGGGGCAATTAGCTGACTTTGTAAAAATGCCGCTTAGTAATAAGCAGGCATATACAATGGAAGGAAGGCTATTGCTGAGCACATTGGGTTGTATCCCAAAAAATTGTAAGCCGCCCTGAGTCTCCGGAGAAGGGCGGGATATAAGTATGAATAAAAAAAAATAACACAAGGTAAGAGAGATTGCAAAAGTCAATTAAAAAATGAATCAGTACTTTATTATTCATTACAAAATTTTGGGGATGTTGTTTCTGTCATGTGCCTTGAAGTAGAATGCGAGTCAAATAAAAATAAAAGTACAATATTTATATCAATACAATAACAAATCACACTTGCCATCCCCATAATATGGCATTTAGCTCAGATACATTTTCTTTTTTTAAAAAAAGTTTTACTAGCTTCCTGTATCTCAAGAATGGGGTTAAAGTCCCATTTCTGGTAGCAAGACATTCTATAATAAGGGAGCTTCAGCAGAAAATGGTTGCTTCTGTGATGTATGATTGGGAACCCTTAGTAGGTACTCCCTGTTGCCATGCCTTGAGAAGATTTTATTTCAGGTAAGTAATCTGGTAGATGTTCAGGCTTCAACTATGTAGAATTCTATAGGCTATCATCAGCATCTTGAATTATGCTCAGAAACCAACTGGTAATCATGGAACCAATTTTATATGGCAATAACAAGTTATCCATGCACATAGGTGGACTGCTATCTTTCCTATAACTAGATTTCTAGATGGCTTTCAAGGGCAGGCGCCTGTAACTTAAGAAACAATAAATTATCCAAACTGTGACAAAGGATGAGTGATCTTTATTATATAAGAACAGTCATCAGTGGTAGACTAGCTGGGCAAAGGGCTCAATGTAGATATTAAATGAAATAAAAGAGTCAAACCTTGTGGCATTTCATACTGAATGCCCAATGTCTCAATCTTTCATCCTCCCTGTTATTCCTAACTGAGAACGTCCATTCAGGAAACAGCAGAGCCACCATTGAACAGGTCCCCAATTTCCATCCCTTTCAATCCAGGCATGCAGAAGGATGATATTTTGATGCTATTAAAGACTGTCAAGAAATCCAACAGGGTAGGCTCATGGTCTTCATTCAGATCCTGCCACAGGTCATCAGCAGAAATGACCAATGCAGTTTCTGTCCTGTACTTTTAGAAACATTTGTTTACCCATGAAGAAAACAGGAGGCTATTCGTTAAACTGATTCAGTAATGCTTCTTATCAAAATGTTGAATTTAGCACATTTTATGCCAAGAGAATTAAGGAGGAAAAAAAATCCAATTCATCATTTTAAGGAAAAAAAGAAGCACACAAGAGATCATTTTGAAAAATATTACACCTTTACTATTATGAAAAAGGTACAAAATTTGTAAACAAGAACATTTGCAAAATAAAGAACAGAGAAACAAATAGGTAAAAACTTACAAACAGCATTTAAACAGATTGATATAAACCCTCTGGATAAGCAGGATTTCTGTTAATCAGTACGAATATTTTGTGCCCATGGGGTACAGCAAGTCCAATTAAGTTCCAGAACTGAATAATACTTTTGTCCTAATCTGGCATCAAAGGCTTTAGAAATGCTTGATTTAAGAACTTTAACTTGCAAACATACAGGCAGGCTTAACTGACAGATTAGTTAATTAAAAAGTGAGCTCTATCAATGGTTGTTAGCTAAAATTTAAAGGAGAGCATTTCTCAACTTCCAGCAAGATTTTTCTTCAATCTTTGCTGCGTGCCTTACAAAAGTTAAGCCATACTAGATGCTGCACATCCTGTTTTTCAATATCCATCAAGACAGCCTTTTCCACCTTTGATTTTCAGGTAGTTGCAATAACTGCCACCTGTCTAAAGAATAATCTGTTCTGAAGATAAGCTGTCACTATTCAAAATGCACTGATTCAAAGTTATATATTTTCCTGTATCATGCAGATTGCATCACATTCCTAATGGAATCTGAAGCTTTTCATATTGTCCTAATGTGTACATCAATACATTATTTGACAATTATAATTTTCATATTCTCATATAAGATTAGAGATTCTTCAGCTTTACATGTTTCTTTGTCGGAAACAGTACTTGTGTGATGACCCGGGGCGTGGCACAGAGGCAACACAGTCAAAGAAAGCATTTAGAGTCTCTTTATTATCTCCAGCTTTGCCCCCAATGTCCAGGTTACCTTCAGCTGGAGAAAAAACTCTCCCAGGAACAGCCTTTAACTATAGAAAATTCAGTCCAAACAAGGTACATACAAACTGTAACTAAAAATCCAAAGAACCAAGATGAAGTAATTAGCTTGACAGGGCAGGAGAAGGAATTTCAGACTTGAAAGCATGGCAAAACTCATAGTTAGGAAGACATCAGGAACACAGATAAGCCACAATGATACAAGATAAATTAGATAAACTCACGTTTACTCCCAACACCTTGCTGCGCGCAGCTTCCTTTTTTATACACTGTGTTCCCAGCTGCAGCTAATGAGGGAATCAGGTCCCTTTCCTCCCCCGTAAGACACGCAACTCGTGTTGCTCCCTTCTCCGTTCCTCCCTGCATGCCCTAGGATGAAGAGGGGATGGGCTTGGGTCTTCCTCTGAATTCCCTCTCCCTTGTTCTACCTCTCTCCTGCTCTGCCCAGCCAGACTTTGCCCTTCCCCAGTTTCTTCCACAGCCAATGGAACCACACTCCCACTCCCTATCAGCTGTTTGGCTTTCCCCTCTAAGTCAGATTCTGACAGGGGCATGACAACATATTATGTTCACTCTATAAAGCAGTGCAGACTATGAAATTTTCTTCTTTGCAGTGACTTGTAGTCATTTTATCCACTTTGTCTCCAACATGCATTTCTGGTTTTTTAATCAAATATTTATATTTCAAATAAGCATTAAAATGTATCAATGCAATTTATTATTGTACACAATATTTAGTAAGCAAATCATCTGATATATAAACCACAGAAGATAATAGTAAGCTCTCACTTTAATGGATTAATGAGGGGAATGCCATCTGCTATACACAAATATCCTTCGGATTTTGTTTGCATGCATAGCATCTTTGTACACATGTGTAAAATAGCCAGTTGGACTTTATGTGTGTATAACATGGCAAAGTGCCTTCCCAATGCATCTGCTAAACTGAGTTGCAGTGCAGGCTTTACTATGACAACTGTAGGAAACTTTTTTACAACTCCTATTCTTCATAATGCCTTATAAAATGTTAATATTATATAGGAGGCTTCTCTGCTCCTGTCAAACAACAAAACTATAACATTGATTCTTGGCTAGTGTGGAACTTAATTTGGAGTTTAAAGTATTGTTAACTTTATTCATTTCAAAAATTTATCCATTTCAAAAAGCTTGAAAAGGCAGTTTAGATCACTGTTTTTCCAAACAATTAAAAACAATAAAACTTATTTTTAACAATTGTAAACATTTTCTTCTTTCCCCTAATTTTGTTTCATATAATTTTGCAAGTTGATGATCTTTTTTCATGTTTTTGCTTTAACCTTTCTATAAACTACTCAAATACATAATCATATTTTCTGCTGTTTTCCTCTTTAACTAGTTCCTCTTTGAATAAAGAAATTTTTGTTCTGTTTTATAGGGCAGTGTCTTCCTTTCACACTACTAAGATGCCACATGTCATGCATCTGACTCTTTCCCATGCTGATGTCTTACATTTTATTCTTTTTTTGCCACCCTTCCAACCCTATCTAAGACAAAATGTTGTTTAAGATTACACATTCTCTCAGTTCCCCATTTTTAACTTTTTAACTGTCTTTCGCACTAATGGGTAGAAATGGATTTCCACAGTATCAGCTAAAAACAATTATGAGATTTAATACAAGCAAACTTCTTCTTTAGAAGAATGAAATCTTCCCAAAACATTAATTGTAGACAAATCATGCAAAATACTAATAGATTTAGTTTCAGACTACAAATTCTGTAAATTCCAACCAGATGGGAACCAAAATTCAGACCTTATATATCCTGTGCCATGCCAAACATTTCTACTTCCTGGAATGGATACAAGGTTGTGAAGAATGGATGCTATAATTCATTCTCCCTTCAGATGATTATCACAAAACAGCAGCAAGAACAAGCTATGCTTCTTAGATGCATGCTCATTCTTACTCTGTTCATCTGAAAAGAAGGTAACTTCACCAGCGCAGCTGCATATTCTGCAGAAGCTGCATATTCTGCAGAGCAGAGCGGGAGACTCTTGGGGCCCACTAGTAATTAATGGCTCAAGTATTGAAACATTCAGAGCTCAATTCTCAGAATAAAGCCCAAGGAGGCTAATTTCCAAGTTAGAATTCAGACCTGCAATGTAAATGTAGTTAGGCTAATATTACTCAGTAAGATTACTTTTGCACCATTTTGGTTTGCACTTTTAGAAATCCTTTTTAAGTAGAAAGGTAGCATAAACATAAATCAGAAATAAAACAGATGTAATTAGCTTTCTTTTGCATGACAAACTTGTTTTTTTTACAATAGCCAATCCATTGTGCAACGAGATAGAGACATTTTATGCCTGAGCAGCGTTTCACCATCTTATGACTCACACTATTGAATTATTTGTAACCTCAAGGCATTCTTGGAAATTATGATAATGGAAGCTAGAGCTTTTTATCCTGTTGTTGTTATAGTAAGTATTAGCAATTGTAAAGTCAGGTGGAATAGGGAACTCATCCAGCACCAAGGAAGATATCTGCAAGTACACTGATATCCCTAGGCATCATACTGAGTAATCTGAAGTACAAAACTGAACTGCAGGGGCCTTGGTGGTTCAGGCTGCTAAATGCCTAGCACTCAAGTTCCAACTGTCTGCAATTACGGCAGGCTCGAATCCCACCAGGCTCAAGGTTGACTCAGCCTTCCATCCTCTCGGGGTAGGTAAATTGAGGACCCAAGATTGTTGGGGACAATAAGCTGACTTGGTAAAAAATGCCACTTAGTAATAAGCAGGCATATACAATGGAATGAAGGCTATTGCTGAGCACATTGGGTTGTATCCCAAAAATTGTAAGCCGCCCTGAGTCTTCGGAGAAGGGCGGCATATAAATGTAATTAAAAAAAAATTGTATTCATTAGTAATATACCATTTCCATATAATTAACATATAAATTTTGAGAATAAATAAAACTGCTTCTTCCTTCCTCAATCTTTAGCATTAACTTAGGTTCTATAATTATATGATTCAAACTTTCTAAATAGAATTTAGCAACAATTTGAAATAGGGTGTGAATAGGTTTTTCACAGTGGTGGTATTCTACTGGTTCGGCCCGGTTCTGCCGAGCCAGGAGCAGCAATGAGCAGCGGAGATTGAACCGATTCTCTCCGCCGTTCTGCTGTTGGGTCCACCCGCCCACCTGGGCTCCCATACTCATCTTTATCCTCTGAATTTGAAGCACAGCTGCTTTGCGTGGCACAGCAGAGTGCTGTGCAGCAGCTGCTGAAGTGACCGGGTGAGTGCAGGCTTGCAGGAGGTAAGTTAGAACGCCTGTGCGCCTGCACAAAGTGTGCGTTTGGCACGCATGCACGCACGCAAAGTGTGTGCACATGCGCAAAGTGCGCCCACCAAGCCACACCCACCGAACCGGTGATAAAAATATTTGAATCCCATCACTGTTTTCTCAGAGCATTATAACAGTATATGAAAGAAAATAGCAGTATTTTCTTGAAATTCAACTTATCACATTTTTAAACAAACAAGATAAAATACATAAACAATTCTGCTTAAAAATTAAGACTTTTTTCTACTACATTACCATTGCTAGTCTTAAATTAAATATATAATCCCCTGGTTCTATGTCAACAGCTCACTATCTACACAGTCATGTGATATCCTAATCAGGAAGCTGGGTAAATATGTACATATACCTAATAACACATGCAGAAATATTTTTATGACACTAGTATGGTATTTTATAATGCAAGAACTTGTTATATAAATCAGAATATCTGAACAACTCTAGATTAGGCTGCCCTTCAAATCACTGCAAGTGTAGATCAGGATTTTATTTAGAGAAAAGATGTTTCTAATTGTGTTACTTACTGTGACATTTTTCAGGCATTCTTCACAAGTTTTATTTGTGTACTTCTGACACCCCACTGTGAAAATAAATTAATTAAATTAATATCTTCATTTTCCCAGCTTCTCCTCTGACTTTGTTTTGTTTTGCAATCAGACATAAGGTTGGATCCTTTGTGACTGAATGTCCACTATCAAAATTATTTGTCTGTAATAATACTTACTTCTTGTTTGGAGAGATAACATTAAGTCAACATCCAATACATTGTTTTTGTACTTAAAGGCAGCTGTTAAGCTTCTCTTCTACAAAAGCAGCAGTCTTTTTCCCATTTATGTGAGATTCTCAGACACTTTCTGGAAAAGTCCCTCTAGTTTCCTTGGCAAAGATCAGAGTGGTTTTTCCCCTGTTCCTCCTTCCTAGAGCTCAGAGAAAATGACTAGTCCAAGATCATGGAGCTCGCTTTGTGCCTAAGGCAGGACTAGAACTCATTGTCTCCTGATTTCTAGCCAAACTGACTCTCAAACAACCTTACACAATTCTTAACCGGTTATATGTTCTTTGTTCAGGTAAAAGAAAATTGTTTCAGAATCAAGGCTTTCCCATAATGCTTTAACATACTGGTAGTTGCATCAGACATTTCATTTACATATAATACTGATAGGGATACATAATCACAATCCTTTTTTATACAAATTAAATGTGTTAAACTCAAATGCCAGTTTGTGTCCAAGTAATGCAGACCAACAGGATTAGATGTAAATTATTATACCAGTGCTATATCCCATTTTGAAAGCCAGTTTTGTATGGGCACCAGGCTAAAATCCAGAAACTGTTCTAATCCCACCTGAGGCATGAAGTCAGCTGGGTGACTTTGGGCCAGTCACTCAGCCCTAGGAAACTGGCAATGGCAACACTTTCCAAGGAAACTACACTTGTAGAGGCAGTCACCAGGAAGCCAGGCTAAAATCCAGAAACTGTTCTAATCCCACCTGAGGCATGAAGTCAGCTGGGTGACTTTGGGCCAGTCACTCAGCCCTAGGAAACTGGCAATGGCAACACTTTCCAAGGAAACTACACTTGTAGAGGCAGTCACCAGGAAGCAACACTAACTCAAAGGCATAGAAAGACAAGTATACACAATTCCCAGTTTTAATTACAATTGAAATATTAATTGGTATAAAACTTTTGAAGCATCTCCTATACAATGGGAAATTGGGTACCGTGTTTTTACTGTAGAATGCTTTTTGTTATAGGTCACTCTCATAGTTATTGAAATTTTAAACATCGGAAAAGGGAAAGACAATGTTGAATACAGTGAAAATAAACTTTTAAATCAATGTAATAGTTACATAACAGATTAAACACCAGCTCTGGTGTACAAATATGCAGCTTTGCAAATGCTGACAAACAGCACCTCCGATTAATTCCTAATTATAAGGCACGCTGAGAGCTTTAGTTTAACATCTGCAGAGCCACAGGTTGTTGTCCACTCCTGAGTTACAGATTTTTTCTTCACCTCCTTTGTCACCCAGACACGGCAAACACAGAGATCCGGAGACCAAACCACAAGGCTGGCGACTCTATTTTCCTCTCCCCATTCGCCAAAATACACCCGCTGCTCTCTTTGCTTTTTGAACTCTGACTCAAAGCCGAAGAGAAGAAAAAGCCGAAGCGGCGGCACAAAGTATACAAGGAGCCTCGCAACTGCTCCGACGACATTCCCAAACAATCCCCACGGTAGCCTCTCTACCGCCCACGTCCCACGAACAGGTCTCTTCTTACTTTCTTGCCCATGGGCCGTCAGGACCATGGTATTCAGAGTCCAGAGGAGCAGTGGGAGGCCCCGCAGATACAAGCGGCTCAAGAAACCCATGGCGACTGAACCGGGCAAAGAGGCCGCCTCCACTCGCCCTGACTTTTCAACACCGGAAAACAGCCCTGGAAGAGAGGCGTCCGGGCCCGCCCATCGCCGTGCACGCGCACTAATTTTTTTTTTTGACGGAAGCTCGCCGTGGGCGGCTCTAGAGAGTGCGCGCCCCCGAAGTAAGGTGGGAGGCTTTAAGATAACGCTTGGCCAGGCGTGGTACTTCGGTTTCTTTAGTTGCAGCGGCTAAATTCCTATTTTCTTTTATATTATTTAAAAATACTGAAAAACAAAGTGCACCAGCTAATACGTTCTTAGGGATATTGTTATTGTGAGTTGAAAGCTCCAACTTTCTGAGAGGGGTTGACGGAAAGAAGCGCCCTAGCTGAACTTTCCATACTGTAACTAAGGAGAAAACAAAAAGGGAAAAAAAGACGTTTGCCGGGAAATTCTGTCTGGTTTCTTTCGGATTCCATCTGGGCTCAAATGTCGCTCGTGCGAGGGTGGATTTGCAGAACATGCTAACTCGTGCGTGTATTAAATTAAACCAAGTAGGTCTTCACAACCCTACTGAACTATTAAAACACTCATTTTACGTTTAGCATAATTTATAAATTCAGCCATTATGGTTTGTGAGCCATAGTTTATAGCAGAGGCCTCCAAACTTGGCAACTTTAAGACTTGTGGATTTCAACTCCCAGAATTCTCCGCCCAGCATAGTTGGCTGGAGAATTCTGGGAGTTGAAGTCTACAAGTCTTAAAGTTGCCAAGTTTGGGGATCCCTTGTTTATAGCAAAGTATACGTTAACCAGGTTACTATGGCTTGTTCAACAAACCTGAGTAAAGTAAATTACACCATTGTGAATGATTCAAGGTAATTTTCCCACACTGTTCATTATGTACAACTTGGCTGTAGTGTGTTAAAGACAAAAATCTTCATCCTTTTTCCAACATGTAGGAACTCTGGCTTTCCAACTGATCTGCTGTTTGCCCTCAGCAGAGCAATTCCATTGTGGGCTATTGAATATTGTATTCACAAACCAGATTGCCTTTTTGGAAAAACATGAAAAGGTGGGATGGGTAATTCAGGTTTAACCCAATCTCATTTGGAAAGTTTGTTATGTGTTTGAAATTTGATTCCAGCCTAATCTATCTCACAGGATTGCTATAAGAAAAAAAATAGAGTTCTACAATATGCCATGTTGCCTTAATTTCTTTAAGGTAAGGTAGAATATAATAAGTGACAAAATGAATGGGTCAAAAATGATGCTTTGTTTTTCGGTGGGGCTTCTTAAGCAAACTCTGGCTCCTGAATTATATTCTTCACTTCCAGCTATCAAAATGTATCAGTGTATTAAAATTGTTGGAAAGTAACGAACAATGTTGAAATTACTATTTCATTTAGTTTAGTTTCTTCCGGTTCATTTTTTTCATTATATTTGTTCATAAATCACATTTGTAGGCAATGACTCTGGATTGTATACCATTAAAATATACCTTAACACAATATAAAAAAGAAAGCAATAAATCTAGATCTTATTTTAAACACTTGGTTGATGCAGGATAGGGAGATGAAACATAACACAATTTTGGCATTTGTTGTAATTCAGGGGGAGTGTTACATTTTATCTGTGTGTGTAAATTTTACTTGATATATGTTAACTAGTGTACTATTTTCTCTATGTGAATATTTTATTTACTCTTGGGTAATGTAACATACTATATGTAACCTGCAAAATGAATCTAAGCCCATTTTCCAAAATTGAAGTCTGTTTTACATATTCAAATGACTCTCCCTAATTATAATGAAGCTCACCTTTGGAACAATTCACTTCCATCATTATACTTGTTCCCTGGTTAAGGTAAATTTAAATAATATAAGTAATGTAATAAATGACCATATGATGGTGCCATAATATTGAGTTGTTTACTGAATCATGAAAATAACACAAGTTACTGAAGTGTCCCTAATGTTTTTTTAAGTTGTAAGATTCAAGTCATTATTGTATTAATTAAGATTTTTAGACATTTATTTGTGTTAAATTGTAAATAAGAGGCAAAATATGCAAATAAGAGGCAGAAGTATGCAATTCCGTCCGGACCAAGGGACAAACACATCTTCTAAATAGCAATAATACTTAGACTTATATACTGCTTCACAGTGCTTTACAGTCCTCTCTAAGCAGTTTACAGAGACAGCATATTCTCCCCAAGAATCTGGGTCCTCATGTTACCGAGCTTGGAAGGATTGAAGGCTGAGTCAAACTTGAGCCCATGCGACTAGAACTGCTGAACTGCTGGCAGTCAGCAGAATTACTCTCCAATACTGCATTCTAACCACTGCACCACCAGGGCTCTTCAATGGCATATTGTGGATTGAGTGCAGCAATTTTGGTTTGATATTTATATTTGTAGTTCATTGAAATTATATACAATTGATATAATTATTCCAGCCATGTATTAGTACATTTTCTCTCTTGATTAAATATTACAGTATTTAAAGTCTCCCTCAAGCCTTTATGGATCTTTAAGCAGATCAAAGCCTCTTGCGGTACAAAACGGTAGAAAGTACATTCACAGCCAACAGAGGAACTGGAGCTTCCTTGTCAGTTTGACTTCAATAAATCTATATTATGTGAGTGGTTTTGTCCCACAAATCAGCCCTTTTGTAAGGGTGCCCAGATCATGCTTTAAATATTCCAGTGTTGGAATTGGCTCTAAAGAAATTTTGAGAAATTCTTTGAGAAATTCTCTTGGAATTGAATTATGGAAGACCTCTTAAATCTGGTTCTAGCTGGCCCTTAGCATCGGCTCTCATAAACACAAAAAGGAGCAGCCTTCTGTGTTAGGGGTGACTTATGTAATATAGTGGTTCCCCATTTAAAAATAAACAACTTCAGAACGTGAACATGTGTGCATCTTGCTTAATAAAGCACATTTAAAAAATAAAGCTTATATACATACATGAATACATCCACATACAATAACATATAACTTTTTGTTTTTAAATTTTACAGGAAGAACAAAAAACAATTTCACAACTTGGGAAGAGAGATTATGTAGATATAATCAGATATATTTGTGAAATTTAACAATTTACCAGGTGAAGTTCTGCATATTTATAAATGTAAGAAATTTCCTTTTGAAACATAAGAAATGGTTTAGCCAGAAAACAAAATGTGTGAATAACTGATGTTGGAAGAAGAAGAAAAGTCACATGATAAGTGGTAGCCATTCTTCCTTTCCAGCACCTAAACTACCTGATATTTTAAACTGGCTTTATTGATTTAAAATAAAACAGTGATTGTGCATTTTCAGAAACTACTGTGGATTTTCATGTAACATTTGTTTAATCCAGTAAGATATTACTGCCTGCTAGAAAAAATCATTTGAAATCAACCCTGGCTGTTCTTTGGAAGAAGGGATACTGAAGCTGATGCTGAAATACTTTGGCCATCTAAGGAGAAGAGGGGACTCATTGGAAAAGACCTAATATTGGGAAAGATAGAAGGCAAAAGGAAAAGGCAGAGGGTGAGATGGTTAGATAGTGTCATCCACACAGTGAACATGAATTTTGGCAAACAGTGTGGAGGACAGGGGAGCTGGTGTGCTGTGGTCACATAGAGTCGGAAGCAGCCTAGTGACTGAACAAAACAAGGGAAAAAACTTCTAAAGGATATGTGAAGTATTGATAATTTGAGAGGTCCTTGGTGTTCTCTGAGCTTGGTTGTTTTGCAGAAGCTTCATTACCCAAACTAGATAACATCATCAGTAATAATAATTTGTTGTCTAAGTGCTGCAGCTTTCCTTATTGTCTTGATATGAAGTGAACTGCTATGTTATAGAATATTCACAAATATTCTAATTTTAGGCCAATGTCAATAATAGAACGTTGCAAAATTATTCCTTTGCTTCTGAAGAAATCTTAGATCAGTCTAGAGATGTGATAATCCTATATATTCATATAAGTTCAAAATTATATTCAAAATTATTGAAAGTATTTGGGATTTGCATTGGAGCTTCTATATGCATTGCATATATCCTAAATTCTATTTCTAGATAAACCTAGAGAAGTGAAGCTGTTTTTAAAGACTGCTTCTGTTGTGTATTATTTTTCTGGCATATAATTACAGAACTTTTATAGACCACTAACAAACACAGCTTATATCAGTATTCAACAAAACAGCAGTTGTTCTCTGCAAGGGGAGTGTTTCCATTATTTTTTTCATTTTTATCTTTCTGAAAACACCTGCTCAGTAGTCCAAAGACAAGGCATCTCAGACATGCTTCTCTTCATAGAACTTTGCATATGCTCCAGCAGATAAAATATATGAAACACATTTAGATTTAACCATGTCTGATTGTTGCCTGCCCTCATTTTCTCCTGCTCCCTCATTCCTTTGCTTAAATTCATTTTTCCCAAATTATAAATTTCTTTCTGAAAATCATTATGAAATATTACATTATGGAATGGCATATAAATATAAAATATGCCGAAAGGCTGATTACAGTATTTTCTTTGCATCTCTGTTGCTCAATATGCTCTACTTTACTGGTGCTGATTTCGCATTACAGCTTACTTTCCTACCCAGGTTATCATCTCTTGAGTGTAACTTGTGGGGTCTGAACCAGAAAGGGACAACCTACACCACTTAGGAACTCCCAAAATTCTTTTCTGAAGGACCCCCATCTCAAAGTAAACAAACATTGGTGACACACTTTTCTACCATATAGATGCAGAAGTGCACATGGTCTATAGCGTACATCTAGAAAGGATCAGTGGTGGCAAGCTACTGGTTCAGGCCGGTTCGGCCCAAAGGTAAAAAAAAAAGCCTCCAGCATCAGCTGAGAGGAAGAAAAAAAATCCTCCCACAGAAAGAAAAGCGCAGGATCGCCCCTGCGCTTTTCTTTATCCACTCAGATGATTGGCGCAGCAAGTCTCAGCTGGTGTGGGGAAAGCTGCGTGCCGGTGTTAGGCAAAGCATGCCCACCGAACCAGTGGTAAAACAATTTAAATCCCACCACTGGAAATGATGTAATTTTTTTTTAATGAAACTCTCTCAATAATGGTTGAACTACAACTCAGCAACCTCAGGAAACATGACTAATGAGTGGTAGGAGCTATAATTGAGCAATATTTGGAGGGTTTCTTATTATCCTGGCTAGGGGTCCTATATAGGGCTCAACTTTAAAAACTAATGATGTCCTCCAAATTGTGGAGGCAGAAGGGTCAGGTTTGAACCAGGAGACTTGTCTTCCAAATATTTTGCATGTTCTGATGCTCATAGTTTCTGCGTAATGGGAAGAAGACTGTTCTGCTGGGAATGAATGAGCAGTAATAAAGCTCTTTGCACATTTAACAGAGGATGTAAATAATAATTATTGAAACAACTGTAAGGGAAACACTGTTTGTTCCCACACATTGTCTAGCAGTTTAGTCAGGAAGAAGCTTTCCTCATTTGTCTTATTTATAAACATTATGCATTTGTTTTTCATTTCCTCTTTATTTATGGATGGTCAGCTATACTGTGAAATGTATACTGAGAAAGTCCAGAAATATTTCACAAGAAGAGTTCTCCACTCCTCTACTTGTAGCAGAATACCTTATGCCACCAGACTTGAAATTTTAGACCTAGACAACCTAGAGCTACACCGCCTTCGGTTCGATCTAAGTATAGTACATAAAATTATATATTGCAATGTCTTACCTGTCAATGAATACTTCAGCTTCAACCACAACAATACAAGAGCACACAATAGATACAAACTCAAGGTAAACTGCACCAAACTTGATTGCAGGAAGTACGACTTCAGCAACAGAGTGGTCAATGTCTGGAATACTTACCTGACTCTGTGGTTTCTTCCCCAAACCCCAAAAACTTTAACCTTAGACTGTCTACTATTCACCTCACCCCTTTCCTAAGAGGTCTGCAGGGGGCGTGCATAAGCGCACCAACGTGCCTACCATCCCTGTCCTATTGTTTCTTTTTTTTCCTTATTCATATCCATTTCATGTATTCATAACCATACTTATACCTGTTATCTAACAATCGCTTGATAAAATAAATAAATAAAATAAATAAATAAACTCCAATTCTTCTTGGTGGGGGAAAGAAAGAGATCAAACAAGAGAGGCATTTAGGGCAGATTGTTATGCTAAGGAAGAATGGAAGCTGGCATAGGAAAGAAATGATCTGAAAAGGCAAACAAGCAGATTCGGTCCTAACATAATAAACTGGGTAGATTTTGGAGATCCTGAAACAATAACAGAGATCTCTGAATTTTGAGGAATTTTTAATAAGTTCTTTATACAAACCCTGACAATATTTTAAACAATAGAAACATGTTAAGGACAAAGAATGTTCTCATGTTCTTTAAATGCAGATCTTTGAGAATGCTCCTGAAACTATCTGGGTTAATAACCTTAAAGGGGCAGGGGTGGAAGACCTATTTTATTCCCATTGTCCCAAAAAATTCATTTCATAATCATGATACATATTTGATGATTCCTGGGATAGTTATTTATACATTGCCTACCCTAATTTGCCACTTCATATCTTATGACAAATTTTATATTTATTATTTTTATTACCATAGGAATAGTTATATGGCCTCCAATCTAGCAATGGTATTCATTTCCTCTTAAGTGCCTAAATATTGTCAATCCCTGAGGAACAAAATTAAGGATCAACCCCCTAATTCAGGTCATGGGCTATATTATTTATTTATAAAATTTATTGGTTACCCATCTTACCATAAGGTTACTTACTGTCATAATATACACATACATACAACATGGACACATATACATATACACACATTAAAACCAAACATTAAATCTAAAGACACATGGGGAACGCGGAAGCAGAATGGATGGAAGGGGATCTGTTGTTAATCAACTCCACTGTGCTGTTCCTCCATTGGGGTCCCAGGCAGAAATGATAGGAGGAATGAGGATTTCCTTCACATTGGAAGGAAAGATGTTCCAGATGGCAGGAGCAACAGCAGAGAAGGCCTTCCTCCTGGACCCCACCAGCCAGAATAATCGGACTGACAGACCCACAGCATACTTCTTCTTCAGCATGAACAGGATGGGCCAACCCCAGTATGGTGAGACAGTCTCTCAAGTAACCTGAACCTATGCCATGAAGGGATTTAAAGGTGATCGCCAACAACAACATTCAAACATGTTATGTTTGAATTATACTGTAAATACGGGTTCTTCTTTATGTGTTGGGCTTCACCTCCTGGAATTCATAATTTTTGCCAATACTGGCTAAAATTATAAAGTCCCAAGAACACAGTTTTAGGTGATAATTGTCAACATGATTAGTGCTTAGATTGGGAACTACTAGGGAATTCCAAGATTGAAAACCATCCTGAAAGAAGGCAACAGCAAGCTAGTTCTGAACCATGATTAAAGTAACCACATAGATGTTTCTTTGTGGTCAACAGGATTTGAAATGACCTTTCTCTTTTGGGTAAAAAAGATGAACCTAAAAGCACTTAATGGTAAATCAAGGGAGGAACACAATTTCAGTTGTGATAGACATTTAATTAGGGTCATGCATGCTCTGTGAAAGATAGTCCTCAACCAGGGATTATTTGCATCCAGACTGACTTCATAAGGGAGAAAAAGAAACAAGGTAAGTGTGATAAGATGGGAATGACAAATTCTAGCATTGCCTTGAAAAGTGTGCTATGCAGACAGTAAGCAGCCTGCAATCCACCTTCGCCATCAACTCACTAAACTCAATCAAATTTGAGTTGACATATACCAGATTGTGCTACAAAGTTGCATCTAGATTGGAACCAAGTATTATTGAATTCTTTTTTAAAAGAGTATAAAAAATGACCTAGATAGAGATAAGCAATATTGGTTACCAGAGCAACAAGGGGTGAAACACATTTTAAGTATACAAGAGAACAAAATTATGCAGTAAAAGCTAGAACTGACACCTTTGTAATTCACAAGAGTGTTAGAAGGGGAAGCAGGAACAGCAAAACCAGAATTTCCAGATTGCTATTACAGCCTTTTCAATAAAAGTAGTTTTAGCTTTCTTGCAGAGTTGATTTCCTGCTCTTGTCTATCTGGTGGAGTTGACACCTCTGCAACTGCATCCATGCAACACACTTAACCAGGTCAGCTAAAAATCTAGCAGGTGACCCAGAATGCAAAGTTGGGATATGCTTTTGTGGCTTAATATCCTGTACGTTTATGATCTAGCAAACTGTATATTTCCCAAAAAATCTATTAATTCAATTAAGTGGTTTGTATGAACTCGACCAGTGTTTCAGCTTTCTACAGGCAGACGGCGGTCAACTTCCAGACGGGAAAGTTTCATCCAAGTTCCTGTCCGGGGTGTGGACCCCCAGCATAGCCCCTCTCGGCTTCTGATGTGGTAAGCAATAAACCGATCCGGCGGGAGGCACGCCGGGCGACCGCTAGGAGGAGAGTGCGCCGGGCGGCAGCGAGGGGCTCCCTTACGTGTCTTTCCACAGGCTGCCGTGGTCGCTGCCGCTCGCCTTATTTGTCTAGGAAGGGTATTCTCATCCCCTCCAAGATGGCCTCGGAGTGGTTGTCTAGGCAACAGTGTGAAAGTCATCAGTGCCATGGAAACCCTTTGCGTGGCCGAATAATATAAATATTTTTTTTTCGCGAAGAAGGAGCCTGGGGATGAGTGGGCGATGTGCTATTTTCTGACGCGGCAGCGGCAGAGGGCGGGAGGGGGGCTCCCCGGCGGCGAGGGAAGGGGGGAGCGATAAAATTAGCTCAGCATGGAGGGGAGGAAGAGTTTCGGGAGCGGCGGGGCTTGCCCTTGGGACGGGAGCCCGAGGAGCCGCGAGGTCTGCCTTTTGCATCTCCGAGTCCCAAAGGCCACTAACTGCGCACAGGTAAGAGGGTTTCGGGTGCTTGGGCTTTGTCGTGCTGCGGCTCCCGGCTCCCTCCATCCCCAGACGGGGCAAGAGCCGGCACTCTGCCCCAGCAGCAAGCGGCCCCGAGTGCAACTGTTCCTGCAGCCCGCTCTGCCTGGGCCAGGTGGACGTGGCTTTCTCTTCCAGTCTTTGGTGCCGCAGCGCAACGCGTGGTGAAGGGGGAGGCAAGGCGCGGGTGAGTGTGAGTGTGTGATGGGATTTGAAGTTGAACAGTCTGGAAGGCACTGCTTGATGATTGCACGGGTGAATTTGCAGGGACAGAGGCTTTTCTTCCCTGTGTATCTAGAAGGGTAGTCTGGTTTTATAGACAGGTAACCCATATAGGAAATCAATGCCAGAAAGAAGCCATGGGCCAGAAGCTGTTTCTGGGATATGTGCCCATAGCAGGAATATAGAAAAAGCAATCTATTTGCTAGCTGGGCATCAGTTGTCATGCAAGAATGTTATCTCTTCCAAGAATTTTACAGCAGTATGAAGGATCCCACAATTTAACTGTGGGGTATTTGAAGATAATCATAGGTCATCTCTATTTTCTGATCAAATTTTAGTGAAGTGTTGTAATCTTGTGGACTTTTTCACACACTTTTTAAATTTTTTTGAAAACCGCATTTACAACAAATGCAGTGTTTTCCTTATGAAATTTTCTGGTACTGTTGGTTTGTGAATGTTATTTTTTGAAACAGTTCCCATCTGTATACAGGCACTCCTCCACTTACGACCATAACTGAGCCCAAAATTTATGTTGCTAAGTGGGAAAATTTGTTAAGTGAATTTTGCCCCATTTTACAACTTTTCTCACATTTGCTAAGTGAATTGCTGCAGTTCTTAAAGTAGTAACACAGTTAAGTGCATCTGGTTTCCCCATTGACTTGGCTTGTCAGAAGGTTGCAAAAGATGATCACATGACCCCAGGACACTGCAATCATCATAAACGTGAGTCAGTTGTCAAACATCTGAATGTAAATCACATGACCATGAGGATGCTGCAGTGTTCATAAGTGTGAAAAATGGCCATAAATCACTTTCTTCAAAGCTGTTGTAACTTTGAACAGACACTAAATGAACTGTTGTAAATTGAGGACATACTGTACCCATACTGTAATGGGTACAATAATGACATAATAAATGAATATGATAAAGACTTGAAATTGATTTTTCACTCTGTCAACAGAAATTCAGGTAGCTATTAAATAATCTGTTGCATGTGTTTAGGGTTTTTTCCCATTATTTGGTGGTAACGTATTACACCAAGTCCATCATTGGCTGAATATTTACATGCATATCATGTTAAAGAATTTAAAACAGAGCAAAATTTCTTTCAAGAGCAGAGAAATGATTATAATACCACAATAATATCAATCATTGTATCATTTTGTGCATATCTGCTCAGATTAAGACCCTGTCCTTATAGATGTATATAGATAGGTCTTTCCTAAACAGCTTCAAATCCAGGCTTTACAATAAGAAAAAAAAACATTTCTAACTCATCAATTTTTATAATTGTCAATTCTCAATTTTTCAGCACGCTGAATAAAAATTTAAGCTTGCAAATTACAGAAGCTAGGACAATAAATGCCTGTCTTCTTTTTGCTTCCTAATTTTGCCTGCTCTCCTGAAGTTTTTCTAACCTGTTTCATTATCCTTTTTTGTTGATATCCACCTGCAAATTCCTTTCTTCCCATCCCATCACTCAATTTTTCTGAAGGTGAAACACACCAACATCTATAAATATTTTCAGAAGTCCAATACTGACATAGCATTGTTTGCCTCATATATACATGTAGAGAGGAGTAGCCCACCTGAAGCTCTTAGTTTAACATTCAAAGGCTTAATTAAAAAAAAACTTCTGCAAATATTTGGCTTCGACTTCTGCCAAGAGCAATGTGTTCCTATCCTGGCAGATACCCAGGCAAGGACAAATGAAGAGCCTTGGTGGTGCAGGCTGTTAAATGCCTAGCACTTAAGTTCCAGCTGCCTGCAATTACTGCAGGCTCGAATCCCACCAGGCTCAAGGTTGACTCAGCCTTCCATCCTCTTGGGGTAGGTAAATTGAGGACCCAAGATTGTTGGGGGCAATAAGCTGACTTTGTAAAAATGCCGCTTAGGAATAAGCAGGCATATACAATGGAATGAAGGCTATTGCTGAGCGCATAAGGTTGTATCCCAAAAATTGTAAGCCGCCCTGAGTCTTCGGAGAAGGGCAGCATATAAATGTAATTAAAAAAAAAAGATGGAAAGAGAGAAGAAGAAATGATAATTCATCCATTTTCATCTCCAGTACCTCCCACTACCAGAATTGGTTTGCCAAAGATAATCCCTAGAAAAAGAGCTGCAAATTACTGTGAAACAGCATTGTATGAGTCCATCTAATTTCCCAACCTGACATTCTTTAGATGTGTTGGGACTACAACACCCAGAATTTCCAACATTGACTGGGAATTTTGAGAACAGCAGTGAAGTGTCTCTGGCATCAGGTAAGGAGGCTGATCTTACCAAATATTAAATGGCAGGAAGATGGGATTGTGCTTTTTAGATGTTCTGTTTTGCAGTCAATAGCTGCAGTCAATGTGGCAGTGATACAAAAGCAGGATTGAAGGGTATAGAATTAGAATTACTGGCCCTGACTGCCTCCATCCCCACACACACCTCCACCACCCATATTTTTGAGATATCTATTGATATTTTGCCCTTTCCCAAAGTGGAAAATTGAACTGCAACTACTTGATATTTTGTTACCAAATTTCTGAAGCACAAACTCAGTGGGATTTTACAAAAACGAAGACTACCTTATGCTCAGCTCCCAGAAATCACACAAATGAATTTGTCTTGTCTTCTTGACAACAGGACAGAAGGGGTTTGCCACTGTGTTTTTTTCAGGATGCTTTTTTGACTTCCTTATGGAGTCTATGTTATAGGTCGGGTTTCCTGATACTCTCTCATCTGAGTGCCAAAAAAGTCCGGCCCCCTTTCAGATTTTTTTCCCCTTTCATCCAAGGTCAGCTTCATTTTAGAGGGCAGCGGGAGGGAATCAAAAAGAATTGGGCTGGGAAGATGCAGAGCAAATGGTTGTGCGTGATTTCTTACTGTGCAGCTCATCCATCGCAATACTTACCTATAAAATATGTAATGTTTTTCTTTAGCAGCTGAGCCACTCTTTTGTAGTTTTATAAATTTCTTGCTTAGAGCTAATGACACAAAAGAATTAACTTCTAACAGTTAAACTACCCCCAACCCCACTTTGATTATCTTTGTAGAGTCAGGGGGACTGAACTGTAAAAATTAAGATATTCAGTACTAGTATGGTCAACCATTGATATTAGTAATTAACAATATTAAGTTAATAAATAAATATATATATGTATATATATAGCAATATATTGAAATCACATTAATGTAATTTAATGGTTTAACTGGAATTTTGTTTCAGAAAACATGATTAACAAACAATGGTGGTTCCTTTTTAAATTATAAGGAAAATTAACTATAAACCCTTCTGTACAACTAATTATGTTTCTTATCTGGATTTGACATGTGGGCTGAAATTATTAGTAATTCTACTTTAAAAATAAAAGCAGTTAAAATGTGTAAGACATTCTTGAATAAATACATTAATCTTGGATTGTAAATCTGTATATTTTTATCATAATATATGCTAAGATATCTTATAGTTTAACTGATTCTACCATACTGTTAAAACATATTTCAATATTTCTTCTGCATATGAATGTGCACGATTGACAGCTTTCATTGTTCAGTGGTACTTTTGTGTATGAAAAATACTCTTATTTTCTTTAAATTTATGAGACAGACATAGTTACAGAATACCTCAACAATGTAATGTAAATTTATGTTACATGAATGTTGGTAAAATGAGGGGGGTAGTTTAGACACAAGTATTTTGTAGAAGAATATCTACGGTATATAAGGAGTATTATTAATTTATCTTTTAAGTAAAGTTTTCAAATTTGAGAGACTAATAGACAAAACAAAATCAGTGCATGCATATCATCAACTCATTCATTTCTCTTCAGGAAGGTCAAATATTCCCTGTCTTTTTATTTCTAGTATAATGGGGGATGTAGAGTAATTGAACTTCTACATGAATCTTCCTGGAATAGGGTTTCCTATTCTCATAGAACCATGGCAACATGATCGCTAACAGCAATAAAGTCTGTCTAACATTTATTCTGGTTTGGGGGAGAAATCTGATTAATTTTTTCATATTTAAGAGGTAGCTAAGATTCTTGGCTTTTCATTTATTTTAATGGCAAAAGCAATCCATATTGCTCAACTGCATGGGACATTCTACTGTGGCTGCTTTTGCTTTCCAAAACTTACTGAATTGATCATATGGCCATTCATCATTACGGGAACCGGAAAACCCTTCAGGAGAGCAGTACATAGATGTGAGCACTTTGGGTATTTCTGCTGTGGAAAAAGAGAATGTTAAGAACTCTAGCCACTTTGTACATTCACAGAAGTAAACTATCCCATATGCATCTCAATGGAGCTCAAACTTTTAAACTCTCATAACTTTCCAGTTATTATTATTTTTTAAATATGAAGCAGAGATTTGCCTTGTAAGCAAAAGAAATGGACCAGATTCACACATTCCTATGTCCATCTTCATACAGTTTTATAAGATCACACTTGATCTTTCTTAACCTAATCTTGTCCAGTCAGTTTGACCACATCTGACATTTTGTTTCACAACTTATTCACTTTGTATTCACTTTTAAACCAGCATGTCTTTATCTAGTATTTTTACATTAACTTTGGGAAATGTATTATACTTTCTTTTTCCATATGTGGCATTTTGTACTATTGAGCTCTGCGAGTGTTAGCACAAATACTACGTTCTTGACATTGATCAGAGAATAATTATTTTCCTCCTCCTGTTATGCTGTACAGTACACCATGCATTAGTTTTTAAAGGAACTCCTTGGGCTTCATTTTTTTTTCAGTTGGGTAGGAAGTACCCTGACTGCTCATTCTCCTTCTGCCCTGGAGCCTTTGTAGGAAAAAAACAGAGTCCAGACAAAAATGTTAGCCAGAACTACAGTGATAATACCTGTAGTGTTGACAAGTTTCACACACTGTATAGGCTTGAGTAGGCAGGGAGTCAGTAATATATACCATAGAGTTGTTGTAAATGAAATTAGGGAAATAGACAGTTTTTAAATTAGATAGACAGACCCACAGGCAGACATTGAGACAGGTCAGACAGAGACAGATATTGAGATAGGTCATTTAAATGTAGAAGCTGATTGTAAGTTCAAATGGAAGAGTTGAGGTAGGACAAATTAAAATGACAGGTAAAGTCCAAGTCAGATTTGCTGAACCTATTTCTGAGCTCTATGAAGCAAGAATAAGTTTGAAGTGGATTATAAATAATTATTTCTGTATATAGAAACAAGAAATGATGTGGGGATTCCAAAAGTTATAGCAAATGGGGCAGAGGCAGCAGAATGTAGGCATTAAAGAGACTTCCTACTAACTACTCATCAAACATAGTTTGGGTTGCAGCTTCAAAAAGTAGATATAAGTACTATTTACATTTGCTAGTATATTTCAGGATTCAAAACTACAACAATGCAGCCACTTTATTAAAACTATATTTTTTTGCAATGTAGAAAAGCTTAAAAGCTAAAAGCTTATCTTCACTGCAGGATTATGTAAGCAGTTAAAGATAACACACCACACATATTGAAATACTGTTTCCAGTCAGAAGCAGGAGAAATGAAACTTGAGTCTCTAAGGAGCAATCTTCAACTGTGCACATAACAATAGTGTAGGTTATGATAAGAGCATATCTAGCCTACAGTCTTCATCCCTGTAACAAAAAATAATGATGAGTCAGCATTCATGATCAGTTCTAAAATAAAGGATAAGCTTTACCTTGAACATATACAGGAAAGATGATTCATCTTTCTGATGAACAGTACATGTGGTTGTTTCAAAGGTGCTTTTCAAAAGGCAGCTGGACTTTCTTGGGGTTTGCTTCTTCTTGAAAATGTTTTGCTTATCATCCAAGAAGCTTCTTCTTAAATAAAAAGCAAACTGAACTGAAGAAGGGAAACGTTTTCGGGATGGGGAACCAAGAAAGTCCAGTTGTTCTTTGAAATGCACCTTTGGGACAACCATGACCTGGATAATTGAGAATCTCCATAGAAAACACATGTGGTCCCCAAAATGTTATTGGGAGTTTTCATTTCCTACATAGGTTATTTTTCTATGTTAGAAGAGAAAAACACAGAATATACAGGTATATTCTAAAGCAGCAATTTATAAAAAACAATAAATTATGAAATATTTGAAAATATAAAGGAGCTGCTGATACAGTTCTACAGAGGAATTATTGAGTCTGTCATCTACACCTCTATAACTGTCTGGTTTGGTTCTGCAACCCAACAAGACAGATATCAGAGATAATTAGGACTGCAGAAAAAACAATTACTATCAACCTACCTTCCACTGAGGACCTGTATACTGCACGAGTCAAAAAGAGGGCTGTGAAATATTTACAGACCCCTCACATCCTGGACATAAACTGCTTCAACTCCTACCCTCAAAACGATGCTATATAGCACTGCACACCAGAACATCTAGACACAAGGACAGTTTTTTCCCGAACGCCATCGCCCTGCTAAACAAAGAATTCCCTCAACACTGTCCAAGTATTTACAAAGTCTGCATTACTATTACTATTAATCTCCTCATCACTCCTTATCACCCATCCCCTCCCACTTGTGACTGTATGACTAACATTGTCGCTTGTGTCATTACAATTTTTATTGACTATTTCCTAGTATGATTTGATTGCTTATTGTACCCTATGACTATTATTAAGTGTTGTACCTGATGATTCTTGACTCTTGACGAATGTATCTTTTCTTTTATGTACACTGAAAGCATCTGCACCAAGACAAATTCCTTGTGTGTCCAATCACACTTGGCCAATAAATAGTTCTGTTCTGTTCTGTTCTGTTCTGTTCTATTCTATTCTATAAAAAGTATCTTTGCTAGATAGAATATAACTTAGAAACAGAGGTGGAAATCCAAGCTTAACATGTATGTGGAGACTGGAAAAAATGACCTGACTCCCAAGTACGGTAAAACAACATGAGACTTGAATACCTTAAAGGTATAGCCTGGTGGTTGCCATTGATAAGAATGTTTTTTAGAAACCATATAGATCCTTAAATCTAAACCAAAATAGCTCAACAGGACAGAAAACAGATCTACTTCCAAGAATGAAGTTATAAAATAAAGGGTGAGGGACAAGAATCTAATTACAATGAACAAGAAGGAACAGGAGAACAGTATCATTTTTTACATTACAAGCCAAAATTAAGGCAAATAACTTATGCTTGTAAGAAAGTGGATTCTGAGTAGGTTTTTAGTTTCCTTATAAAAGAAATTAGCTGCACTAGAAGGATGTTCTACTTAAGTCTAATTATGATCAAGATTCTATTGAGTCTTATGGGATTCAAGAAAGTTGCTACAATTACAAAAATGTCACAGAAAAACTCCCCTGTGCCCACTGGAACTGTATTCACACATTATGATTGTGCTGCTATTACATTACTGATACTAGAGCAGGACATATAGATATGACATAGGATAGTCATATCTCAAAATAGTGTGAAATATTCCTTGAAATTAATAAGGCTTCTATGGAAGAATTGAAAAATCAATTACTTGTCGCAAATCGATTGCTAAGAAGTAAGGAAGAAGCTTTGGGAGCCCAACGAAAATAAGCTGTTTGATTTAGGAATGTAAGCAGACTCTTTCCCCAAAGCAAGATAATGCCAGCTACAGTGTACCCCACAGTTTCTCTGGTTAACTTTGCAAATAAGGCCATTCTGGCAAGCAGGCATTGTTAAAGATGAAAGGACATCTAAGTACTCAGATCAAGCAGGGACCATTTCAGCTGTCTAGCGTGGCTCCATTCTCATCTGGCACAATTGATATTTCAGAAAATTAGATTCCAAACAAAAGTATTAATAGATTATGGAATGTCATTACAGTTAACTACAATAACACTGTGCTTTACTGGAGTTAGTTGATGCAATAATAAAAAAGATCAGTCCTTCAGAAGTGTCCTTTTTGACATTCTGAGATCCAGTAATCCTATAGGAAGCAAAAGCAGAAAAATTACCATTATTCTGAAATTGTGTTATGTCCTAATAAGAGGACAATATTGTTCAGCATCTTACTCCTTGCTGCCATTTTAATTTATGTAAGTTTTAATGTTTGAATGTAAGTTGGTATTAAGTGTTTTCTTTTATGTTATGCTCTGATGTAAAATCTGTGAATTTGAATGGGGTCTCTCTGTGTGTGTATATACATTTGTGACATCCATGACATACTTTCAAAAATATGTACTTAGGATTATAGCCACTTAGTTGCCTAGTAGTCACTGTACAATTCTTAAAATGAAACTTGTACTTGTTCTTTGCTAACAATGAACAATATTACAGGTTTAAATTCTTGCTTTTGTGATGGATGAGCAGCTCAGAAAATTTAGGTGATTCACACTGAGGTGATTCAGCCATTGCCGGTCTCCTTTGTGATATAATTGTGGTGATATAGTTCCAGTGGAAAGGGAAGGAGGCCAAGCTTCTACTTTCATCTTCTACATTGCAAAATATATGTGTGTGATAAAGTCACAACTGTAATTCATTTGCATCATCTTCAAGACTCTAATGTGTATTCTGATTGCAAGTACCTAAATACATCTTTTCCTATCACAAGGCTCCAGAGAAATAAACCCTTATGGGCAGCCCCAGAGAAATAAAGCTTCTGAATCATAACACTACTATAAGAAATTCCAGGCTCAGAAATCTATAAAATATAGAACGTTTCATTCAGGTCCAGCTTAATGCCTGATGACTTCATGGACACTTCCGTATGGTTGCTATGGATGTAGAATGGAAGTAGTTTGCTTTCCTTTGGAATTTATTTAATTTCCCAGAATAATCTATATCCCTGGTAGTTTCCAATGCAAGCCTGCTTTGCTTTTGAATCCATAGAAGGTCAATTTGGTGCTGTCATATGCTTCAGACATTTATAGCAGTCCTTTCCAAAATAATGCTTTCCATATTGATACTACATTTCTCATAAACTCTAGTCAGATTGGGGGTTTTCTAGAGAATATTATGTTACAGAAATCTGCTTCATTGTCTGTGCCTGCACACATTGCTCCAGTTGATGAGTAGTTTCATAGGTTTTTCAGTACACGTGGACTGAAACAATTCCCTTTGTGAATATTGTTTAGGAGCACTAAGATGGCATATTGTATCTGATGCTCTGAGTTGGAACATAAGTCTCTGCATCTGTTCAGAAACTGTATTGCACCTGAATGAGTCATCTTGTTGGCCTTTTTTTTTAACATAAACATTTCAGGAATATCTATATAAGACAGGAGGTGTCCTGTAAATCCATGATTGCAGTTAAATCTCCCCACAAGTCTTGGATAGAAGCCCTAGATTTCTCAAAATGTTTCTTTCAGTTTTCAATTTTCAACATGACAAAAAGGGGAAATTGTGGGAAATAATCCTGTTCCCATGCATGGGTTTCATTCCCCAACACTTAATCCAGTGCATCCAACATTCTTAAGAAGTATGGGCTTATATTGAAATGCAAAGTAATTAACTGGATAACAATTGCACCACTGTAAATAGTTTGAATTGCCTCAATCATCTGTATGTATAACTTTTTTGGAGTGTTAATGGGAATAGTGAATAGGATTCAGTTTGGTAGCAACACTAGTAGTTGGACATGTACAAAGAGTCTTATATCAGTCTCTAGGCAACTGTAGAAAAACAGCATTTGCTCAACATCTAATTACAAATGACACTTCAGCTGGTGCTTTAAAAACACCAAGTGATGGGGAAGAAAAGGTTCACTCTCTGCTGTGATCTGAATTATTAGAGATGTTGTCTTTTAGGGCTACAGTAGAAAACCACCACTTTTTGACAGAGCCCTATTACTGCTTTGGTCTTCCATTAGCTTAACTACCAGTAGGGCATTTGAAAGCACTTCACAATCAAAACTGGTACTCTCACTCAGCCTGCCACTTTGTGTCTCCAAATTTTTTACACACTGAACTATAAAGCAATACCTTTGCTGTAAATATGGTCATAACAGCACATATTCAGGGAGAATAGGGTATTACTGTATAAAGTCAACATTATGAAAGCAATTGGCCATTGAACAAAATTTATCCCAGCCTTTTCCATGAAGGTGCCCTCAAGAAATGCTGGAACTACAACTTGGGGAATTTCCAACTGTAAACATGCTGATTTATAGTTGAATCTCAGCAAAGGCTTTTCCATTGTTCTTCCCAAGCAGTTGCAATCTTCTTTTATTTTTCCAAGGAAGATGATCCAGAGAATATTGAACCCCCACCCTCGGGTTCTAGAATGCTCCTCAGCTGAACACCAGATCAATTACAAATCATTATATTCTGTATACTAGAGACCTAGTATACAGAAACCTAATTAGGTTTCTAAGACTGGAAAAGACCATTCTGCCATTCAGATTCAGAGGTGAAAAAGACAGAAAGGGATGGGGGATGGAGTGGCAACCAGTTCTCCCTTTCTCAGCCCTATCCCAGAGATAAAAGGAATTTGGAAAAACACACCTGTTTGCTGGCTGGTGGAATATTCCATAAGTGATAGTAAGAGAAAACTCAGCACTGTTTCTCTGTAATATATTAAATTCCACATGTTATATTCATTGTTTAAAGTCTGTAGTTTATTTCCTTGCTTAAGTAGCAGTTTATTTCCAGTGAGTTTGGTTTGTAAGCATGATGTCCGTTGTAATATGTGAACTCTCTCAACATATATATTCAGTTTATTGAATCATGATTTATATAGTATAGTTCAGAGGTGGGATGCTACCAGTTTGGCCTGGTTCTGCTGAGCCAGTAGCTGTAAAGATCAGTGGAGACCGAACTGGTTCTCTCTGAGGAGCTGTTGTTGGGCCCACCCACCCGCCTGGGCCCCCCTACTGACCTTTATTTCCTGCTTTTGAAGCGCAGTTGCTTTGCACAGCACAGCAGATTGCCGCGTGTCAGTTGTTGAAGACACAGGGAGAGTGCAGGATTGCAGGAGGTGAGTAGGAAAGCCTCTGTGCGTGTGCAAAGCATGTGTTTGGTGCATGTGCGTGCAAAGTGTGTGTGCATGCGCAAAATGTGTGCATGCGCGCAAATCGCGCCCACCAAGCCACACCCACCGAACCAGTGGTACACTACTTTGAAACCCACCACTGGTATAGTTCATAATGTATGAGCAAGCTCATGAAGGGAGAAGATTTTCCAATTCCCATTTTGGCTTTTTATCAGAAGCCAGAGAGCTTCATCTGTCTGAGCCTTCAACAACTCAAAAGTGGAATGCTCATCTTTGGAAATCATGTAGAAGTTAAAAGATAGAATTTATAAACAAAGCAGTTTTTAAGATTGAGAAAAACTAACTTTGCAGCATTATGACAAACATGAACTGTATGTTATTTCAAAAGAGCTATGTTAAGACATAGAATGAAGTTTAAAAAAATACTTGGCATTAAGATAGGACAAGTTACAACTGTCTTTGTTGGGGAGAATTTCTGCTATAAAAATGAATGTTTTGCCTAGAATGATGTTTTTGTTCAAATAATACCTGTTTTAACAACTCCACCATTTAAATAGTGGCAGAAAGATATATCAAAATATGTCAAAAGAAAAAAACATGAGTTAAATATACGGTGTTATAAAATACAAAAAAAGGGGAGGACTAGGATTACCTGATTTGAAATTGTATTTTGCAGCTTAGTTTGCAGGAAAGGATGGATGCTACTGATAAATAGAACTCTTGGAGTTATAAGAACATGACCTTAGATTTGGGTGGCATGAGTATTTGTGGTTAAGAATTAAAGTTAATGTAGATTTTAAAAATCAATATGTTACTGTATATGTGCCATTTTGAAAATATGGAATAGATACAAACGCAGGTTATGCCCCAAAACACCTTCCCATTCTGAGCATAAGAAGCATTTTATAGACAAAAAATAATAGGCAAACACAAATAGCTAACTTATTATGAGTTACTAGAATTTTGTCATGGAGAATATAAAATAAAATCAAGAGAAGAATTGGTGGCAGAATGATATAGTTTATATTATTAGAAAGACTTAAAGTAGATGAAATTATGTATGGTTTTGAATATTGTAAGACTAAGTTTGAAACAGAACTCTGTACAGATTATGAATGTGTAATTGCTAAAATGTACAAACTTTTATTGAAATTTAAAACAAGAACAAGTTAAAAATGTGAAGAGATATAACGATTTTGGTTATACAGTTTGAACAGTGGAGAAATATGTGGTTGAAACGATTAAAATTTATGCTATGTTATGATCTTACAGAGAATTATTATAAAATGAAGGGACAATTTATCATGTTTGATGGACATGTAATATCTATAAAACTCTGGATTCAAATACACAGAAATTGAGACCATTTTTTTTAAGATTTCCTACTTCAATACGGAATTGGAGAAATAATATACGCACAAAAAGGAAAGATTCAGCATTACCCATAATGGAAGAATAGTTGGTAAAGATGATAGAACTTCCTAAGATGGCTAAATTGACTTTGTTAAATCAGAGAAAAGATAATATCTATGTTTATTGCTGATATTTAAGTTTTTTGCACAAAAAGTGAATATATGATTCATGGTTTTGCTGATTAGCCTGATTACCAAAAGAAGAAAAGTAAATTTGTAATTGGAAGATACTTCTTTGTGTCTAATTTTCTTCATTAGAAAAGAGGAATATAAATGCATATATTTAAATAGATGTTGCCAATTTGTTTATAGATCTCCACAAAGGAATACAGAAATTTGATTTCATTCCTTGGAAAAGCCTCCCTCCCTGTCATCTATATATAGTTGTAATGGAGACATAGTCCTTGTTCACAGTCATTAATGTCTTAGTACCTTTTTGTTTGGACTACTAATGCACTCTACATATGGGTGCCCCTGAAAACTGCTTGGAAAATACAACTAGTCCCAAAAAGAGATTGCTTGAGGAGTTATGGGTAACAACATAGTATATCCACATAGAATCTCTGATTTGCAAACTGCTCTTGGCTTCCAATATAAGGTACTGGCTATCATCTTTAAAGATGTTTGTTTCTCAGGGCCTGATTATTTATGGGATCACCTTTCTCCAATTGCCTCTGCTTGAACCAGGGTGGTCATGCTCTGAATCCCAGTGACTGAACATTGACATTTTGGAGGACCCCAGAGGTTTTTGTTTTAATTCATATTTATATCCTGCCCTTCTCCAGAGACTCAGGGCAGCTTACAATTTTGGGGATACAACCCTATGCGCTCAGCAATAGCCTTCATTCCATTGTATATGCCTGCTTATTACTAAGCGGCATTTTTACAAAGTCAGCTTATTGCCCCCAACAATCTTGGGTCCTCAATTTACCTATCCCGAGAGGATGGAAGGCTGAGTCAACCTTGAGCCTGGTGGGATTCGCCTGCACTAATTGCAGGCAGCTGGAATTAAGTGCTAGGCATTTAACAGCCTGTACCACCAAGGCTCTTTGTGCCTTGCCTGTCACCTCTCCTGTCTTCTGGAATACTGTTTCATCAAGTTAGTTTATCCATGACCCTACTGTCCTTTAGAAAAGGCTGGACAGTTTGTGTTTCCAGCTGATTGATGATAAGTATTTAGAATTTTGTTATATTTTAAAAGTTGACTTCCATCCTCCCAAGGTCAGAAAATTGAGGACCCAGATTGTTATGCTGAAATTGTAAACTTCCCAGAGAGTGCTGTAAAGCAACGGTCCCTGACATTTCCAGCTTGCGGACCGGCAGTGGCGAGGGGGAGAAGGGATGGTTGCGCACAAGTGGTGGGTGAGCACAAATGAAGGTCGCGCAAGTGGAGCTGCACACACATGCATGCTCACCCATGCATGCGTGGTCCAATTCCAAACAGGCCCCGGCCCGTGGGTTGGGGGACCCTGCTGTAAAGCATTATGGGGCGGTATATAAGTCTAAGTACTATTGCTATTTTCCACAATGCATTAATATTTTTGCATTTGGTTTTGTGTTTTTAGGGTATTTTTAAACTCTGCATACTATTTTTTCTGTCATTTTTATCTCCTCCCAAAATTTGAGAGGCAGATGTTTGTATAGTTAAGCACAGTTTGATTAAAAATCCAAGCATAAAGAGTACAATTTCTTTTCTTTCCTTCTGTTGTCATCCCATCCTGAACTTGCTGAGGTGGGGGATAGATGGTACTTTCCCTACCAAGTCCCTGGTTGTACAGAAGAATGAGGATCTCAGTCACTTTCAAATTCTACATGCTTTCTTCGCTGTGAGTGGGATCAAATTTTCTTTGTGAAAAAGCGTACTCAGGGATCACCATCTGACAAGCCCTAATCACTGCCCATATAGCTTAGTGAAGATGTGGTGCTCACCCTGAGACAACCTGGTACAGAACTTGAGACCAGGAGGTGGCATCCTGGGAACAAGGGAAGGAAACTGGCAGCTTGCACTGGGAATTACCATTGGCTATTTCATTCCAGTAGACCAAAGCTTTCTCAATACTTGCTTAAGCATTAAGAAAGAGAAGTAGATCCAGTAGATTCAGCAGACTCACTCCTCCTATGTGCCCTTATTCATATACATTCATAGCATTTTTGCAAACTTGGGCCCTATTTTATCCTTTTCATTGGTGATACATAAATAGCCAGCCTAGTTCAAAGGCAGCTGTTCCTCAGGACAGAGAAACAGACTGAACTTCAACTCATTTTCAGAACTTAAGCAATATTAAGTGGTGGGAGCAAAGAAAGTGAGTCACTAACTGTTTCCCCCATTTAGGATGCCCACACATTTCATTCCATGGGGTTGTTTCTTTATTCATTCACAGCATCCATCTCACAGACTACAGCAGAGCTTCTATTCAAAACTGCGCCTTTTGTACATTTATTATTACCAGATTTTTTTTGGGGGGGGTGCCTTTACAATGCTTTCCAGCATCCACCACTTTATCTTTAATAAACAACCCATATTAAGGATCGAGCACAGAGTAAGATTTCCAACTTTTTTTTTACAAGCTTAAGGTTGGCTGCCTCTGATTTGAATTGTTTATGTTAAGTTTGCATGAAGAGACAGACGCGGAGTGCTTCAAGGTCTTTAGTTTATTAGTGACTACAGCTCAGAATGGACCCAATTTGGCTGGGCTGTGGCTGCTACTTATAGCCAGCAGCCGCAGTTGACAGCCAATCAGAGTGCAGGGTTTTCCCACACTTTTAAACCAATCATTTCTAACATTTTACAAGAAGAGTTCAAACTAAACCTATGACTTTAAACCTACATACATAACACCCCTCCCCACTAGGTTCAGTCCATACTCAAGCCCCAACCTATCTAATGTATTTTTTTAAATAGGTGGGGCTCTTACATGTACGTTGAGACCTATGTGGTTCAGATGTTTTAAAGTTCTCACCTTGTGAGAGAGGAAATGTGTCTGCTGACATTTCCTTACTTGGACTTCTGGTAATGGTAGAACCTGTTTGGTTACTACAACCTGGTCTCTCCTCCCAATCCATCTCCAACCCAATGTCCGCACCTAAGTCAGGTAGTGATGTGCAATCTTCCATTTGTGAAAATGGTTGTTGGTACTGTGACAGGTTTTGGGATGGTTCCTGTAGTGTTAGCTCGTTACACATGGGTTGATTCTTGCTTGCTGATTACTCTCAATCCTCCCCTTCCCCCTAGAAGAGGCAGTAGGTATGGGAACCAGAGAGGAGCAAAGGCGATGCTCCTGGGGTAATCGGGATCTTAATTGATCAATGTGCCTGCTCCAGAGGACACCATCCTCCGTTTGTACCCTGTAAGACCTGGGGCCTGTGATTTGGGTTATCTCAGCAGGAATCCATAATGGTTCACCCACAAGGTTCTTAGCATAAACAGAATCACCCACAGTGAAAGTGCGAATTTTACTAGTGGAATCTAGTGGTGCGTTGGGTGCGTAAGTGGGATGAAGGCGGTCAAGGGGAGACCTGAGTTTCCTACCCATCAACAATTCAGCTGGGGTTAAATTAGTTGAGGGGTTGGGAGTGATATGCTGCACACTGAGAAGTTTTTCAACTCTCTCAGTGATATCCCCTGGACCCAATTGCTGAAGTTTTTCCTTGGTAAATCGTACCATACGTTCAGCCCGCCATTAGCCAAGGGTGCCCAGGGCTGTCAGGGCATGTCTGATACCCTGTTGTGCTAGATATGATTCAAAAAGGTTGGATGTAAATTGAGGTAGATCTTGAAGTGGCCAACCTTTCTTAATCCAGCCTATAACATGAGCCAATAAAGTGTCTTTGGCAGTCTCTCTGGCAATTTCAGCAGCATGTACTGGAAGCTTGGCAACAGTTTCTAGAAAAATGGTGTGAGTCTCAGGAACAGGGTCCTCAATGTGTGAAGGAAGTGGGCAGCGACTCAAAGCATCTGCATGCCCAATGTCTTTACCAGGTCTGTGGATCAGTTTGTATGAATGCAGCAAGAAATTCAGTCCATCTCAGCATTCTTGTGACAGGATCATGGTGTTGGTTTGTCCCCTGCCACAATGCCTAAAAGAGGTTTGTGATCTGTGACAACAGTAAATGTTCTCCCATATAGATACTCATGGAATTTCTTGACAGCTGCTACAATTGCCAAGGCTTCCTTATCCAGTTGGCTGTAGTTCCTCTCTGCTTTAGTCAAGGTGCGAGAGTAAAATGCAATAGGAGCTTCCCTCCTGCTGGGAAGCATGTGGCTCAATACCCGACCCCCCACTCCAAAGGGGGATGCATCACAAGTCAGAACAACAGGAAAGTTCTCAGAGAACTGTATCAACTGCATCAGACGTGATTAGTCTCTTGATATTGTTAAATGCAGCTTGTTCCTTCCTCCCCCAGACCCAAGTAGATTTTTTGTCCAGCAACCTATGTAGGGGTTCTGCAATGGTTGCCTTCTGAGGTAGAAACATATGATAGAAGTTAATGAGTCCCAAGAATGCTTGCAAATCTGTTTTGCATTTTGGCCTGGGGGCTTCTTTGATTGCCTGAACCTTTGCCTCTGTGGGGTGGATGCCATGTTTATCAATCATGTAACCCAAGAATTCCACTTTATCTGTTCTAAGTGTGCATTTTTCTTCTCTGACTTTTAATCCCTCTTTTTTGAATCTAGTTAAGACTTCCCTAAGTCTCTCGTGTAACTGCGTGTCATTTTCAGCAGAAATTAAAACGTCATCAAAATAGGGCACCATCCCTGGCAACCCTTGTAACATTCTTTCCATAAGGCTTTGGAAGATGCCTGGTGCCACGCTTACTCCAAACTGCAATCTTTTGCATTTGAAAGCACCTCTATGGGTTACAATGGTTTGGGCTTCAGCAGTGGCATCATCAACTGTTAATTGTTGATATGCCTGTGCCAGGTCCAACTTGGCAAAAACTGTGCCCACTCCAAGAGAATGTAATAAATGATGCACTACTGGAACTGGATATGCGCTCTGTTGTAGCGCATGGTTCAATGTCCCCTTGTAGTCTCCGCAGATTCTCACAGACTCATCAGCCTTGACTGGTGTGACTATGGGTGCCTCCCACCTGGAGTGATCAGTGGGCTCTAAAACCCCTTGAGCTATTAGTTTATCTAATTGTGCATCAATTTTTTCCTTTAAGGCAAATGGGACCCTTCTGGGTTTTAAATGGATTGGTTGTACCTTGGGATCTAGGTTAAAGGAGATAGGGGTCCCCATACTTGCCTAATCCGTTGCTGAAGACCTCTGGAAACTCAGACTTCAAGGCCTCTTCCCACTCAGTGTTGCTCACGTGATTGATGCCAGTCACCTCGATGCCCAGCGGGTTGAACCACTCAAGGCCCAGCAGACTTGGGCAGTCCTTGTCCACGATGGTCAGTGGTAGGTGTTTGGTGTGCCCTTGAATTTCACGTTGAATTCTCTTGTTCCAACTACTGGAATCTTGTTCCCTTGGTAGTCTTTGGCTTGCTTCTTGAAGTGCTTCTTCTGGATGTTGGGAAGAAGTCTGTGAATAGTGTCCCATGACACCATAGATAGGTATGAGCCTGAGTCCACTTCCATTTGGCAAGGCCTTCCTTCAATAAGTACCTTGACATGCATTTTTCTGCTTCTTAAAGGTGATGAATGACCAATAGTTACTGTTTGATGAGTTTCATTCTTCCCATTTGCTTCTGTGCTGCGCTCCATTTTCTCACTGAGATTGTTAGGCTTGAATTCTTTGTCTTTGCTTGTAGCAAACTTTCTTCTGTTGAGTGGAGTTCTGGATGATTTGCAGACTCTTGCTAGGTGTCCTCTTTATCACAACGGAGGCAAATGGTGTCTAAAAACTTGCATTCAGTGCGGGGGTGGCTTCCCCCACACCCTCTGCAGTAGAAATCTTGCCTCTTTCTTCCCAGGTCTTTCTTTTTCTGCTCCATTCTGAGTCTGTAAATTCCTTCCTCCACCTCACTACAGTCTGACTCAGAATCTATTTGCTCACAATGAGTTGTTGTGGACTTTTCCACATCAGGATGGCTTGTGGCCTTGTTAATTTTCTTCATGGCTGCTGCTGAGGACTTGGTAGCTTCTGCTGAAGAGGCCTCTTCTATTGCTTCCTTCAGCGTGATCTTAGGTCTTAGTAATAACTTGCTCTGAAGCACCTTGTCTTTAAGGCCCAGAACAAATCGATCGCACATGGCTGCTTCTAAATTCTTAAATTCACATGCACCCCCAGTGTCTCTTAAACTTGCCACGAAGTCGTTTACGTTTTCGCTTTCTCCTTGATCCCGACGGTAAAACTCGTGTCTCTTAATGAGGCACAATACTTGTGGGGCGTAATGGGCTCTTAACAACTTTTCTAAGTCAGGCCATTCCATTACCTTCACGTCTGCAGCTCCTGCCAATGCCTTCGCCATCTTGAAAACTGCCGGATCGCAGTGCGTGAGAAAGACCGCCCTCTTCCGCTTCGCGGAAATGTCGGCAAGATCGTTTCCTTCCAGATACATTTGGAACCGATCTGCATACGTCTCCCAGTCTTCTGCCGTCGGGTTGAACGGGGCTGTGGGGGTGTTCAGCGCAGCCATCTCTCTCTTCTTCTGTTCTGCGTTGCCTTCTTCTTCAGGGAGATCCCACCTTCGTCGCCAGTGTTAAGTTTGCATGAAGAGACAGACGCGGAGTGCTTCAAGCTCTTTAGTTTATTAGTGACTACAGCTCAGAATGGACCCAATTAGGCTGGTCTGCGGCTGCTACTTATAGCCAGAAGCCGCAGTTGACAGCCAATCAGAGTGCAGGATTTTCCCACACTTTTAAACCAATCATTTCTAACATTTTACAAGAACAGTTCAAACTAAACCAATGATTTAAACCTACATACATAACAGTTTACATGTTGCTTATGCTTGTTTGTAAAGCTTATGCCACCAAGCAAGATCATGTCATAAAGTCCTGACAGATAGTCCTGCTGTCAGCTATGTTAGGGTATAAGCAGGAGATGGGTAATGGTTTGACCCAATGGTCTAGAGAGAAAAGATCCCTTAAGAAAATGAGCTGAACAAAGGCCTTCCCTCTTTTTATGCAAACAGAGATTAATCTGTATGTAGACTCTCTCACTCACCACCTCCCTATACTGTTAATGCAGAAAGTAAACACTGGTTCAAGTCATGTTTCTGGGACACTGTCATGTTAAGGAACTCTCTCTGTCCTTAGGAAAAGTCACTTTTCCTGTGAAGTGGAAAAGTTCATGCTGCAATAGTGATAAGATGGAGCCTGTTCATAATGTGATATTGCAATAGCAAGCATATTTGTTTTATTTTTTCATGTATCACCATACTCCATAGGGACATGTGGGTGGAAAGACAAAATATTATAAAGCAACAAGCAAAGAAGATCCACAGAGAAATCATGAGAGAGTAAATGAGGGCAGAGACCTCAGACAGAGATCTCACACTGCTTGAATAGTGCATATCAGTTTCTTTATTCAATATTAGCAGTGCAAAATAGTCAATGATCTTTTCCTTTCAAATTCTGATTTCCTGTTTGAATTTTGTATTTTCAATAGTCACTCCTATATGTGCAATTTCTCATTGTGGCTTCACAAAAGTATTTCTATATATATAGAAGATAGGGTGAACATCCATTTGTTTGTTGGTTGTCAGTACTTTTGGAAGGAGAGTTGCAGAAGTAATCTCAATACTGAGCTTTACATTAGAATATTTAATCTAAAAGTTACAACATTCTTTGCTAACAGAGCTAGAGGGTCCTTCTAACAATATACCCTGGCTAAGCCACATATCAGCTAAACTAAAAATTGTTTATTATCTCAAGCATATTTCTGTAGACAGATAAACAAATCTCCTTCACTGCTCAGTCTAATATTTCATGAAAGGAAAAGCAATAGCAGAAGCAGTTGTAAGTTTTCCAATTGATAAACCAGCATGTTCCATGCGCTCAACTCTTTGAGAACATGGAATTAGGGAAAATATGTCTCCAGGGCCTTTTCATGATGCATATTATTGAAGCTTAATACAGTATGTCAATATTCAATATTATTGAAGCTGAAGAGAGATTTAGTAAATGACTTACCCCTGAAAATGAACTTAACCCAGAACAGTGATTTTCACAGACTTAACTGGCTTGTTGGGTTTTATATCTTGCCTCTGCTTGAAAAGGAAAACAACTCAGTGACAGAAAATGTCTAGCTTTATAAACGGGATAGATGGATAACTGTTTGTGAAAACATTGCATGTATTTATAATCACATATTTACATTAATTTATATTTTAAGAAGAATCTACATGAATATTCACATATATATCAATCAAAAGTTTGATTGTATTTTATTACAAAGTACACAGTTGCAGATTCTCTTCCTTCACAAAACATGATTATGAATCATATTTTATATAAAATGCATGTTCTAATACATATTTTGTTATGTAATAGATAATTGCTTTTATAACAGTTCAGAAAAAGGTGAAATCCAAACCAAAACTATATTTGTGGATTAATTTGAGAGATTCGCTTTGAAATGAAATTCTAAAGCATTCTTTATAAAACACCCATTTACCCAGATCTTGCTGTACAATTGTGTGTTTTAGCAACAGAGTTAAGGGAAGCTGTCAAGAAAGGCTTTGTTTTATTTTTGCGAGAAAGGGGTTTCCTCATAATTCTGGAGCATTGATTCCACTGGAAGGTGGGGGGAGAATGCCATAATAGAAGACAGCTTTATGTTTATTGTTTATTACAGATATAGTCAAGGATGGGTAAAGGAGGTATCAGTGCATCAGAACATAGAGTCCCCAGAACGGTTTGTCTGGAAAACTCAAGCTGTGGTACACAAATCCCTGACCAATAAGCATGACATTTCACAGATATCCACAGATTATTATAACAGAATCAAGACTATAATACTGGCATAAATTCAAAGCCATCTCTAGAAACTCATTAAAAGCTAATAGGTTAAATCAGTTTGAGTCACACATAGATGTAATGTTTGCTGATTTTTTAGATGAAAAACACTGATCTTAAATCAGTAAATATTCTAAAAAATATTTTCCAGGGAAGTAAATAATGCAATGAATCCATAACAAAATTCAGTACAAACTTATGTCCTTTCTCTCATTAAATGTCCCTTTTTTACAACAAACTTGAAGGCTTATGAATCACATGCATTCATACAGTACATACCATACAGCCCATGAAGATCTTTCGACATTCAATATACCCTGAAGGTCTATATCAGGGGTGTCAAACTCACGGCCCACGGGCCAGAATGCATTATACACTGGCCATGCCCATCCTCCGTTTAGCAAAGGGGGAAAAGTCACGATACATGCCGTCGCAAGTTTGACACCCATGGTCTATATCACATACAGTTCCCAAAGCATACATCATATATGCATATTCATAAGAAAGCAGTATTCATGTAAATAACACAAACCTAAAGGAAATGAAATAAATGTTCACTTTTAATATATTATTTGTTATGTTTAATATCCTCCAGACAGACAGGAGATTCACAAACAGCCAGAAACAAAAAGTATACTAACTGTAGTCCTAATTTTAATTAGAAATACAGAGGCATACAGTATACTTTCTATGGGCACCATTGCGCCAGAAGGAACTCTTGTAATTTTAACTGTTTACTTAAAGCTAGCTGTAAAATAGCTTTATTTTATTTCATTTTATTGCAATATTTTGGTGGTTTTCTGAAACTGCTCTAAAATGAAATATTGATATTCCAATTAAAGATTCCCTACCAAAAATTTCCTAGCTCTCTAAGTGAAATACAGAGCCCAGATTTCCTTGAGAAAAATAAATTACCATTAAGGCAGAATAAGTTCCAAGAAATACTACATGCTACAGAGGCATCTTATTCCAAAGAGCAGCCATGAGGTTCAGAAATTCTGCTCCAAACAAAAGTAGCTTTGCCATTTAGAAGTTCAGAGACTGCATCAGTCCCTGATCTTCTACAGCTTGCATTTAGAGCAGTTTAAACAGAATATCTAGGAAACTTGTTTTTAGACCATTTCCAATGTTCCTTCTCTCTTAGGACTTCTGAGTCTATCTTATGCCTTCAAAAAGCCAACATGCAAGTGTCACAGATGCAGCTGAATCTAAATTTATTTTCAAAGCCAAATGTTTGCAAAAAGTTGCCCATTATTTTCTCAGCTGTGCTAATTAGGGAACTGTTCTGACTATGTGCTGGTGGCAAAGTGTTAATTAATGCTACAGCATTATGGTCTGTTGTAAACAAATTCAGGGGAAGTATGTTTGTGAGGGAAATGTGGAAGTATTGTCAGATTCAGATGCAAATGCCTCCGTATAACCCACACAGAGTCTCAAATTGCTGACACCACACTGCCTTTTATAGAGATGAGAAAGACAAGGATTTGATTGGCAAGCTAAACTGCCTCTTGAAAATGTATTAATTTATTAATATTCAATAATAGACATAAGCAAATAAGTAAATCACATAACTCAAAATGTAAAACCACAGTTGAAACATGTTTCCAGGCTATGCTTGTTTGCAGATCTGATTGCAATTACAAACAGGCAAATGAGTGCATCCATCTTAAACAATACTGCAAAGTGCTGCCAACAACTGCATTCAAACAGCAAATGCAGGTGCATGGTGACCCAGTTAGCCCTTTGTTTCTAAAAATACCCATCTGAACACTTGTGGAACTTGGAGAACAAACTGGAACAGTGGATACACTCCTGTACCCTGATTCAGTTTCCAGACAGATTAATGGCTGTTTTAATAATAAACTAACCATTGGTCCATATACACACAGCATGGAAAGCTATGGTAAACCAGATGAGACACAAGAAAGCTACAGGAAAATATTGTAAGCATATTAAAATAGCATGTGGCTTCCTGAAAACCATAACTAATTGTAATGTAACTAATTAATATGATCCAGGAGTTGTAGTGTCTGAGTTTAGCACTGCCCTGAAATAAACAAATGAGTTTGGCCTTGCTTATTTTATATTATGTCCCTGCCCCAAGGTAATAACAGAAGAAAACAATATACCAAAAAGCACCCATCTATTTTAGCTAAAATGCTTGAAGAGATAGCAGTTCCATGTAGAAGCTATTGATGAAACAGAATATGTGCCTAACCATTTAAACAAATCATTTTTTTTCAGTTAAAGTGATTTTTAGTATTTTTATCCCTGGTCAACAAATATTCAAAGAAGGTTTATTTATTATATTCTACACTGTTTTCATTCTATTGCTATTACTCAGGAACACTAATTTATAATTCATCATGCTTCATTCTTCTGATACTCTCAAGGTTTAATAAAGGCTTTGAAAGCATTTTTCAAAAATATTACATAATGAAGTTTAGAGGTTACAGCAAAAGATGCATTTGATGTACATACTCAATTTTCCAAAACTTTCAGCCATTGATCTTGTTGCTATTGCCAAACTGTTTATACTATTGTTCCCCAATGTGGTGGCATCTAGATGTGCCAGTCTAAATTGCCAGAGTTCATTGCCAACATGAGTTATGTTCATACTGGCTGGAAATTCTGGCAACGGGCATATAGTACATACAAAGGGCATATGCATAGATGTCAGGTGCATCATAATGTTACTGAGCAAATTTTTATCAATTACATGAAGACATTATTCACCCCTCTATACACATGTCCAGAAACATGTGTTTGAGAAAGGTAATAATAATTCATTAATAATTTTAAAAATATAGTCCTCTTCTGTCAAATGAATAGGGAGTCTCCTTTGATTATTTCATTTTGGATGACTGGTTACAGTCATAATGCTGTGATTAGTACCTGTGAGTGATCAGTGTCAATCAGTACTTGATAAGAGTTGTCTTATAAAACATTAGAGAGATACTTAAAATGGGTTTACATTTACTGTGAAAACAATACTTGGCTATAATGCAGTCAAAGACCAAATAATATCAATTAGACCTCGCAGAAAACCCTTTATTATGGCAATTAATCTTCACTGATGCAGAAGAAGAGATGTTTGATGACTTTTATTTAACATTGAAATTGACAGAACATGCCAATGACATGCGTTGTTTGTAATTGGAGACCGGAATGCTGAAGTAAAAAATATTAAGGAAAATAATGTAATTGGACTGTTTGATTGAGGAAGCTGAAATGAAAAGAATGACAGTTTCAAACAACCAGAGACTAGTGGGGGAGAGAGATTATCAGCTCTGGACAAGATGGGTGGTGATAGATAGATAGATAGATAGATAGATAGATAGATAGATAGATAGATAGATAGATAGATTAGACAGACAGACAGACAGACAGACAGACAGACAGACAGACAGACAGACATCACTAGATGGAATACATGGAAATCACATTGACTATATATGGTAGAACAAAATGGAAGAATTCAGTTATGCCAGCAAAACCAGGACCAGAGGCTTATCATGGTTGGTGTGCAAGTTGCATATAAAGCTAAAGCAGAATGAAAAAAGGAATTTTGATCATATCCCTATATCCATGGAGAACATCAGTGATAACTTTGAAGTCTTAAACCACATTGATTAAGCAACCAGGGCAACAACCTACAAAGATGATGAAGATATTTGAACTCAGGTTCAAATCTCAGATTGATATGCTAAAGGATGCCAATGTAACTGATTCAAAATAAAACAAGCATATACATAATGGGGGAAATCTAGTTTAAGAGCACCATGTGTGAAGGATTTTGGATGTATTAAAGGATCACACACTTAACATGTCCCAAACAGTGTGCAAACAAGGCCAACAATATCTTGAGGAGTATCAAGGGGAGTGTAGAGTCCAGATCACAAGAAACAATTATCTTGCTCTACTCTACTGTGATCAGGTCTCATTTGGAATATTGAATTCAATTCTGTATGTCGCAATTTTAAAAAGAGATTGATAAACTGGAATGAGTCCAGAGAAAAGCTACCAAGAAGGTGAAAAGACTGGAAATCAAGTCCCATAAGGAACATTTAAAAGATCTAAGCATCTTTAGCTTGCAGAAAAGAAGGTTGCGAGAGAATAAGGTAGCTGGCAGATCATTAAGCAGTCATGTTGCAGAGAATATAGGCTTATTACTACAGAGAGTTTCATCACAATGAGATGAAACTTGAAGAATATACATACAGTTTAGACATTAGGAAGAACTTCTTGATAGTAACAGTTTTCAGAAAATGATATAAGTTACCCCATGAAGAGTTTCCCCCCCTTTACTGGAGGTCATCAAACGGGCTAAATAGTCATCTACTGGGGATGGTGTAGTGAATCCTGCAGTGTGTAGAGAATTGCATATCCTCTTAGATTTCTTTCAATTCTACGATTCCAAGATCAATAAGATGAAATTGTCAAAGTAGTAATGTCAGTATCCAAGATACCTTATAAGATATTCCCTACACATAATACTAGATGATGAAGTTAGACTAGCATCTGGTTGGAAGTTAGACCAAGTTGGAAGGCTAAAGCAATAGCATTAGCACTTAGACTTATATATCACTTTACAGTGCTTTACAACCCTCTTTAAGAGGTTTACAGATTCAGCATATTGTCCCCAATAGTCTGGGTCCTCATTTTACCGCCCTCGGAAGGATGGATGGCTGAATCAACCTTGGTGAGAATCAAACTGTTAAACTGCAGGCAGCCGGCAGTTCCACCTGTTCAAAGAATAACAGAGTTGGAAGGGACCTTGGAGGTCATCTAGTCCAACCCCCTGCTCGAGCAGGAGAGTCTATTCCAAATATTAGCCTCTACCTAGGATCAAACTCACAGCCTTCTGATTGAGAGGCAAGAGCTCCACCTGCATTCTAACCACTGTGCCCTCATGGCACAGGAATTGATAGAAGCAATGGAAGAATTAGTAAAGATTCTAACCAACTTATACCAGCAAAATCACATAGTGGCAACTGAATTGAACATTTATTTATTTATTTAGTGTACGGCATATCATACATGGATTAGCAATATATATTAACATTTCACCCTTTTGGTGTAGTTGAGTATGGTGTCTAACTTATTAGTATGGCAGTTGCTAAGCCATATAGGGGCACAGTATTCTGCTGCAGAGTAGACCAACCCTAGGGCTCATGACCTGAGGGTGGCAGCTGAAGCTCTCCATTTAGTTCCACATACTTTCTGGAATATGTTGGAACAAATCAATTTGTGTTACTAAAGAAAGGAAACTTAACAGAATGTGTAAATTGGTGTATAATATTATGCATTATACATTGGTAGTATAATTTTGCACGCTGCCAAAATCATGCTTAAAATATTCAAAAACAAATTAGAACCCTACATGGAAAGGGGGGTGGCAGATGCTGAACATGGCTTTAGAAAGGACCAAGAAACAAGAGACATTATTACTCACACACTGAGAAGGCCAAAGAATACAAAAAAGAAGTCACTATGTTCTTCAATGATTATAGAAAAGGCTTTGATTGTATTAAACATGTCAAGCTGCAGAACCTGCTTAATAAAATGGGAATCCTAGAACATCTCACAGTCCTTATATAAAGGATATATACTCTGGTCAGGAAGCCTCAGTATACTGCAGAGCATGGTGAAATTAAATGTCTCCAAGTCAGCACAGGAATAAGACAAGGATGTACATTCTCCCCTTATTTATAAAACCTATATGAAGAATATACACTAGGGAAAGCTAGATTAGAAGATGAATCTGGTTTTAAAACTGGAAGAAACATCAAGAACCAATAATTATATTGATTGTACTACTCTGATAGCTGAAAATGTAAATGATCTACAAGCTCCAGTAATAAAAGTCAGGAAGCAAAGTGAAAAATAAAGATGGCCAAACTAATGACAACTAGATTTAGTATTGACAAAAATATACTGAAGGGGTGAATAGCACTGCTTTTTAGGTTCATTAATCAACAATAAAGGAACAGTGATCAAGAAAGACTGTCCTTTGGTTGTGTATTAATGAAAGCCTTGGAGAAGATATTCAGATGCTGAGATGTGTTTATACAAACAAAGATCAAAATCATACATACAGTGGTTTTCCTGTGACATTCTATGGAAGCAAAAATTGGACCCTGAAAAAGCAGGATTTAAATCTCCTGAGAATAATGTGAGGGCCAAGAAAAGAAACAAAGGGATGATTGAACAAACAACCCAGAATTCCCACTCAAGGGAAAAATGATCAGGCTCAAATTATACATTATGGAAAAACTAGCTGTCTGGAGAAGTCTATGATGGAAAGGTGAAAGGAAGAAGTCAGCCAGGTGGATAGAGTTGATTGCAGCAGTGATGGGTGTACCATTTGATGACTTTAAAGACCAGGCAGGAACAGATCATCCTGGAGAAAATCTGTCTCTGTGATTACTAAAAGTTGACACCCACTTGATGGCACAATCAGTTAAACTAATAAGGAAATAGATGCATGCTTGCATTACTCCCTTTCCCATTCCAGTTCTGTCTTGTTTTCCAAATTTGGTTCTTGTTCATTGTAAAGGTTCTTCTGAAGAATGATGAGATGACAAAAGTTACTGGCCTATGCAACCTTTTGACACATTCTATTTAATCAAAGATATTGCTGTATACGGGAAAGCAAAGGTGAACCTCTTTTTAAAATATCTTGCTCATCTCACACTAGTTATCTTATCTCCCACATAAGGTAAACAACAAAATGCCTGATTGTTTTTTTTATTTACCTGAAATAAAATTGCTTTCAGTGCATCTACCTACTCCTCTTCCCATGTTTTGGCAAGGAGAATGGAAGAAATCTCTGCTCATTTCTTTTCTTCTTCTACCTTCTTTCTTGGTACACGGAATACTGCTAAATTAGTAACTTAGATATTAGGAACCCTGGGAATTATAATTTTATTAGGGCTCCTTGCATTTATCAGGTGCTGTCCTCAAATTTCTATTTTAGAGATATAGTCATGCTAAGCAGTCCAGGTGTCATACAGCTGGTAAAGAAGGAAGAGAGTAAAGAAAGAAATATTCCCCCCACCGCATGTCAGAGAATTCACTTTCTGATGAATCTATAGTTGGCAAAACCTGATCCATTTTCCTATCTAATGAAGGGCTGACCTACAAGGAAAGGTTGTCCATCAATACTTAAAACCCTTTTACAGCTAGTTTGATTCAAAACTGGATTCTCAGTCTTTTCTCTTTAACAATCACACTTTCAGTAGACAGAATCACAAATTTGAGCTGACACTGATCATGTAGCAACTGAATCTGCAATATTTCATCAAATGAGGAAGCAGTTACTTCACTTCCCATGCCACTCACAGTTTAATAAACAATTGCCATATTGTTACAAATACAAAGAAAGTAGATCAAAAATGGCAGGTCAAATATATTCTAATTTGTGGGCTCATTGTGTGTCCCTTATTACTGCTTCATTGCATATAGAATATATATAAATCGAATTCCCTAACATTGATCTGAAAATCAATGTTTGGTCTGAAGTCAGTTTTTAGACTTCCCATGACAAACTCAGCAGAACCTATCCAGATCTCAAACATGTTATGGTTAGATATTCACTAGGAAGAAGCCATTTTAAGCAGCCAGTTAAACTCTATAGAGGCATTTGTATTACAGTTTAAATCTATTGCTTATTTTTTTGCCTTTCCCACACTTGATACTTTGGTTTGTTACTTCTCAGACTAGTGCAAAGTGGCCGTTGACATGTGTTGTACTATTATAGCATTATAATGTTAGTATTCTGTAAACATTTATCTGCCACGTTGTTATGATGGACAAAACCATACAAGGGCCTTGGAGAGAGGAGAAACTATATGTAATTTATTTTCCAAAGTAATATCTAACAATGGATTTGTTCATTCATTCATCCCAAGTTATCATTTACTTACTTAATTGCTTTTCTTTTCTTTTTAAAACTTGTACCCTTTCTGAGTGCTTCAGTATCAGGACAGTTCACATTACAATCTCAACTACTTGTTTATTTTATTTTTAAATAACCAATAACCAAGGTTTTCTGGGTAAATTATCAATGATTACATACATTAATATACATGCATAGGAATATATACCTATATACACCAATATATCCAAATGTACAACAAAATATACAAACCTAAAGTTTAAAAACAGCAGTCATGGTAGGTGATGTCAGCAAAAATAACAATGAAAAAATGAAAACAAAACAAATCAAAACTCAAAACATGCTGGGTCAAATGGATTAATCTCTAAATGGCCAAATTCCCAAATGTCCTTAAAAATGGCAGTAATTCTTTAATTAGAAGGTTGTGGTCAATTCTGGAAACCAAGTAAACTATATCCCCAGGAAGGTTACCAAGGCAATAAAGGGCTTGCAAAATCCCAAAAGGAATAGTTGAGTAATGTTAAGCTTTGAGAACAGAATCTTAAGAGTGGCATAGGCTTAGTAGTCTAGAAATATCAAACCAAAAGATTTTCTGTATTCCAAGGATACAGGATTAAAAGCAATGGGTAGAAATTGTGGAAAGATAAATTTTCACATAAGGACAAGTGACCTTAAAAAGAGCTGTTCAATAGTAAAATAAACAGACTTGAGAGATGGTAGGCTCCCTCCATACTTGTACTGTAGATCCTGTATTGGACAGAATAATAAAGAAATTTCTAAGACCTCTTTCAGAGCCATATTATATATTTATTTTGCTGCACATTCAGCACTTTATTCAGAATTCAGTAAAGCAGAGTGAAAGCGGTTGTCTCTTGTTCCTACTTTCCTTAGAATTCCCTTAATTCACTGAGGATGAAACAGCACCTCCTGACATTGCCAAAAGAAGTTTAATGACATATATCCCCTTCCATATGCCTACTCTTTTGTTTTGTCAGCCCTTTATAAGAGTGACCTTTATCACATCCCCAATGTGGTGGTGGTTTTTTTAAAAAATGGTCTTGAATTCCACTAGAGGCACATTTCTTGTGTGCATCATCTTGCATGAAACAATTCACACATATTAAAATCTACCAGTTCCCTGCAATCTTCTACAAACAGTGCAGTTAACCAAAGTTGATATATATAATTCTTGTCCCCTTCTATGTATTTCATCATAACTAAGGAACATCCCAAAAAACAAAAACTATCCATCCTTTCAACTGCTTATGGACAAGTCTTTCTCTGGAATTATGGAAGTGCTCGGTGATTTATAAAAATGCCATCTCACAACATGCACACTTTTATTGTAACATAAGAATGAGCTTCTGCCAGACTATTTTAAGTACACTTGATGAAAAAAGTCAACTCTGAACTCTGCCATAGCTATATTTAGCTGGAACATCTCTCTCTGGGATTCAGACTCTATTTGGAAACCTTGTAGCTTGGTGAGCAGCCAAATCATTTTTTTTAAACAGACATCCCTCAGTGAGGTTTGTCCTCACTGTGTTTTATGACCAACTGCATTAACCTGAACAACAATCCCTTTTACGGTACATCTGGCTGGTGGGCAAATGTGGGGGGAGAGCATGAAGAACCCCAAACAATATTTTCCCAATCTGGCATTAATTTTTAAACACATATAATTACCTTTGGTGAAATGGACTATGGTCAACATATCACTGATCTTGTTTATGGGGCTAAACTTGAAATAAAATGCACTAGCATTGGTGCAATCACTGCACCAAATAGAAGAGAAGGTAATATAATAAGCATCAATTCCATATTAAAATGCTAACAAACATATAAAGAATTACTATTCCATACAGCTAACCACAGGGAATGGCCCTAAACCACTAGTATCTATAGACAAATTGTAGATACATAGTTAGTGACTCTGAACAAGGATGTACAGGTGAAACTCAAAAAATTAGAATATCGTGCAAAAGTTCATTTATTTCAGTATAATTACAATTATGGCAAATCACGGCTTGAACTATCTTGCTTTGCATGTCATGAGTCTATCTCATATATTAGTTTCAACTTTTAAGTTGCATTACTGAAATAAATGAACTTTTGCACGATATTCTAATTTTTCGAGTTTCATCTGTACATTATTCATCAACATCAGGAGATGCACTTTTTATTCCAACAGGGCATAAAGGAAGATCTTCTATTAATGTGTTGCACGTAAATATGCAGTTGCATTTTGTTGGACATGACAAATGCTAATTCTGTTTATGTATCTCTTTCATTAGATTATGGATAAAACTATTTGTAATACTAATTTATGTGTGCTTTTTACTTACTCAATACTTTTGAAAGTGTAAATGCATACTGTATACAAAAATGCTCACCAATAGTGAATTACCGTATCTATCAACCTGATGCAATTTTGTGAAGTAGAATTTTCCATATTTTGGGATCAGTGAAACAACAAGTAGATTACATAGATGATTCAGTAAACACCAGGAATGTGCATAAACCATGAAATAGCTTTTGCTTCAAATCCAAAACAAAGCAGTGTGATTGGCAAGCCTGCTGAAACATTTCAAATCAGTTATAGTTCAGTAGACACTAAACTGGGAACATTTTGATTATTCTGGGTTTGGGTTGAAATAAAATCCAGGAATGATAAAGTCATATCTTGGGGTAAATCATAGGGCAAGTGTGATGTACATTCCTGCTCTCACTTCTCTGCCAGAGTGCCTGCCCCTAACCTTCCCAGCACCTTCCCATCCTTCTCCTTTTCTCTCAGCCACTGCTACTGCTCATATCTGCACATGCCATCACCAAGGAAACTCCTCAGCCTTGATCTTATCGTACTTTTAATCTCTCCAAGCCAATCCTGCTTGAAATTCCATATGTATACCCAAGCATCCAAAACACATTTTCATTGAGATATGGAACCAGGCCAGCTATTATGTGCATGGAATGGTTTGCCTATGGATCTTCTGTACATCCCCAGTAGATACTGTGTTCATCCTCTAAAGTTGATAGGCACACATAGTAATCACTGGGAAAACAAGAAGAAATAAAGATAAGAATTAAAAAGATAATTCTCTTGGTGGAGAGACAATGCCACATTGGGATTTTCACTATTCATTTAATTAAGGGGGAGGGAGGG